>VZQC01003386.1:1909111-2089537 GCA_009823505.1 Rhizomys pruinosus
CTTAAATTCATTTGGAAAAACAAAAGACCCTGAATAGCCAAAACAACCCTGAGTGAAAAGAGCTACACAGGGGGGATCTCTATACCAGACTTCAAACTATATTACAGGGCTATAGTCATAAAAACAGCCTGGTACTGGCACAAAAACAGACCTGTTGACCAATGGAACAAAACTGAAGATCCAAATCTGAGCACATAAAATTTCAGCCATCTTATATTTGACAAGGGAGCCAAGAAGCCACAATGGAGAAAAGACAGCATCTTCAGCAAGTGGTGTTGGCAAAACTGGATCACCACTTGTAGAAGAATGAAATTAAACCCCTACCTCTCGCCCTGTACCAAAGTGAACTCCAGATGGATCAAAGACCTCAACGTGAAACCCCAAACTCTGAAGGTAATAGAAGAAGAAGTTGGCAGCACACTACAAGACATAGGCATAGGAAAAGACTTCCTAAATCAGACAGCAGCTGCGCAAGAATTAAGGTCAACACTTGACAAATGGGACCTCATTAAACTCAAAAGCTTCTGTACATCAAAAGAAACAGTCAAGGGAAGTGAAGAGAAATCCCACAGAGTAGGAGGAAACCTTCACTGCAGATACATCTGACAAAGCATTGATTTCCAGAATATATAAACTACTCAAAAAACGAAGAAAGAAAACAAATGACCCACTCAATAGATGGAACAAAGAGCTGAACAGAGACGTCACAAGTGAGGAATTAGAGATGTCTGAGAAACACCTTAAGAAGTGTTCAACATCACTAACCATTAAGGAAATGCAAATCAAAACCACTTTAAGATATCATCTTACTCCAATAAGACTGGCTAGGATGAAGAAAATAAATGATACCAAGTGCTAGAGAGGTTGTGGGGAAAGGGGAACACGCATCCACTGCTGGTGGGAATGTAAACTCATACAGCTACTATGGAAAGCAGTGCGGAGAACCCTTGGAAGACTTGGAATGAACTTGCCACCCGACCCAGCCATACCACTCCTGGGTATGTACCCTCAAGACTCACCCCACCGCAGAGATATATGCACGACCATGTTTATTGCAGCTCTCTTCACAATAGCAAGGAGCTGGAACCAACCCAAATGCCCCTCAACTGATGAGTGGATAGAGAAAATGTGGTACATTTACACAATGGAGTTCTATGGAGTAAAGAAAGATGACATCACAAGCTTTGCAGGAAATGGCTGGAGCTAGAGGACATCATGCTGAGTGAAGTAACACAGTCCCAGAAAAACAAACGATGAATGGTATCCCTCATCTGTGGATGCTAGTGCCAATTACCTAGTTGTATTTCTTGTGTAGGGCCCCCTGAGCTTTTGTCCAAAGCAGTTGAGCGCAATGCATATTGGAAACAACAACAACAACAACAGAAAGGACTGTATCAAAGAACTGACTGAAACAATGAACTTCTGCTCAAAACAGTCAACTTCCTCATGGAGAATATTGAGAAAGACTGAGAAAGAGATGAAAAGCATGTTTGGCAGAAAGCATGAGCTCTGGCGGGGTGGGAGAATGGGTGGGAACATGGGTCTAGATTTGTTAAAAAAATAAAAATAAATTTATGTGAAAAAAACATTGCATGACATGGGTGCACTTGCAGACATGCAGGCAAAACATTCAAACATAAAAAATAAATATGTGTTAAAAATACATATTTCCATAACCTAACTGTCCAAAATTCAGTGAGATGGTATACACTAAGAAGTCCTCCCACACATGGCCATCTTTGCTTTGTGAATGAGACTGCAGGCCAGCAGGTTTGAGTCACCCTCACTGCCTACCCCTAGCTTAGTATGTTCTCTCTGTTGATATAGTGATGTTACTGACTCCATCAGTTTAAATGCACAGTCATCAGTTCACAGTTCTAGAGCCTGGAAGCCCAAGATCGAGGGGCCACATATGGTGAGGACGTTTGAACTCTTGTCACCTGGACAGAGAGATGTCAGAGCAAGTGAGTGCATACAAAGAACAAAGCATGAAGGGCCAGGCTTTCTTTACAGCACCCTGCTCTCAAATTAGAGCATTCATTTATTCATTCATGACTTTTGAATTATTGTTGCCTATTTTTATGGTGCAAAGGATGGAAGAAGATGGCACCTTCAGTGCCTGTCTCCTCAAACCATTCCAACGGCAATTAAATCTCAACATGAGTTTCAGAGAAGACAAACATTCAAACCACAGCAAGTCCCATCTATGCTGTAAAAATTTTCCCAACTCCATGCCTTTTGGGCTGGAGAGATGGCTCAGTGGTTAAGAGCACTGGCTGTTCTTGCAGAGAACACAGGTTTGATTTCGAGAACCCACATGGTGGCTAACAACTGTCTATAACTCGCTACGGGAGATCTGATACCATCTTCTGGTCTCCATGGGCATTGCATGCATGGGTGCACTTACATACAAGCAAATACTCATACACACAAAATAAAATAAAATTTAAAAATAAAAAAGTACAAATAGCACACCAGCTCATAAAGATGAAACACACGTTGAGTAATATATGGGTCACTGAAGACATCAAGAAGCGCATAAAAAAATCTTTGAATTGAAAGAAAATGAAGGTAGAGAATATCAAAATCCACAGGACTCAATAGAGGCAATTTTAAGAGGATAGTTTATAGCACTAAATGCCATATCTAAACAATTCAGAGATCTCAAATAAATGAATTAATGATATATCTTAAAGCCTTGGAAAACCAAGAAGCCAATTTCCAGAACAGTAGATTGGAAGAAACCATGAAAATCATGGCAGAAACTAATGGAATAAAAACAAAGACTTGGCATTAGGAAATGAAAACCTGCCAGTCTTTCTTAGCTTATATCAAACCTCTGCCTCCCAAGCTTCCGGATCCTCGTGGAGGAGTGGAAGACATTGTAAGTGCCATGGGTGGTAGGCGACCACAGGAAACAGTTTTACAGACAGCTGGTCAGTTATTCATATGAACTCATAACAATGGTGACAGCACATACAAGTCCCTGGAAGTTCCAACCAGACAAAATCCTAGCATAGAAGTGGGGAAGTAAGGAAGAAACTGCAGCCCGACATGAGGAAATTCTGGCAGCTGATGACTGTTGGGAGAGTCAGTTTCCGTCAGTTTTTTTCTTTTTCTTTTCTTTTCTTTTCTTTTCTTTTCTTTTCTTTTCTTTTCTTTTCTTTTCTTTTCTTTTCTTTTCTTTTCCTTTCTTTCTTTCTTTCTTTCTTTCTTTCTCTCTCTCTCTCTCTCTCTCTCTTTCTTTCTTTCTTTCTTTCTTTCTTTCTTTCTTTCTTTCTTTCTTTCTTTCTCTCTTTTCTTTCTTTCTTTCTTTTTGTCTTTTTGAGACAGAGTTTCCCTTTAGCCCCAGCTGGCCTGGAGCTCACTTTGTAGACCAAGTTGGCTTTGAACTCACAGAAATCCTCCTGGCTCTGCCTCCCAAGTGCTGGGATTAAAGGTGTGTGCCACCATGCCCAGAGAGAGTCAGTTTTCTTTAGGGGTGTTATGCTGTATAAGTTACACAGGCTCTGGTGGACAGACCCATATCAAAGAACATTTGTGAACACAAATTTGACTTGATGGCCATTAATATCTGTGTACTAGAGAACATGAAATTGGGCGGGGGTATCAAGAGGGGTGCACACAGGGGAGGGGGCTCTAAATACAATGAAATATTTTGTATGAAATTCACAAAAATTCCATTAATTTTTAAAGTGTCCTATGACAATTATCCACTAGATGGTGGTGTTCATCCATTTATCCGCCGCTGTTCCCCTCTTCCCAACAGGTTAAACTAAATTTTGATATAGAAAGCTAGAGGGCCAAATTTCCTCACAAATAACTTAGAAAGACTTTTTTTTTAAGTCCCATGGAAGAGGAAATGCTTTTGAAAGTCTCAGACTGCAAGTCAGAAGGTTTGGTTTGCAAGGGGGAAAAATATACTGTGTGTGTGTGTGTGTGTGTGTGTGTGTGTGTGTATGTGTGTGTGTGTGTGTGTGCGCAGGGGCAGTGATTTTGTAAGTCTAGATTTCATTGAGGAAGAAGATGCATTTCCAGGGGACCTCCTCTCCCCCACAACTGTTGTGTTAATAATGCCTAGAAAGTTCTCAGATCTGTGACCTCACTCCCACACAGCAACGTGCATGAAACGAGTGTGCTGGGATGCGCTGTGGGAGTCCTCCCTTTCCGCCATGGGTGACACAGAGAGCAGGGACCACTGCAGTCGGAGATACCGCCCATCATCCGGAAGTCGGAAAAGCCCCTCTCAGAAACACTCACTGTCCCTGTCGGAGCAGTGGTGATGATTCAAGGCCTCTTTGGGTGTTGACCCTGGGGACAACTGCTTGAGGACACACATGTCATAGGTTGGGTCCTGGCAGCTTTGGCCAGGGAGGAAGGTTCACCTTTATTTACCGGGGGCCATTGTCCTCCTGCCTGTGCACCCATTCTTCTATTGTTTTTTTTTTTTTCTGGCACTTCCAGGTATTTTATGGTCTCTGAGCAGAGCAGCCTGTCATTTCATCACTTTACACTCATTTTGTAACCCTCGAATTTGCCTCTAAGATGTGAGGAAACTACATGCATGCACACTATGCACAGAGCTGTAAAAGAGATGGTGATTTCGGGTTCATGGTGGGTGTGCTGAGCTTGTTTTTTGGTGAGCCAGGGATTACTGGAGCCTGTAGTGTCCATGACCACCTCTTCACCTGGAAACTGGGGCAGGGGAGGCCACTGAGGCCAAGAAAGGGGAGGACCCTTACGCTCCACCACCAGGCTGATAAGATGCAGGTGACAGCAATACCCAGACCACCCGGACTCGAGTCCACTCTAATTAACATCAATGTTTGGTCCTCAGGAAGGGGACTTGGACACCCTGCAGAGAGGAGTTCAAGCAAACGCATCGTGCTCCCTATCTTTGTGTGGCCCACACACACACAGGAACAGGATGCTCCTGATATCTGTCTCTACTCACGTCTGTTCAGGGCACCTTGATAGCATGTGCTGTGTGCAGCAGCTGACTCAGCCCAAGTTGTCTAAGAGTATCATTTAAATTACTTTCCCAAATTGCCTTTGATTTATTTATGTCTTTAAGGATTTATTTATTTATCTGCATCTGTGTGTACCTGCGTGTGCACGTGTGCAGAAGAGGGCACTGGATCCCCTGCACCTGGGATTACAGGCAATATGAATGAGCTGCTTAATGTGGATGTGGAGACCTGAACTCAGGTCCTGTGCAAGATCGAAGAAGAGAGATACCAGGGAGAGAAGTAGGTAGGTAGGTAGGTAGGTGATGGCTAACAGATTGATCATAGTTCACATACATAGATCAACAAGAGACTGATAAACTACAGACAGTAATTTAGGAAGTTGGTAGCTCTATAGAGATAATAGTACATAGATGTTAACTAATGGGTTGATAGGCAATGGGTAGATTGCTCAGATGTGAAGACAAACTACTTTGGCAGAGGATAAAACTGTTAGAGATAGGCTCCTTTGTTTAGAAATTAGAATATTCAGCTGGAGGTGAATTTCCTGAACTCTTAGTTTCATTCAGGATTTACAAAGACTCATGTTTCAGTAGTTACAAAATAAACTTAAAAAAATAGCCACTTTGAAAATAATCATGATTAATTAAGACTAGGTCCATCACTCTTGTGCTTTTTTGGCAAGGAACCACCAAACAACAGTTCTGTTTTTTTATGGTTTGGTTTGGATACAAAAGGCTCACTTGATTACAATGCCACATGCTTTAAATATTTTTACTGAAATCGATCAGGCCACAGGGAGAGAGAGCCTCAGTGACAGGGAAGCTGTGGAACTGTCCCTGGGGAGGAAAGGGAGCTCGCTTCAAAGGTTTTGGTTTTGTGATTAAAGGGAGGAAGGAGAAAATACTTTACAAAGGAGCAGGACACAGGCTGAGAGCTTCCTTCTGCACAGCCTGAGTGGTGACTTTCCTGGCGTTGGTCCATCTGAAAACTGTGCGGTTCTGATTGGTCTTTTGTTTTCTCTTCTAGTAAAACTTATTAAGGGGCCAAACGAGTGAAGCCATCTTTGGAGAATCTGATTAGATTGTTCACTTTGATAGGTGAGACTGAGATGGAAAGACAGTGCTGGTTCTCAGAATTCCTCCACCAGTGACAGTTGTGTTTAATGGCTTGTTATTCCAGACTATCCCAAGCAGTACAAGTTTGGTGGGGAGAGGCACTACATTTTTTCTAAACTATAAAATAACCTTTTATACAAAGCAAGTTATTCTAATTTTTGCTACACACATGAAAGCCAAATGAGATAAACCTAGTGTAAAGCCAAAGGATGAAACTAGGTCAGAAATTCTGATTTTCTTTAACTTTTTCTTATTATTAGTTTTATTCATTTATCTTTATTATTTTTTTTTTTACTTTTTCATTTATCTTTATTTCTTGAGGCATGGCTTCATTAAGAAGCCCAGGTTGGCTTTAAATTCACAACCCTCCTACCTCAGGGTCCTGAGCCCTGGGATTAGAGTCCTGCACCACCAGACCTAGGCGGTTGGCCTAGTTTTCTTATGTCATTGGTTTGGGTACATAAATGTTGCCCAGCTTTCTGATCATTCACGGTCCTGCTATCACTGTGAAGATGTTTCTCTACCCTACTCTCCTCATTTGTATAAGAATAAAATAGCATGATTACTTATGATCAAAGTTATTGTGAAACTAAATTAAATTAAAATGTTTCAAGTTAGTTTCTACAGTGGTGTCATTGTGACAGACAAAAATCTTTTCCCAGAGGACTGTGATGTATATTTTGTGGTTATCATTTGACTTCTAAAGGCTGACCCTCATGAATGGCACGGAATCAAATGTGTTTGCTGATCAGATATGTGACAGAGAACAACACAGTGTAGACTGGAGTCAAAGTTAAAGCATTTAAAGAAATCTATTGTGAGCCAAGAGTGGTGCCTCTTGCCTGTAATTTTAGCTCTGGGGAGATAAGAAGGGCAGTTCAAGCCCAGCCCAGTCTACATGGTGAGTCTGAACCAGCCAAGGCCGTACAGCTCGACCCTCTTTCAGAACAAATACAACAATAAAACAAAAATATTTGTGCAGAATGTGTGTCTAAAACATGCTGCTGCCTGTTTAACCAAATAAATGGGATTTTCTATGTACATAAATATGCATATTTAATTTTCATTCATTATAACACAGCTGGAAATTAGCTCAAAGTAGCAATTAGCAGTCCTAAGTGAATCTGTAACTGATACGCATTTGTTGGCACTGGGGTCCTTTTTAAGCAGGCCAATCTGTTGTCATGGTGGTAACTTTTCCATTCCTTCAACCTTTATTGGATTATTAGCATTTAATATTAAGCAAGCATGTCTTCAAGAAAAAACCAATTCACACTCACTAGAAATCTGTATTGTGTCTTACCTTGGCTCTGAGAAAATAGGTTGGTCAGTGTTTTAAGTTATATTACCTTGGCCATAAGGTGGCTATCAGAAACAAGACAGGGTATCACAGTACTATTCATGTTGGCAAATATTGTTTGTTTCTACCATTTCAGACACCCAGAGATTAGGTTTCGCTTTCTGCTTGTGGTTTTGTGAAAACTCCTTCCCTATCATATGATGTTAAGCCCTAGCCCTTTTCTAGCTAGGGCTTAACATCATATGATAGGGAAGGAGTTCTGAAGGATAATTCCTTAGCACTTTTTTTTTAATTTTTAAAAATTTTTTTATTTATTTCTGTATGTGTATGAATGTACTGTCTGTATGCAAGTGTGTGCACCCATGTCGTGCAATGCCGTGGAGATCAGAAGAGGGTGTCAGATTCCCCTGGAACTGGAGTTATCCTGGAATTGGAGTTTCAGATGGTTCTCAGCCGCCATGTGGGTGCTGGGGATCGAACCCGGGTCCTCTGTAAGAGCGATCGGCACTCTTAACCACTAGGCCATCTCTCCAGCCCCCATCACTCTTAGATCTATTCATTAAGTCATTCTTTCAGCGAATCTATATGTAGGACTTACATGCCAGGGACTCTGCAGGATTTTGAGGGTAAACAAGGATTGCACTCATGCCTGGTTCCTGTTTGTGGGACTTATATTTCAGTGGGTAGAAAAGATGTCATCTAAAGAATCATCACAACCAAATGCAAAATGAACACCCATGGCATGTGCCGGGAAGAACCAGTAGGACCATGTGTCCTGATCACAGGTGGGGCCATGTGTCATGATCACAGGTGGGGCCATGTGTCATGATCACAGGTAGGGTCATGTGTCCTGATCACATGTGGGGCCATGTGTCATGATCACAGGTAGGGCCATGTGTCATGTCATCACAGATAGGGCCATGTGTCATGTCATCACAGGTAGGGCCATGTGTCATGATCACAGGTAGGGCCATGTGTCATCCCATCACAGGTAGGGCCATGTGTCATGTCATCACAGGTAGGGCCATGTATCATGATCACAGGTAGGGCCATGTGTCCTGATCACAGGTAGGGCCATGTGTCCTGCTCACAGGTAGGGCCATGTGTCATGATCACAGGTAGGGCCATGTGTCATGATTACAGGTAGGGCCATGTGTCCTGCTCACAGGTAGGGCCATGTGTCATGCCATCACAGGTAGGGTTATGTGTCCTGCTCACAGGTAGGGCCATGGGTCATGCCATCACAGATGGGGCCATGTGTCATGTCATCACAGATGGGGCCATGTGTCATGTCGTCACAGGTAGGGCCATGTGTCCTGCTCACAGGTAGGGCCATGTGTCATGCCATCACAGGTAGGGCTATGTGTCCTGCTCACAGGTAGGGCCATGGGTCATGCCATCACAGATGGGGCCATGTGTCATGTCATCACAGATGGGGCCATGTGTCATGCCATCACAGGTAGGGCCATGTGTCATGATCACAGGTAGGGCCATGTGTCCTGCTCACAGGCAGGGCCAGGTGTCATGTCATCACAGGTAGGGCCATGTATCATGATCACAGGTAGGGCCATGTGTCCTGCTCACAGGTAGGGCCATGTGTCATGATCTCAGGTAGGGCCATGTGTCATGATCACAGGTAGGGGGCCCAAGTGGAGTCAGATTGGAGAGAAGGGAAGGGGTCCCTATCGCACCAGCTGAGAGTCAGTTGCAGAGAGAGAAAGAGAGAGAGAGAGAGAGAAAGAGAGAGAGAGGATGAAGAAGCAGAAGCACATAGTTTAGAGCAAGATAAGAGGGAAAAAAGGAATGGAATCAAATCTGGGCAGGCCTGGAATTGCACTGCTGAGGCGATGAGGTGCCCAGGTTGGAGATGATTCCTGGCTACAGAGAAGCTAGCACACAGAAAACCCTCCCTGGGTACACAAGGAAGAATGTCCCTTGAAACCTACCAAAGATCTTCGATGGAAACGAAAGGGAGAGGGGAACACACAGGAAAGTCAGCCTGGGAACCTGCAGAAGAGGCTCTCCGGGAATACATGGAAGTGGTGGTGAAGGAAACCCATGGGAGACACTCCCTGGGAACCCCAGGAAGAGACAGGTGGCAGCTCCCGGAAGAGGCCCCCTGGAAACACACAGAAGAGCCATCTGTCTAAGAACCCAATGGAAAAACCTTTCCGGAAACACACAGTGGAGACCCATCTAGGAACACACGGGAGAGCTCCCTTGGGAACACATGGAAGAACCCAGGAAGAGGTCCCTGGGAACACACAGAGGAAGCTCACAGGAGACTCCAGGGTTTCTAGGATGCCGACTAAGAACATGAGAGTATGTCCAGACGTCTTAGCAGGTGCCCTGCATTGTACCACCCCCTCATCTCTAAGATGACAGCCATCCAGTAGTCAGGAATTGCCAGGAGGGTCTGTGTGGAGGAGGTCAGAACAGGAGGAAGGACCTTAGCTCGAACGCATACAAACAGAGAGGGGCACTTTCTGCATTATCTTTCTGTACTTAGAAGCTCTGGAAACATGGCAAAGTAAGTGAAATGGTAGAAGAAATTAATATTGTGGGTTCTTACATTCGTTTTTCCTTTGCAGACTGTTGTCTGCCTCCAAGGGCCACAGCTCTTTCTTCATTGTATGGAAATGTTGATGCCTTCTTCTGTATCCAAAATGGTGAATTCAAACAACATGGGGTCACCATTAGACAACTGGCTCTAAATATCAAACTTTGAATTTCGTTAAGGTTTGTAGATAGGAGGTCACATGTCCCATGTTGGGAATGTATTTCAGGGTCTCTCTGTGGACAAGGCTTATTCATGTTTATACAGCAGTGCTTGTTCCCTTTTTCCTTTGCCCATTGCATTCGTTTTCTCTTGGATGTCGCTAGGAGAATGTTCTTCATATGTCTGGAGTATAGTTAGCATTGGCATTGCCAAATGGTGGGGTTATTACTTCTTGGCCCGGAGAGTGGTAAATAACCCAGGAAATCCAGGTTGGATGGATTTAGCCTTTGTGTCTTAGAGAAGGTGGTGGGGCCCTTCTGTTTATCCAGAGCTTCAGCTTAAAGCCTGGCAGGGGGTCCCTCATGGAAGGGTCTTCGTTGCATTGATGCTGCTCCTGGGCTTAGCTAACAGTGGAAGTTTCAAGTGTTCAATGTGCAGTGCGGCTTTACTTGCAGAATCGAGTCTACCCAGGCTGCCTTAGCAGAGAGAGATTCATCACAGGGTGTTTAATGGCTCCCAAGATCATCGGTGGGTGGGGGAACTGAAAAGACAAAGCTGAGTTTTCAGTAAACGCACCCAAACTGCAGTGTCCGAATGGGCCAGCAAGAAAGTGTGCAGTTCTGTCATTACGAGAAGTGACCCAGCACTCCGGGTGCCGCAGCTCGGTCATCACCGGAAATGACCCGGCATTCCAGGTGCCGCTGTGCAAGTCCCTATTTCTACTGCGTCTATACTGACGCAGCCTACCCTGCCTCCCCTTCTCTGAGTCAAATTCAAAAAAATTGCTTCTGACCCGTGAAACGTAAGTCCCATGAAGGATTTGATATTAAGCAAGGTCCACCAGAGAAGCCGGACTAATAGAGTTAAAACGTCTTGTACATTAATGATAAAGCATCATTTGTAGGTTTGGAGGTTGAAGGGATGGCTCGGCCAGTCAAGTTTGCTTTGCAAACATAAGGACCTCTTTCCAGCCCCATAGCCATGTATAAAAGCCAGGTGTGGTGGCATGTATCAATATATATCTTAGCACTGGGGGTCACTGGTTAGCCAGTCTAGCAGAATCTGTGAGTTCCAGGTCATAGAGCAACTGTGTCTCAAAAACCAGATGGAGAGCAACCAAAGAATCCATGAGGGTTCTGCCTCCTGCCTCCACATGCAATCCCACATGTGTATACAAGTAACACCCCCACCCCCGCCACAAGCACGAAGTCGCATTTAAAGATTTTGGTCTAACTTGTAATTTCACGTTCTTGTTTTTATATGAAGCCTTGCTATGTAGCCTAGGCTGGCCTTGAACTTGAAATCTACGTGCCTCAGCCATCCAAGTGACTGAGATTACAGGTACGCCACATCATGCCTGGTATTGCCATGTAATCTGAACAGAAGGTACAGTTAAGTTATATCCTAGATGTGGGGTGATATATCTCTACTATAGATATGACTCTTTAAAGTTATGAAAGCAAAAATAGTCACAGGTCAAGGCCCCCCAAAGAAAAATATTATTAAAAAGATTCCTGTGGTCATGTCCACAGCCGTTCATGGAAGTTTCCTAAAACATGATTTCGTTTCTTTCATTCCTCAGAAGCAGCACAGATGTCTCCTCATTTATGCCCATTTCCCCAAAATTAATATATTAAGTGTCAACTTCCCATATTTTTAGTGTTTCCCAAGATTTCATCCAAATACCTTCTCAGTGAGCAAGAACTTTGAATTTTCCCTCCAAAGTTGACCAGACCAGTGTCTGTCTTAATCACTGTAAAGTTTCTTTAAGCATGACTTAAGATACAGGAAGTGGGGCTCCCTCACATCTCAGTGGTGCTTCCTATCTGGAAACAGTTCCTATGCATTGTCTTCTTTGACCTCCATGGCTGTTCCTAAGTCTCTCCCCACCCGAGATGAAGAAAGGGGAAGCTCAGGTGCATTAAGTGACTTTTTTTCATAGCATGGGTTTTTTATACTGAAAGCAGCAAGACCATTCTCCTCATTCAACGTCAGTTGGAGTCCCTTCACCCCATATCTTATGATCCCTAGATTTTGTTCAAGCATATTCTTCTATAACTCTAGGTTTCAAGATGAGACATCAATCCCGAGGTAACTCTTGCCGTTAGTATGTAGCAATATCCATGAACTAACCCCAATAAGTCTCAAAATTTATCAAAAATTAATTTTAATCTACTAAGGTATACTTTCCCCCTCTTTCAATATTTGTCAAAAAATCCCACAGGGGGACACAGGAGTTCTCAGAAAGGTTGAAAAATCTAGCAGTTTCATGGTAGTTTGCTTAGACATTCTTTCTATCTATATTGGAAAACATTGTTTTCTTGTAAAAATTCAAGTAGATTTGTAGATCTGCTATAAATAACTTCATTAAAATTCCAACCAAACTCACTAGTTTACACAGAAGTATATATTCAACATTAGGGCTTACACTTTCACCTCTTCATTGATTGATTGATTGATTGATTTTTGTTCTTTTGAGACAGGGTTTCCCTGTAGCCCAAGCTGTCCTGGAACTCACTCTGTAGACCAGCTGCCCTTGAACTCACGGAGATCCACCTGCCTCTGCCTCCCCAGTGCGAGGATTAAAGGTGTGCACCACCATACCCTGCCATATGTATGAGTGTTATGCTTGCATGTGTCTAAGTGCACCCATATCATGCAATGCCCACAGAGGCCAGAAGAGGGCATTGGAACTGCCATTACAAATGGTTGTTAGCCACCATGTAAGGTGCTGAGATTCAAACCTGGGTCTTCTGTAAGAGAAGCCAGTGCTTTTAGCCCCTGAGCCATTTCTCCAGCCCCACCTCTTTTTTCTTGTTTCTGCCCTATTTTACTGTTTGCTGGTAGGGTATTTTCTTCAAAGTGTGCCCCTTTAATGCTTGTCAGCCCTTTCACACCTTTTACCATAACCTACACTGAAGGCTCAGCGTGTTTTTGGTAGAATAACCTTGATAACATCAGAGACTTGCTAATTTAATGTTGGGATCCCCTTTGAAGAAAGGGATATATATATATATATATATATATATATATTATATATTATATTCCATTCTAGAATGGGATCATCTAGTATCTAGATTATAAAAAAGTTGTCCTCAAAATAGTCACTAGAACTTGTTAAATATGGAAGAGTGAAAGAATGGATGAATTGATTAGCAGTAGTTCTACAGGAGAGACAGACTAAGAAGATCAAGCATGGCTTAGTGGCACACACTTGTAATCGAGCTCTTAGGAGGCAGAAGAACTTGGATCTTTGTGAAATTGAGGTCAGCCTGGTCTACATACTGAGTTCCAGGCCATCTGGGGCTACAGGGAGACTCCGTCTCAGAAAAGAAAGAGGAAGAGGAAGAGGAAGAGGAAGAAGAAGAAGAAGAAGAAGAAGAAGAAGAAGAAATAGAAGAAGAAATAGAAGAAAGAAGAAGAGGAGGAGGAGGAGGAGGAAGAGCATAGATTTCTGAGTCCAATGTGCATTTCCTGCAAAGCATGCTCATCTGACAAATGATGAAAGTTGTTGTCCCAAAGCTGAAGGCCAAGAAGTGCACATGATCTCAGTTTTCAACGGCTTGAACAGATCATTTCCTTTTTTGTGATGAGCATTGAGAAAGATGGTTTGCTTTCTATTGTATTCCCTCCCTACTGAGAAAGGCCTTCCACTGACTTACCTTAGCAAAGTCTTAGAGTGTTTCCAACTCTATCATCTTATTGGGGTTTGGCTGAATTGTGACTGAGTCCCTGAACCCCACAGACCCTTTGTCAGACTTATCTTACTGCATATTAAAAGGACCTGGAAAATCACAAAAGACCTAAGGAAATCCCAGTAGTTTCTCTCCAATGCAAGACAACCCTTGGCAGCATTTACTGAGTATCTATATTTATTGGGTGTGAAGCCATGCATTTGCCATGTAACATGTTCTTATTTAAGTTCTACACCTTAGTGGGCAGATGGCCATATTCTCTTCTCAAAGGATAAAAGGAGGCAGGTTCTCTCAGGTGCAGAAGTAAGAGCAGGTACTAGGGCCCCTGACAGCATAGCTCTAACTCCGGAGCCCTTAATCACTGGGTCGTCTTGTTTCCTATTTAAGATCCTATTATTGGGGGCTGGAGAGATGGCCTAGTGGTTAAGAGCACCAACTGCTCTTACAGAGGACCCGGGTTCGATCCCCAGCACCCACATGATAGCTGAGAACTGTCTGTAACTCCAATTCCAGGAGAACTCCAGTTCCAGGGAAGTCCAATACCCTCTTCTGACCTCCGTGGCAATGCACGACATGGGTGCACAGACCTACATGCAGGCGGTACATTCAAATAAATAAATAAATAAATAAATAAATAAATAAATAAAATATAAAAATATGTTTAAAAGATCCTATTATCGTTGTTAAGTTACGAAGCTTTAATGAAGCTGTGCACACACATACCTATAATCCCAGCACACAGCAGGCCAAGACAGGAGAACGGCGTGTCCAAGGCCATCTTAGGCTACCCAGTGAAACCCTGAGACAGAAAACAGAAAAAGCAAACTCCTAAACCGAACCAACCCTCAGAGTGCTCTAGGAAATGAGTAGGAACTCAGTCTACCTTGCGGTGAATTGCATGCTGGGAATATGTACAGATGGAAAGGCCATTAGCCTAGGGTGGGCATGGAAAATAGATTAGTTCTGTGCTTCCCACACATACATTAACAAACTAAGCAGCTCCAGTTTCGACCTTGCTGCGTTTTTAATGACTGCCTCACTTCAACAACCAAAGAAAAATGAATGTTTGTGACATCAGCACATCAGAACTGTGGAAGAACACAGTTCTAGTTTGCTTTCAAATGCTGTGACAAAACACTCTGACTAATACCAACGTGGGGAGGCATGAATTTGTTTGGCTCACATCTCCTGGGTCACAGTTCATCACTGAGGGAGCCCAAGGTAGGCACTCAGGGCAGGAACATGGAGGAGCTGAAGCACAGGCCATGGAGGAATGCTGCTTAGGGCTTGCTCCCCTGACCCATGTCCAGCCTGCTTTCTTATACAATACAGAACAACCTGCTCTGGAATGGCACTGCCCACAGTGGGCTGGGCCCTCCCACATCACTCAACAATCACAGACACAGTCCAGTCCAATGGAGGCAATTCTCCAATTGAGGCTCCCTCAACCCAGGTGTGTCAAGTGGACACTGAAGCTGCCCGGCACAGCAGCCTTCAAGGAGAAGGTCTTCACGGCTTTAAATGATGACAGACATTGCTTCTGTCTAAGACCTGGAAACTGGCTTGCTTGAGAGCCCTCAACAGAAACATAGACTAAGTTCTAACTCCCCTTATCTCTGAGAGCTGCAGAGGGGGAAGAAGAGTATAGAGGGGTGTGGGCCACACTTCCTAATTTAGCAAACTTGAGAAGTTTAATCTGAAAAACAAAAAGTTTAAGGGCATCATTGAAATGAAAAGCAGTATGTATTCAAGTGTAGTACCACTTTAACTTTGCTGAATTTTCAGATACCGTGGTTCCCTCATAGAGTTTTTTTTTTGTTCAGTCACTGAAATCTGATTTTTTTTTCTTCAGTCACTGAAATCTGACCCTCATAGAGTTTTAGTAGAACTAACTAAGTAGTTTATATGGGAACATCACTGTAAAACAAACCACCCTAAATTGAGAAGTTAAACAAAATAGTTTTGTGCCTACAATTAGGCAGAATTCGGGAGGAATAGGTACCTTTGCTCCGTTCACTGTGTGGGCAGTTCAAATGCTGGGACTTGGCATTACCTCGATGCCCACCCATTCCTTCTCCTGTCTGGTGACTCATGCTAGTTGGAAAAATGGGACCAGCGCTTGTCAGCTGAACACACACATGACCTCACCACTAGCCCTGGCTGCCTTACAAAATGGCTGCCAAATCCCCACCCACCCAGCCGTGAGGTCTTCAAAGGTGGTTCCAAACACATGGCATCATTTTATTTGTAATCCCTTTATTTAAGGCAGCCACAAAGGTTCACCCAGATTCTAGGGAAGGGGAAATAGACTCCACCTCTTGATGGGATGGTATCGAGATTCTAGAAAAAGGTTGGTCATGGTAGAAATAGTGCTAAAAAAAAAATAATAATAAATAAATAAATAAATAAATAAATAAATAAATAAAAGAAATAGTGCTACACCCATTTTTGGAAAGCAAAATTTGCTTCACAATCTATCACCCTGGAGCATGCCATATAAAAGCAACATCATTCTTTGATGGAAGGTGGGGACTCCGAAAACTAGATGACCCTTGTCACTATGACACAATGTGACACCATTCTCAAAAGCCGGCCTTTAAAAAAATTATTTTTATTATTTTCAGCTATGTGTGTATTTGCATGTGAGTGTGTACACATGAATGCAGGTGCCTTCAGAAGCCAGAGGCATTGGATTCCTCTGGAGCTGGAGTTACAGGCGATTGTAAGCCATCCGATGTGGTGCAAGGAACCCAACTCAGGTCCCTGCAAGAACAGTAAGGCTTTTAACTGCCGCCTGCCTCTCCAAGCCTCCTGTCTGTCCTAGGAAGGACTGTCTTCCCACACTGGGTCTGGCATTTCACTCTGCTGGTCCCTTTGGGTGTTTGACCATCTTTCAAGGTCCCCGCCTCCCCATGCTTTTCCCGGTGACACGAGTTGACGCTATTCATGCCCTTCTCTGAACTTTTACCCTCCAGATCCCTGACAGAGCCCTACACAAGCTTCCTTCTATTACAAGTTCATTTTCTTGTGTTCATGTTTGCCTTTCAAGTAGATAATAAGCCCTGGGCATCTCTCCCAGTGCCTTGCACAGAATGGCCATTCAGTACACGGTTCTTGATTAGATTATGCATTCATGACATCACTGTAGAGTTGGTCCCCCTGAGTCATACATCAAGATGGAAAGAAACTGCAGCCCTATGACCTATTATAAAAGTGTGACATCTCGCGCAAGTGCTTAGTTGCCCTTCAAAACGGAAAATAAAGGTCAGATTTGTCTTGTTTTTCTGATCTCTATGCATCTGTTGTTGATACCTCTGGGGATAGAAGAACTGGATCATTTCATAATCTCTTGGAGTTAAGTATAAAACACTTTGGGTAAAAGGCAGCTGGGAAGGTGGGAATTCACGGCATCTGGTTGCTCCTCATTTTCTCCTTTGTGTGGGTGAGCCCAGCCGCAGATGGGGAGGGGGAGCGAATGGCTATTTCCAATTGTTCCAGAACCCAGGAGTGTGTGGGCATAGAGGCTCGATCAGGCCAAGTTAATGTGGTTATAGTTATGAAGTGAATGAGGGTGAACCTTAGCATTCATTTCTTTGGAAGGAGTTTAAAGTCCTTCCCACGAACTCCGCCGCTCCACTGAATCCAATGCTTATAATTTGACACAGGCGATTTTCACTAATTTACTGAAATGCTTGTCTCTGGGGACTGAAGGTTGGGGGTCTTTCTGAGTTTGAGTACCCCGCTATGAAGAGAATGTTTGCTCTCCTGTTTCCTGGTCACAGAACCTTACTCTTAGCTGCCTCCTGTAATTCCCTTCACTGAAGGGAGAGCCCACACCCCTGCCGGTCTGAAGAACTCCTCCCCATCAGGAGAGGAGAGGGGACCAGGAGATATGCCCAGCATCCAGGGACTCTTGGAGATAAAAGGGAAGGACAGCAGACACCTCAATTGTACAGAATGGAGCCTGGAACCATTACATCACTTACCCAAGAAACGACTATCCCAAATTCTATTCTTTTTTAGTGTCTTATGCGGCTCTCACATCAAGATTTATCAAGCTCTTCCAATTTTGCTTATTTTATATTAAAATTCCTTTGTATTTTCTAGAGTGAACATCAATTTTTGTGACCCTGGAAGTGTGCTACGTTTAGGAGAGATGAAATTATCACCAGAGACTTGTTACTGGACAGAACATTAACAGGGAGAAGCTTCCTCTCTCTCACCCCATCCTCCCCTCTCACCCTTCCTCTCTCTCTCCATCCCTCCCTTCATCCCTTCTCTTTCCTTCCTCCCTTTCTTCTTTTTCTTCTCTCTCTCTCTCTCTCTCTCTCTCTCTCTCTCTCTCTCTCCTCTTTTCAGAGAGATCATCATCCTTAGTTGTCAAGTATCAGCTGTATGAATTCACAGTCAAGACCTTTTTTTTTTTTTTTTTTTTTTTTTTTTTNTTTTGGTCTTTTTGAGACAGGTTCTCCCTGTGGCCCCAGCTGTCCTGGAACTCACTGTGTAGACCAGGCTGGCCTTGAACTCACAGAGATCTGCCTGCCTCTGCCTCCCAAGTGCTAGGATTAAAGGCGTGCGCCACCACACCTGGCTAAAACCATTTTTATTACATCTTGCTGGGCATGCCATTTCTCTCTCTCAACTTTATATTACATTTATTTATTTGTTTTTAGAAGTAGGGCATGGCAGGTATGGAGGTCAGGGGACAATGGCAGGAGCCAGGTTTCTCACCTCAGAAGTCCCTCCCGGGATGGAACTCAGGCTGGCAGTTTGGCTGGCAAACACCTCTCCTGCTGAGCCAACATGCTGTTCTCCTTTCATACTTTTAAAGAAAACATTAGAGGCAGAGACAGGCGGATCTTTGTGAGTTCAAGGCCAGCCTGGTCTACAAGATGAGTTCCAGGACAGCTGGGGCTACAGGGAGACCCTGTCTCGAAAAGACAAAAAAACAAAACAAACAAAAAAAAAAAACATTAAAGTTTAAGAAGAAGCTGCATTTAATATTTTTCACTTTAAATTTTCTTATATTTACTTACTTGGTGTGGCGGGCATGTGGGTGCTACAACCCACATGAAGAGGTCAGAAGACTCCTTGTGGGGGCTGACTCTCTCGTCTAGCGTAAGGAATCAAACTTGGGTCACTAGCCTTGACAGCAAGTGCCTTTACCAGCCAAACCCTCACCAACCCAATATTTTTCACTTTTGAAGATCAACTCCTTAAAGATAGAATACAGTAGGTCTCTAGAAGAAAACCACATTGTATGTCACACACAGTTGATTTATGGCAGGTGTGTGAGTGGCCAGGACTCAGGCATGGATAGAGAGCAAGAGAGCGTAATGATGATAGAGAGCGAGAAGAGAGTGTGACCTTGATTCTCTTCTGTATCCGAGAAGCCAAACTGTACTTGGTAAAGATGAAGATGGGAACTGCACTCATTCCTGGCTCTGGCTCTTCTTCGTCCCCCACAGCTCCATCTAGAGGCGTGGTGCTTGGGATCTGAGAGTCACCCAAGGTCCAAAGACATGAGGGAAGAATCCTGGCATGCTTGCGTTCATCCTCCACTTTCATTCTGCCAGCTGCAGAGACCAGGGTGCTCTCAGTATGTTGCCATGGCAACAAGCTGTGTTTCCATAACACAGCCTTCCCACACGCTCACAAGCCAACTTGGATGATTTGCCCTGTACAATGCTAGTCAGACCAGGAAGTGAACAGGGGCCTTTGGGATTGATACATTGGTTTGCGTGTGTGAAAATTTAACTGTGGCTAAACTCAGGCATGGACACAAGCACAGGCTCCCGACTAAGTTGTGAAGAACTGAATGCTCCATCACCTCTCTCCCTGTGGGGATTTTCTGAGCTTGCTGGTGTGAGTTGAGTATCTCTAGGGAGTGGGATGGGAGAGGCAGGGCCGTGAGCTCAAGACTAGTGGGCAGCAAGGCCTAACTTTTGTGATCCAAGATTTTAGAAAGGGATTTGCCAATTTCCATGTTCTCCCCATCACGGAAGAACACAAGGGAATGCAGTGACTCAGTGTGGACTTGAGCTTCAGAAGATGACTTGTTCCTTGGCAGAGGCAGGCCACCCATCATCTGGGCTGTGTGTCTCATTGAAAGGAGTTTCCTCCTTTCAGAGTGGTCAGCTTTGCTCATCATCCCTGTAGGAGCTGATGCCTCCTGTCGATCAGCAGCACGACTAGGCATCAAGATCCTGGGAGCATGGTTCACTGCGGAGCTTTCCTCAGAGCTAGAGGAAAGCTTGGCCAGGGCCTAGAGGAATACTCCCAGAGTCTCACGCAGCAGAGATGGGGCTCTCTCAGAATAGGGTTGGGGTGCTGAGGGGCTTCTGTTAATACCAGCACTGTCTTGGGTACACTCCCCCTTCTCAGAGTGAGAGGATGACCCAACATGATTTCCCTCAGTCGTGGTTGACCCCAAAACAATCTGTCACAGTTACGGACATGGAGGCAATATCTAACCATGAGTGAATGTGTGCGAGTGTGTATGTGTGTGTGTGTGTGTGTGTGTGTGTGTGTGTGTGTGTGTGTGGCATGTGTAGACCAGGCTGGTCTTGATCTCATGGAAATCTGTCTGCCTCTGCCTCCTGAGTGCTGGGATTAAAGGCTTGCCCCACCATGCCTGGCCTTCTTATGTTTCTTGTGTCCCAGCCTGGCTTCAAATTCATTATGTAGCCAAGGATGGTCTAGAACTTCTGTCCCTCCGAATGTTCCACTCTACCTTGTTTATATGGTACTGGGGCTCAAATCCAGGGCTTTGTGCATTAAAGACAAGAATTCAATTAATTGGTCTCTACCATCAACCCTCTTTTCTTTTTTTGAGGCAAGTTCTGATGTTGGCCAGAATAGCCTCATACTTACTTCATAACTGACAATGGCTTTGAATTCCTAAGTGCTGAAGTGAAAGCTGTACTGATCTTGCTTTCTCAGTCCTTCTGTCTCTGTCTCCCATGTGCTGAGACTATAGCTATGTGTCATCAAGCTTAACGAGGGACATTTCTTTTTTCAAACTCTCCCAGTTCACAGAGTATGGCACACCTACCTTCTTTATTAAACATTAAATTTTCTAACACGCACATCATTCTTACCCATGTTTGTAGATACAAACATGTGCTTAAATAATAAATGTGTGGTGAATATCTATTTCAGTAGCCTAAGTCAGTGAATAGCGAATGTGTACCAGTTAAGGAAATACCCATTAGGCCACAGTGCTGTCAGGAAAATTTGTGAGCACATAGATGTTTTCCCCTCACAACATCTAATGGTCTTCGTATAATATTTGGGAAGATAATTTTATAAATCTATCATCCCTATTTACTTTGACTATCCATAGACTGGGTTAGTAGCTTGACTCTGACCACTTAATTATGGTGATGTGATTCTTACACAAAGGCCTGGTGAAGTGCCGGGCATGTGGCAGGGTTCAGATCACACTGCTGTCTTTCCTTCCCTGCCAATAAGAATTTAGCAATAAGCATTGGTGGGAATTTGATCTTGGGTTCTCAGCAATTGCCCAGACCCTGCCATCTTGCTCATACAATCGTTAGGAAATATGCTGCTGGACTCTCTTGTGTGTTAGGAGAAAGCAATGGCTGTTTTTCAGAGAAACTATAAAGAACTTTGGGAATCCAGAAGAAAAGAATGCTAGAAGATTCCAGATGATTTATTTCTCTGTCATTAACATCGTAAATATCAGCTGTGTCTGCTTTGAGGTCTTTACTTGGGCAGGGAGCCCAAGCGAAGGAACAAACCAAACTCCCAAACTAGCAGTGTGAGTGGGGTATCATTTTTTGGGCATCTGGTCCCTTTGGGCACACACCCAGCTTTTGGAGACATCCTTATTATGTGAGTCCTGCCTCCAGAGTGGCAGCTTTAGAGAAGTTTGTTTGTAGGAGCCAAGTTTTAACAAGTTAGTGAGAAAGCGCTCCCGACCTAATTTTTCTTTATCCTGGGTCGTGTTCCCAAGGCAGTTCTGAGGGAAAGAAAGAGACTGTTCAGGGAGATGAGGTAGGAGCGCATGCATATATTTTTGTGTGTGCGTGTGTGTGTGTGTGTGTGTGTGTGTGTGTGTGTGTGTGTGTTCCTCAGGAGCCACAGCATCCATCTCTCCCTAGGACCTGGGGCTAGCCCGTTTGGGCTAGACTCATGGGTCATCAAGCCCCAGAGATCCTCTTAATCTCTGCCTCCCTAGCACTGAGATGATAAGCACACATCACCACATCCAAATCTGTTACGTGGAGGTAACAGAGCTATCTCCAACACCTCTAAGTCTAAGACAGACTCTTAGGAAAGGATTCAACCTTGGTCCTTCCCATTATTATCAGTCAGAGCTATGCAGTCTTGATTTCAGGGGTCGTAGGAAGGAGTTTCAGCTTATGGATAGGAAAGAGATTTAAACATTCACAATTCAGAGTGTGATTCAAGGCCATATTTTGTAGGAAGCTTTCTCTGTAACGAACAAGTACCATGCAGCCCTGCTAAGGGGAGGGGAACACAGTACCTGCTGGTGGCCACTCTAAGGAACTGGAACTGGCCTCTTGGCACAGAGATCAGTCAGCTACTTCTGTAGCCAGGCCTGAGAGGTACCTCCAACTCAGGCCCTTAGCCTGGGACAATGAGACACATTTTCCATTCTTGGCCATGATTTCCCACCTACCCAGAGACTGCTGACCCCTGGACTGATGGCTGATGGCCTATAATCAGCCTATGTCCATTCACAACTCACACCATGTTGGTGGTCCTCACTATGACCCCTTTCCAACACACTGGCCACTCAACGAAATGCAGGCCTGCTTTGGCCTGTATGCATGCAAAAATTAAAAATGACATTTCTCTCTTTAACTTTTTTTGCTTTTTATTATATATATATATANNNATATACATACATATATATGTATATATATGTATATATATACATATATATGTATGTATATATATATATATATATATAACAAGATTATCAAATCTAGACCAAGCTAAGAAATGTTAACTTAAGGTGACTATGTTATATGTGTGTATGAAAATGTCACAATAAAATGTTAGTTTATATAATTTAAAAAAAATTAAAAATGACAGCTAGGAATTCTGTAATGATGTTAGTGGAGAATTTGATTTATTGCTTGGTACAGCCTGCTTTTATAAGCCAAATGACTCAGTTCCCAGAGCCAATCATAGGCCCAATTCCACACCACTGCACACTGCTGCTTCACCCAGCATCACGCACCTAGGCCACGTTGTTTGCTCCTTCTTGGGGTGGGGTCAGAGAAATCTCCTGACTTCCATCCATGTGGTACCCTGAGGGGTGCTAGCTGAGAACTAGCCCCCAAATTAAACTGGATCATCCTACAAGATTTGGCAGCACATGCCTTTAATCCTAGCATTAAAGAGATAGAGGCAGTCAGATTTCTGTGAGTTTGAGGGCAGCCTGGTCTACATGGTGAGTTCACAGCTAGCCAGGGCTACACATCATAAGACTTTCTCTTAAAGCATAACAACAAGAACAAAAAACTCCCCTGAGAAATCATAAAAATAAAATAAAATAAAATAAAATAAAATAAAATAAAGTATGGTCCAAAGATATCAGCTGAGGCCAGAGTTGGGAATTTCTTAGAATAGGGGATCTCAGACTCATCCATCCCTCCACCACAAATCATAATCTATATTTTACCACATTCTCCAGCTGGTTGTAAACACATTAACATTTGAGAGGATTGGCCCAAGGAAAAGCTCAAGCGGCTACCTTCATAGCCATGAGAAGTGATTACTTAACCAAATCAAGAGCAAATATGTGATGTGGCACCACAGAAGACAGAAAATTCCAGAAAGACTTAGCAATAGAGATGGAGTTCCAATGCAAAACATCATTGTGGAAACTACTGGTTTCCTTCAATTGCAAACCTTGGGCGTCAACAGTCTAGTTAGGTCCTACCAAGTTGGGACAGCATGTGAGAATCATGACAGCACATGGGAAGGATGCGGAGGAAGGGGAGAGTGCAATTATTTTCTTATTAGTTTTTAAAGAAATCCATATGCATTGTAAAATTGCCAAACATGAAGTAAGAGTGTAATATGAAACTTAGATGTGAGAATTGTCCTCTCCAAGCCATAATAATCACATAAAAGCAGCTTGCAGTGCTCCTCAGAAACAAACTACCAGGAGTAGCACTTTCCAGCTGTGTAATACCAGAAAATTATTATTTTTTATTTTTTTTATTAATTTTATTTATTTCTGTATGTATATGAATGTACTGTCTGCATGCAAGTCTGTGCACCCGTGTCGAGCAATGCCACGGAGGTCAGAAGAGGGTGTCGGATTCCCCTGGAACTGGAGTTCTCCTGGAATTGGAGTTTCAGATGGTTCTTGGCCGCCATGTGGGTGCTGGGGATCGAACCTGGGCCCTCTGCAAGAGCGTTGGCGCTCCTAACTGCTAGGCCATCTCTCCAGCCCAATACCAGAAAATTATTTAACTTCACCATGGTCTGGTTTTCTCATTTGTAAAAGAGACAACAGCAGGTCATTGGAAGGATTCAATTGTGAAAGTTCTTTCAAACCCTGATCAAGGCTAAGATCAAGAAAACAAAAGACACCAAATGCTGGAGAGGTTGTGGGGAAAGGGGAACACTCATCCACTGCTGGTGGGAATGTAAACTCGTACAACCACTGTGGGAAGCAGTGTGGAGAACCCTTAAAAAACTCAAAACAAGCCTACCACCTGACCCAGCCATACCACTTCTGAGTGTATACCACAAGACTCATCCTACCATAAAGATACATGCACATCTATGTTTATTGCAGCTCTCTTCACAATATCGAAAAGCTGGAAGCAACCCAAGTGCCCCTCAACAGACGAGTAGATAACAAAAATGCGGTACATCTACAGAATGGAGTTTTATGCAGCGGTAAAGAAAGATGATATCGGAGTAAAGGACCTGCCTCCAGGATGGAACAGAGAGTAAAAGACCCCTCTCCAGGATGGATCAGAGAGCAAAAGACCTGCCTCCAGGATGGACCAGAGAGAAAAGGACCTGCCTCCAGGATGGATCAGAGAGCAAAGGACCCACCTCCAGGACGGATCAGAAAGTAAAGGACCTGCCTCTAGGATGGATTAGAGAGCAAAAGACCTGCCTCCAGGATGGATCAGAGAGTAAAGGAGCCCTCTCCCAGATGGATCAGAGAGTAAAGGACCCACCTCCAGGATGGAACAGAGAGTAAAGGACCCCTCTCCAGGATGGATCAGAGAGCAAAGCACCCACCTCCAGGATTACCTCCAGAGAGATCTCATTGTGGGAGTCCACTATATGACTGATAGTGTTTGGTGGGGATTTCTTATTTGCTTTTCTCATGTTGTTGATTTTTCTTTGTGCTTTTGGCATGTGGATTTGATTCCTTTTGTTGGTAATCTGATGTGAAGTTTAAGTGTTTTTTCTTGCAAAAAAATAAATAAATAACAGAGAAAAACAAAAAGAAAGAAAGATGACATCATGAACTTTGCAGATAAATGGATGGAACTCAAAGCCATTACGCTAAGTGAAGTAACACAGTCCCAGAAAAACAAACAACAAATGGTATCCCTCATCTGTGGTTGCTAGCACCAAATACCTAATATTAAGGCAACGTAGCATAGCAATTGTACCATTATAATGTGAATACCTTAATGGGATCTAGAATTAGCGTACCACTTTTTTCAAAGTTTGTAATTGTTCTATATGGGGGAGGGTACGTATGCATACTTTAAAGTAATATAGGGCTGGAGAGATGGCCTAGCGGTTAAGAGCACCGACTGCTCTTACAGAGGAACCGGGTTCGATCCCCAGCACCCACATGGCGGCTGAGAACCGTCTGAAACTCCAATTCCAGGAGAACTCCAGGTCCAGGGGAATCCGACACCCTCTTCTGACCTCCGCGGCATTGCACGACACGGGTGCACAGACTTGCATGCAGGCAGTACATTCATACACATTCAGAAATAAATAAAAATTAAAAAAAAGTAATATAAAATTAAAGGGGAAAATGTTAATTCAAAAAAAGTAAAAAGAAAGACATGTAAGGCAGAATGCATGAGCTCTGATGGGGAGGGGGCAAGGAAGGGGAATTAGGTCTAAATTTGATTAAGAAATGTATGAAATACACAAAGCTTCAATTAAAAAAATGAGAAAAAAAAGAACAAGAGATGGGGTAAGGGGTTAAGAACTCATTTCCCAACAGTTCAATGATTGGTCAGTTTTATTACAATCATTTATTGTCTAATTTTCCAGCATGTCTTAGAGGTTGAATTGCATATGTGTTGATAGCTGGGTATGATGGCACATGCCTTTAATCCCAGCACTCCGGAGGCAGAGGCAGGTGGATCTCTGTGAGTTCAAGACCAGCCTGGTTTACATAATGAGTTCCATGACAGTTAGAGCTACAGGGAGACCCTGTCTCAAAAAGAAATATATAAATATATATTTATATATTTATAAATAAATATATTTATATGTGTGTGTTGCTATTCTAACCCGTGGTATTTTGGATTGATCTCATTTACAAATCGGCTGTTAGAGGTGTAATTCTCTAAGATAAGGCTGTAGAGGGAGGCCTGGTCCAATGTCAGACTCAGGTCTCTATAAGAAAGGACAAGACAGAGACACGCAGGGAAGGCAACTGTGGTAGAAAGAGAGGCAGGCATCAGAGTGATGTTGCCACAAATCAAGGAGAACCTTGGACCACCAAAAGCCAGAAGCAGCTCAGAGGATGCTCCCTGGGGGATCCAGGAGAAGCCAGCCTGTCAACGTCGTGCCAGCTTTGAACTATCGACTCTCCCATTTTATCTTTGTCTATACTGGATTTCAGGAGTCACTCCTCCCAGCTGCCCATTGTTTTAAACCTCCGCATTGTTAATACCTTGGAACAGTCTTTGGTACTAAAAAGTAAATTATATAATGAACACTTGTTTGTTCTTTGGATCTGGTTGTGTATTCTCGTGTCTCAGTGGTGTCTGATAATCAGTAGGGCCTGTTCAGAGGAGAGTTAAAGTATCCCTTGGTCTTTAATAGAAACTTGCTTATTTATTTATTTATTTATTTATTTATTTATTTATTTATTTATTTGGAGTTACAGGTGACTGTGAGCTGTCTGACAGGGCTTCTGGGAAACAAACGTCCGGTCCTCTGGGAGAGCAGCAAATGCTCTTTCTTAACCTCTGAGCCATCTCTCTCCAGATCCCATCAGTAGGAAGTTTTAAGATAAAATTGAACGTTTTAACACTGAAGGTTTCCACTGTTACTGTCTATTAAAGTCCATGTCCCAGCGGCCTGCGGAACCCCAGGTGCTATCAGGACCCAGGTGCTGTGATATTTCCCTCAGCAGCACACAGGTGAAGAATTTCACATCTCACCTGCATGTCTCTCTAAAGTTGATAGAGGATTATAAAACCTGCTGGGATGCGGGCCATGGTTTATAAACTCCATGCTCAGCTAGGACAGAAGCCTGGGCTGTTGTAAAATGATGTCTTGGTTCATGGCCTATGACAATGTGTTTTATAAGGACCGTTGGCGGAGCTGAGTAGGGAAAGCGCTAATGCCAAGTTCTATTTCACTAGAGTAAAGAAAATCAGAGTGAAATAATGAATGACAATCCAGGAACTGGGAGGCTTCCTGAGGGAGCTTCTAGTAGCCCACCAGGCCTTAGCATGTGACCGCCTCTGTGGCATAAGTAAGGATGCATTTCATAGTGGCCAAAAGTTAGGAAATATGCTTTGAATTATCGCTTAAGATGTAACCTGTCAGAGGTATTCGTATCATTTGTGTTTAATGAGGATTGATTTGGGATTTCATTACCCAGGAAGCTGAGGATAATGGAAAGCCTTGGGTCTTTTTTTCCTGAGATCTTAGCCACCTCATGTCTCTGTACAGATACACCCCACCTCAGCAGCCACCAGATATATGATCTTCCCACATGCTGCCCGGGCAGAGCCCTGCTCAACCTGAAAGTGATTTCTGATGAATGAGATTCCATAAAGCTGAGCTTGGCCCAGAAGTCTCATTGCAATGAGAGGGAGTGCCAAGGAAGGCTACTGAGGTACTGAGTAGTGTTGTCAGCGCCAGGGCACAGCGCAGAAGCCGTGCGTGTCAGCAGAAGCGTCCACGGGTGCAGCCAGCACTCACTGCTGCACTGACCTGTCTGCTTGTGTGCTTGCAGTGCTAGGGCCCTGCACATTCTAGGCAAGCTGTGTATCACTGAGGGTCCTGCACATTCTAGGCAAGCTGTGTATCCATTCCCAGCTCTCTTTATTGTGAAATAGGGTCCTGTTAAATTGTCCAGCTGACAATTTACCTGCGCAGCCTCCTCCTCTTCCTCCTCCTCTGTCTCCCAGGTAGCTAGGATTAGAAGTGTGCACTGACTTTTTCTGACTTTTTTCCAAATGGTAAGATAAGGAATGAGGAGGCAGGCCAGGGTGGATGTGCGGGTGTAGGGAAGGAAAAGATATCTGAGTATGTCCCCAACTTGTCACCGCTATGCCATATTTTATTTTCTTAGCTAAGGGTAATACTACTTTGGCAATGATTGGTTTATTTTCCTCAAAAGTAGCTTGGTTAACTTTTAGAGTTTAATTTTCAAAGGAGGCTTAAATCATGAAAGTAAAGAGGTCAGTCCTGCTGGTCTGGAGATGTAGCATCTTTCTGTTACAGGTGGCTGTGGCTGTGTGCTCATGGTTTTGGAGTATAGACTCATGATTCCTTTATTGAAGAGGATATTTGAGAGATATTAAGCAGAGAAACAGGATCTGGTATTTTTTTCCTCATCAGATTCAGAAAAATTGAAAATGAGCTGCACAGAGAGTGACTTTTCCATGATTATATCTCATGCTGTTGATGTCTGTGTCTACATATAACCCAACAAAATAGTGCTGGCTGCTCCACTGTTTGGGAACTAATAACAAAATCCATGCTTGATTATGTGGAACTGTGATGGATGAAGGTGGACTTTCAAAAAGAGACAAGAAACAACAGCAGCAGGCCTGTGCCTCAAAGGACAGCTTATCCTTGTTACATAAGAAGTATGTTACATCTACACAATAGAGTTCTATGCAGCAGTAAAGAAAGACGACATCATGAGCTTTGCAGGAAAATGGCTAGAGCTAGAGGACTTCATGCTGAGTGAAGTAACACAGTCCCAGAAAAACAAACAACGAATGGTATCCCTCATCTGTGGATGCTAGTGCCAATTACCTAGTTGTGACGTCTCTGAATCATAAGTATTTCCGAACACACTTGGAAGACTGCCTTTCCCTGGGTTGCCCCCTTCTCATTGAGGACATTCGGGAGAAGCTGGATCCAGTGCTTGATAACGTACTGGAAAAGAATTTCATTAAATCAGGCACTACTTTCAAGGTGAGCAGGGTTTTTTCTTTTTTCAACAGAGAAAGAATGAAAGAACAAGGGTCATCTGCTTCCCTTTCTGAGCATAACAGGAGAGCGTGTTCTCTCAGGTCCTGATGTTTTGTTTGCTGAAAAAACAAACAAACAAACAAACAAACAAACTTCCAAACTGACAAAAAAAATGCATGTATATCTAAAAAAAAAAAAAAGAAATATGTTTGGGGGGCTGGAGAGAAGGCTCAGTGGTTAAGAGCACTGACTGCTCTTGCAGAGGACCTAGGTTCGATTCCCAGCACCCACATGGTGTCTAAGAACTGTCTTAGGCTGGTGTGGTGGCACACACCTTTAATCCCAGCACTCAGGAGGCAGAGGCAGGTGGATCTCTGTGAGTTCAAGGCCAGCCTGGTCTACATAGCGAGCTCCAGGCCAGCTGGGTCTACAGGGAGACCTTGTCTCCAAAAGAAACAAAAAAGAAACACTGTTTTATCTTCTATTTGTGTCTATATATAGATGTGCATGTTTCTGTGTGTGAAGGTTTATGAAGGTGTTTCTTCCTGTGTATGCACATGTGTGCACGTGTGTGAGGATGCCAGAGGTGAAAGTCATGTGTCTTCCCCAAGTGCATTCTACCTTATTTGAGGCAGTCTGTCCCCAAATGGGACCTGGAGCTGCCCATTTGGCTGGGCTGTCTGACCAGCAGGCCTCAGTATCAATCAGTGGCTCTCACCAGTCACCACCCTCAAATCAGTACCTGAACTTGGTAGCTTTTGAGGAGATGCCCAGCTGCCCTGTTCTGTTCACCCCAGGCCAGATGACATGAAGGACCCAGGGAGGATTTTCATCAGTTCTGTAGGTTGATGTCCAAGTGGTGACCAGATCTGGAGGCAGGAGATTGCCTGAGTCTGGCCAGCTCCTGACTTGTAAGCACAAAGTACAAGGATTTAACCTGTGCTTCCAAAAATGGATTTGAGCCAATCCATTTTATTGATAATGAAGCTTTTTGGGCAAATTACATATTAGGGAGAAAATGAGGAGAAGGACCGGTTGAGCTGAGAGTTCCCCTGAGCTGTGAGACAGGGTGGCCTCTGAGGCTTCCCCCTGGGCCTTCATGGTTATGAAGAACTGAGAACTCAACTATTACTTTCAGTAATGGCTCCAAAGCCCCACTCCTGTGTTTGCCGGTCTTCGTGTGTATATGTGGGTCTGTGTGAATGTCTGCTCGAACAGGCGTGCAGATGTGTGTGAATGGGTGTTCTGTTATGAACTCAGGTCATCAGGCTTAGCGGCAGAAACCTTACCTTCTAGCCGTCTCACTACCCCCCATCTGTGTTCTGAGACTAGTTCTCTCACTGGGACCTGGGGCTTGACAATTAGATTAAATTAACTGGTCAGCAGGCTCCAAGAATCTGCCCCCCACCAGCACCTCCTCAGTGCTGGCTTTTCACATGGTGTTGGGATAGAACACAGATCCTCACACTTGGGTTGCAAGCACTTCTCAACTAGCTAATTTTTCTGCTTTGTGTTCCACATTCTTAAGTTTGAGCTTTGTCAAACATGCTCCTCTCTGTTTACTGGGAAGGGAATTTGAGATCTGCAGTGCGAGGGAGGCGCAGTGTCAGGTATAGAAGATCTGCACTCCACTGTAGTAGCATGGTGACTGTTCCTCTTCCCTGGCATACAGAGTACTGTGATTGAATCAGAACTGTCCCCACAGGCTCCTGTTGAACACTCGTTCCCTACCTGGTGGTACAAATTTCAGAGAGTGTGGATCATTTAGAGGGTGGAGCCACTCTGACATAGGTAGCTCACTGGAGACAGATCTTGGAAGTTATGACCACATGATGTTCCTGTCAGCCACCTCTGCTTCCAGGTCTGCTGCATGCTTCCACCAACCTGAACTTCACTATGTCTTCTCTTCAACAACAGCCAAGACCCTCTGAGCCCACTGAGCTATATCCCAGACTTCAGCTGGAGCTGTGCTAGTGATGCCTAGTATGTCTTGCTCTCATCAGGTAAGTGTCAAAAGGGCTTCCTGAGAACAGGGTGGAATAGCACAGCCAGGCGTATAGACCAGGCCAGGAGGCAGGCCACGGAGCCCTCCACACAGGAAAGAATGGAACAAATAGCATTGCTCCTGTGTAAAGAAAGTCCTTGCAGAATTCATGTTTCCTTAGGGAGTATAAAATGATATTAGGTGTGTAAAATGATATTTCATTCAGGTAAAGAGAGAGCTACTGGACACGTGTAAAAGGCACAAAGTATGTACTCTGTGTGTGTGTATGTGTGTGTGTGTGTGTGTGTGTGTGTCTGTGTCTGTGTCTGTGTCTTTTTGAGACAGCATGGCCTCGTAGCCCCAGCTGGCGTGGAACTCTCTCTGTAGTTCCACACCAGCTGGCCTTGAACTCACAGAGATCTGCCTGCCTCTGCCTCCCGAGTTCTGGGACTAAAGGTATATGCCACCACACATAGCTCCAGTGTCCTTTCTTAAGGCCGTTTATCTTCCCAAGTTTTCTGTGAGTAACCTGAAACTTTGTTGACTTGGACTGCCATCCTCTTACTCCCTGTCCTCCACATTCAGCCTCAAAAAAAAAAAAAAAAAAAAATTACAAATAGAAGGGAAGACTAAAAGAAAGTGGGTGGCTGAAATTATCCAGGTTCATGAAAAAGACAGGAAATGAAAAATAATAGTAGGAAACAGAATAACCCCTTGGATTTTCAGAACAACACAACATTTGGGCTTACAGAAGATGTCAGATCTTCTCCCCTACCCACAAAGAGACAGGGTCTCCAGATTAAGTTCTTGCCTTTCCTTGCTAACAGAGTCTTCTTTTTTCCACACTCTAAGATTTTATGATGAAAAATATACTTCATTGTTCTTCACAGAGTTTCTTTCAAAACTTTCAAAATAATTTTACAATATTTTATGTATTCTTCTTGAAACCATTATCTCCAAGTAGAGGAAAACTTGATCATTAAGAAGCATCAAGGAAAATAGCAACAATGGACTAGACTTAAAAGGACCCCATACCTGCTAAGTAAACTTTAGGTAAACCTCAGATCTGAGCTAATATCCAACCTAGGAACGTTGTAAAACCCCCAATCCACAGACTATTGTTATCTGGGAAAACAAATAACAGCCCCCATTGTCTCAAAACCTCCAAACCATGTCAGCAGCATTTACACCCTAACATCCTTCTTACTTCCTTCCCTCTATTTACAAGCAGCTTGCCAACTGTGCCAGAGGGTATAGTCTCAAATCCACAGAGAAACTTCAGCCACCTTTGTTGTTCTTAAAGAGCACAGTCTTCTCTGAAGGTTGGTCTCACCTTTCATTTTCATGTCACGCTAATCAATCCTGATGTAACATTTTCTAACAACAACAATCTCTGGTTGCAATTGAGAGATGAGTAGTCTTCTAGTTACAAACCAAGGAGATGATCAGTTCACATGATTTAGGAAGCATGGAGTCACTGTGCATTAGGTTGGATAGCTGGGTAACAAAGGATAGACTTATATTTGTCATGTTTCTTATAACACACATGGCCAACAAAAGGTATGTTATTATTTTGCCACATTTCTTCTGATCATCTTCTCTATGATTTGTGTATTGCTTTCTTTTTCAATCAATACAAATGAACCTTTTCCCATGTCATTAAATATTCTTCCATGGGTATGGAGAGATGGATCAGGGGTTAAGAGCACTAGCTGTTTTTGCAGGAGACCCGGGTGTGATTCCCCAGCACCCACATGGCAGCTAACAACTGTCTGTAACTCCAGTTCCAGGGGAATCTGACCCCCTCTTCTGACCTCTGTTGGCATTGCATGACATGGATGCACTTATTTATGTGCAGGCAATACACCGATATACATACAATAAAAATGCTGGGCCTGGTGGCGCATGCCTTTAATTCCAGCACTCAGAAGGCAGAGGCAGGCTGATCTCTGTGAGTTCAAGGCCAACCTAGTCTACAGAGCGAGCTCCAGGCCAGCTGGAATGAAAGGGAGACCTTGTCTCAAAAATACCAAACAAAAATAAAATAAAATAAAAAATAAATTAAATACCTTAAGTATTCTTGCATGTAACGTCTACCATTTGGATATTCCACAGTTAATGCTAAAATCTTTCGTTAGCTTTTTCTAGGTGCTTGAGCTATTTCTGCTCTGGTCACAGCCACTGTACATGAATTTTGGAGTTGATGACATTTATATATTACATCCCTTAAAGCAGAGTGTAAGCGAAGGGGTAGACAAATGTTAGAAATGATAATATTTACCAAGTTGCTTTTCAGACAGATGGTACCGATTCCCCATCCACCAGCAGGGTATTGTACCCTTTTTGCTGAGTATGAGTCCAACTGATGGTTAGTAGAGGGGGCTCAAAAGAGATCGGGTAATGGTGAGGAAAGAATAGGAGACCAAATAACGAAAGCTACTGCCAAATTAAGTGAAGGCTAGACTAGGTGCGGAAGTTCTGAGTGCAAGTCCTTCCCAAGGTGTATGATAAGCTAGATGTGGGGTGCAAGCATTTGCGTGTTGTGCGTGTGTGTGTGTGTGTGTGTGTGTGTGTGAGTGTGTGTGTGTATGTGTGTGTGTGTGAGTGTGTGTGTGTGTGGTTGATATCAGGTGTCTCCCTCAACTGCTCTCTACATTTATTTATTTATTTATTTATTTATTTATTTATTTATTATGCTTTTGGTCTTTTCAAGACAGGGTCTCCCTGTAGCCCCAGCTGTCCTAGAACTCACTCTGTAGACCAGGCTGGCCTTGAACTCACAAAGATCTGCCTGCCTCTGCCTCTGCCTCCTGAGTGCTAGGATTAAAGGCGTGCACCACCACGCCTGGCTCTACTTTTATTTTATTTTTTTAAATGTATTATTGCCGGGCATAGCACAGGACTAATCCCAGCACTCGGGAGGCAGAGGCAGGCAGATCTCTGTGATTGAGGTCAGCCTGGGCTACATAGCAAGTTCTAGGCCAGGTTGGGCTACAGGGAGACTCTGTCTCAAAAAAGAGCAAAACAGGAGGAAGAAGGAGGAGGAGGAGGAGGAGGAGGAGGAGGAGGAGGAGAAGGAAGGAATCTTTGTGTGTTGAACACGTGTTGTTGTTCCTGTGCATGTCGAAGTCACGAAGACCAATGGTCGTGAGTCAGTTCTTCTCCTTCACTAGCCTTTTACGTGGGTTCCTGGGGATAACGCAGGAAGGGTCCGCAGGCTGTGTGTACTTCATTCCCCTGAACCGTCTTCCTGGTGCTTCCACTTTGGTTTAGAGACAGGATCTCTCAGTGAACCAGGAGCTCAATGATTCAGCAAGTTTAGTTAGCCAGCTTGCCCAAGGAATCCCACCTCTACCTTTCCAGCCTGGGATCACAGGTGGGCCAGCACACCCACCCAGGTTCTAGGATCAGCAAGTGTTTTAACCCTAAGCCATCTCCCCAGTGCCCCTCCATGTCCCCCCGTTCCCCCCACCTCCCCGGTACCCCTCACGTCCCCCCATTCCCCCGTTGCCTCTTTTATTTTTTTTTATTTTATTATTTTTTTTTATTTATTTCTGTATGTGTATGAATGTACTGTCTGCATGCAGGTCTGTGCACCCGTGTCGTGCAATGCCGCGGAGGTCAGAAGAGGGTCTCGGATTCCCCTGGAACTGGAGTTCTCCTGGAATTGGAGTTTCAGACGGTTCTCGGCCACCATGTGGGTGCTGGGGATCGAACCCGGGTCCTCTGCAAGAGCAGTCAGCACTCTTAACCGCTAGGCCATCTCTCCAGCCCCCCCCCCCGTTGCCTCTCTTAATGAGCAAGATGGTAAATGGTATAAGATTGCTCTCAAACAACAGAGAGTTTGGCTTCCTGCTTCCCGGTGGTTGCCATGTGTAGGAGCTGCTGAGCCTGGCACAGCCGTGCATGAAGTGGCCTGGTGCTGAGCACTCTCTGACCATGTCTTGTCACAGTGCTGAGCCCAGCACAGCCGTGGATGAAGTGGCCTGGCGCTGAGCACTCTCTGACTGTGTCTTGTCACAGTGCATACCAAGTTAGAATAACCCTGCGTCTGTGGATCTTGTTGTGGGGGGCAAGCTAAAGGAGTTTTACCTTTGGGACCACAACAAGAGCTCACATCTGGTTCCTGGCCTAGTGTTTCCTGTGGGTGGTCGGTTGCCTAAAATGTGCTTGCTTGTCTGTTCTATGAATCACGTTAGCTTAGAAAAGAAAAGATTGAGTTATAACCACTCCTCAAAAGTTCATCAGAAGTTCTCAGCGTTACACAGGAAATGCAAACAGGGTTCTGTAGATGCTCCAGCTCTAAGAACAAAGGTAAGACAAGGGTGCATTGTCTCTGCTTATACGGTAGGAAGGGGTGAGGGGAGGTGGATCCCATGTTAGGCACAGATGGTGGGAGTGGTTCAACTGCTCTCAATCTCCCTCCCACCCACCCCACTATCCTCTCTTAGAATGAGTCCTGTGGATTGTTTTCTTCTCCACAGATTGGCAGACAAAGTGTCTACTGGGCTATATCACTGGATCTCAGTCTCTCCTGGTGGTGGAGTATCATTTGGAACAATACGTGGGGATAGAGTATCTTCGGCAGAGCTCCCCACAGAGGCACATTCCAGCTCTTCCTGCTGTATGGTCCAGGGAGTCATCGGCTTCACATTCAGCAGAGCAGAAAGATAGAAACACGAAGAGGCTACCCCACGTACCCACAGTTCACACTGCTGTGCCTCTCCCTCCCTAAAAGGCAAGTTCATGGTAACAGGTCAATAACAATAAAAAGCACCCATCACTCTTTGGTTATACTTTCTGAAATGTAAGTAAAGGACCAGCATCCTAATTACCCATAGATCTTTGTAATAATTCCACATTGTATTCTTACTTGCCCTGAATGGAAATTCCACTGACTCATTAATTTTTCTCTACAACTGGGGCACGCTCCTCAGCAGTTTGAAGTGTTAACTGACTTTTCCATGTCAGACATTGCTCAGGTAGGACTGGGAGGAATGGCCTCCTTTGCCCATTGAATCTGCTTGTCGGGGCTGGAGAGATGGCTCATCGGTTAAGAGCACTGACTGCTCTTGCATAGGACCCGGGTTCGATTCCCAGCACCCACATGATGGCTAAGAACCATCTTTAACTCCAGTTCCAGGGGAATCTGATGCCCTTTTCTGACCTCCAGAGCATTGCATGACATGGGTGTTCCTACTTACATACAGATAGTACACTCATACACATTTTTTAAAAGGAAAGAAAGAAAGAAAGAATCTGCTTGTCAACCTGACATCTTTTATGAGGATTAGATAGGAATTCACCCATAAGGGACACAATCCAGCTTTTTGTGATTAACAGAAAACCCAGTAGCATTGGTTTGTTAAAGTTCAGATCTCTGTCTGAATTTAAGCTAAATGCACTGACTCTCTTATTTATTTATTTATTTATTTATTTATTTATTTATTTATTTATTTATTTTATCAACAGAGCCTAGGAACTTGAACCCCACTAGGCAAGCCACTGGGCTCTAACCCTCAGGCCTGAATCTTAATTCCGAAGACTTCTCTTGTTGTTTATTGGCTTGGCTTGTTCAAATTGTCAGGCCTGGTGTTTTATTATTTGTAGATAATCTGGAAATGGGTCTTTATTGAAAACATTTTTCTTCCAAAAAGAAAAAAATAGACCTAAAGAAGATGAAGAAAAATTCAGGCAAACAAAAGGAAACCAATACTTGGTAATCATCTGTATTTTTCAAGGCTTTATTTTTTAACAGTGAATATGTATTATTTTGCCATCAGATACAAACTCTGCCTTGTTTGTAATTGAGAGCAGAAGACTATCAGTGCAGCTTGGATTGGAAGCTGGGCAGCATCTCGGAATCTGTTCTCCTATTCCGTTTCTCAGCGAACCTGTTTCAGCCAGTCCTCTGGGGTCGCCAACATTGATACAATGTCTTCCAAACAAGGAACAAAGCACCTTCACAGGCCTGTTATCAACTCCCAGTTACAGGTGGGAACAAAGTCCTTTCCAAGAGTTAGATGATGAAATATTATAGTGGCAAGCACTATGCATTTGTAGTATAGCTTTAGAATTGACTTTGAAAGTAAGAATATCTGATGGGTCTTATTTCATAGACACAGATGGTCTCAGGAATCAGAAAAGGGAAGGAGAGGGAAGGAAAGGAAGGAGAAGAAAGGGAAGGAAAGGGAAAAGGAGAAGGGAAGAGAGGAGAAAGGAGAGGAGGAGGAAGAAGGGGGGCAGGAAATACAGACAAGGAAGAAAGGAAGGGGAGAGGAAGATATAAGCTGCAGCACCGATTTGGGCACTACTTCAGTTTGGTTATTTTGAATGACGACAAAGATCAACCACTGAAACAGTTTTTCATCAATATTTAGGTATTACTATGCATGCGATCCAGTCATAGTGGTCTAGGACTTCATGTCATAAAAAAAGAGGTCCTGGAGACACGGTGTCTTGTTCACATCAACACAAACCCATGGGAACTTTTGCTTTCACCACCCCTATCACTGGTGCTCTTCAGACCGTGTCAGGTAAATGGAAGTTTGAAATACGACATTATATGGCGTAAATGCTATAGACGTCTCAGGAAGCACAGTGGCAGGTGCAGTGTGTAAGCATTTCATAGAGAATGTGTCACTGGACGGGGAGAAGAGCCGCCCTACCCCACCCTCAAAGGAGCTAGACATTTCCTTTCAGAATCCCCGAAGAATTCTTGGTTCTGTAGTCCACTTGAGCATTTCCCCTTTGCCCTCTGCCTCGCAAGGAACTTTGTCTATAACACGACCCTCCGTTAAAGACTTGAGGGGGCGTGGTAGAATGTAAGGGCTGCGATTGGGGTGAATGGTGAAACTACAGCAATGTAGTCTGGACACTCATTTGATCAACTTGATTGAACAAACAACCCGTCACCCCCCACTAGATGGTGGGGCTGTGGGGGTTTGGGCACAACAGCCTGCAGATTGGTTTTGCATGAAGGATGCTTGTACTCATGGATTATCACTTATAGCTAAAAATGAAAAAAAAAAAAAAACTGAGAGAAAGATGCCAGGACAGTTATGGCAGAATTGCATGATCTGGGATGGGGTGTGATGGGGTGGGGGTGGGGGGGGGGGGGAAGGGAAAGGGAAATGTGCCTGAACTGAATTGGAAAATAATGTATGAAATGCACAAAGCATCAATAAAAATTAAAAAAAAAAAAGACTTGAGGAACCTAAGGACCTTCTTTCACAGACAATCTGGACAGGTAGGTACTCACCACTTCTGGACAGTCTTCAAAACCTGAGTCCTGACATCTCAGTAGCATATACGTGTACAGCTCCTAGTCCCGGCCCATCCGCTAGTGGGAGGAGGGATTGTCTGGCAGGTTATGGCGATGGTTGGCTGGACTCTCCCAGGCTACAGTAACAGTAGCTGTCAAGGCTCTGCCTGCTCCATGCCTAGTTCTCCTTCCTTTTCTTCTGGTCCTGCCCGAGCCTTGGGGATTTTCATCAGCGAGTCCGGGACTCAGAGAAATTTTTTTTTTCAGGCTGTCCTGAACTCACAGAGATCTGCCTGTCTCTGCCTCTGGAGTGCTGGGATTAAAGGTGTCAGGCCTGGCTCAGAGCAGCGAATATTTTTACTACTGAGACATCTCTCCAGCCCCATGGATATATTTTTTTAATTGCACCAAAATATACACTATATAAAGTTTAGTACTTTAACTATTTTCTTGTGTAATTATTATTTTCAGCCAGGCGTGGTGGTGCACGCCTTTAATCCCAGCACTCGGGAGGTAGAGGCAGGGGGATCTCTGTGAGTTCAAGGCCAGCCTGGTCTACAGAGCAAGTTCCAGTCCAGATAAGATTAAAGGGAGACCCTGTCTCAAAAAAAAAAAAGAGTATTTTCATGGAGTTAGATTTTGCCAGCTAATAATTTTAAATGTTTGCATAAATTATTCATAAGAAATTTTTCTCCAGAAGTTTCTACCACCAGGCAATTTATCAAACTTGATTTTCACTATCGTGCCTATTCCCCCCCTCCACTCACCCACAGACAAAGTTTTTATTTCTTACTATGGCATTGTGACGTCAGCTTTGCACACTTAGAATCACCTGGAAAGAGAGTCTTGATGAGGGATTGTCTACATTGACTGGCCCATGGGCATGTCTGTGCAGGACTGTCATAACTTAATTGATGTGGGAAGATCCACCCCATTATGGGTAATACCATTCCTTAGCAGGGGACCGTGCGTTTTACAATAACGGAGAAATGGAGCTAGCGTGTAAGCATCCATTTCTCTCTGTTCTTGACTGTGGATGTGACGTGACTAGCTGTTTGAAGTTCCAACCTTGACTTCCCCACAATGATGGCCTATAACCTAGAATTGTTACCTGAAACAAACCCCTTCCTCCCCGAAGTTGTTTTTTTGTCAGGATATTTTATCACATCAGCAGAAATAAAACCAGAAGAGGTAAAAATCATGTAATATGAAGCTCCTAGTCATTTCCAGTGCATACTTCAGTGGCAGCGGGTACACTGTTGTGGAATGGATTGCTAGGACTTCTTCATCTGACAAACTGAAGCTGTATTTATTGAATGATGGTTCCTCTTCCCCTCCCACAACTCTTAGTAGTCATGATTTTATTCCCTGTCTCTATTACGGTTTTGAATGCCTCTCCTGTAAGTGTAGTTAGACTGTATTTGTCATTCTCTGGCTAACTAGTTTCAGTTAATATGATGTTCTCAATGCATTCATGCCGTAGTGCATGTCAGAACATCCTTCCTGTCTAAGGTGTGTATATGCCACATTTCTTGTAGCTGTGGATGCTGCTCCCACGTCCTGGTTATTACAATAATGTTGCCGTAAGCATACATGTACAAGTCCCTCCGAGAGACACTGCTTTGGCCATCATTAAATAGGCAATTCAGGAGCACTACGCACATTTACAACATTGTGCATGGATGCAGAGGGCTGAGACTCGTCTAAATCTGGGTTTCTCTGAGAGACATCCAGGTCAGGACAGGAAAGAGTGGAGGCCATCTCACAGGGAAGTGATCTCTCTCGCTGGTCTAGGAGAGTTTGGCAGCCAGCAACCAGCCACGGATGGTATCTCATCAGGGCCATAAGTGGAACTGCATCGTAGACATGAGTTTTCCCTCCGGGCCGGGCTGGGTCCTTCCCATACAGACTTCATTAGATCACCAGAACCAGAGGCTAAGTGTCCTGACCTGCGTGTTGCAGCGAAGTTGCCCTCTGGCAGAGTTGCCCAGCCTGCCCTGTCTCCCCTCACCACTCCTCAAGAGCCCTCCCCTCTCCTCAAAGTGCTTAAGTTTCTGACCATATCAAGGGTTTGGTAAAGTGCCTCTGGGTTTATCAGAGTTCATCGGACTGTCGAACAGCAGGCGCCGGGCTGCCAGTATCGCCTGGACTTGAATTTCAACTCATTTTCTCTGCTTAACACCTCCCAGGCCTCCGTGTCTGGCCCCACATAATAAGCCCCATTCTTTCCCAGAAAGCCAGGCGGCCACAGCAGCTGGGATCTACCTAGTGGGGACAGGAATTGGCTCTAGTTAACCTGCTGGGAATTTTTCTTTCTTTCTTTCTTTCTTTCTTTCTTTCTTTCTTTCTTTCTTTCTTTCTTTCTTTCTTTCTTTCTTTCTTTCTTCCTTCCTTCCTTCCTTCCTTCCTTCCTTCCTTCCTTCCTTCCTTCCTTCCTTCCTTCCTTCCTTCCTTCCTTCCTTCCTTTCTTTCTTTCTTTCTTTCTTTCCAGTTCATTCAGCTGTAATCCTAGTAGGCTCCACCCAGAGGGGCGCCAAGGTGGTTGCCTCTGGGAAGAATGAACCTCAGGAGCCAGGTGCCGATAACTCAAGTCTGCTTTGCACTGACTGTGTGGTCATCAGTGGATCACTGGACATGTCTCCTTCCTTGACCCTATAAGCTAGAAGAATAGTCATCTCTCCTGATCTCACAGGGAGGTCTTCAGATTTGAATTGGCCAAAATGTCACAGTGCTATGGAGGAGAGTAACTGAAGCCTTGTAGGGCAAAGTAATGAAAACCAAAAGCAGTCTTATGTATTATGCCGCAGTGAGCTCTGCTCACTAGAAGGCTGGGCAGTGGAGAGACAAGGGGTAGTAAGGGTCATTCGAGGACCCATGCTAGATGAGCCATGCTCAGACCACAGTGACCCATGCTAGATGAGCCATGCTCAGACCACAGTGACCCGTGCTAGATGAGCCATGCTCAGAACACAGTGACCCATGCTAGATGAACTATGCTCAGACAGACCACAGTGACCCGTGCTAGATGAACCATGCTCAGACCACAGTGACCCGTGCTAGATGAGCCATGCTCAGAACACAGTGACCCATGCTAGATGAGCCATGCTCAGACCACAGTGACCCATGCTAGATGAGCCATGCTCAGACCACAGTGACCCATGCTAGATGAGCCATGCTCAGACCTCAGTGACCCGTGCTAGATGAGCCATGCTCAGAACACAGTGACCCATGCTAGATGAACTGTGCTCAGATAGACCACAGTAACCCATGATAGATGAGCCATGCTCAAACCACAGTGACCCATGCTAGATGAACTATGCTCAGATAGACCACAGTAACCTGTGCTAGATGAGCCATGCTCAGACCACAGTGACCCATGCTAGATGAACTGTGCCATACTAGATGAGCCATGCCCAGACCACAGTGACCCGTGTTAGATGAACTATGCTCAGACAGACCACAGTGACCCATACTAGATAAACTAGTATGTTCAACCACAAGGTATATGCATTCCAATTACCCACAGAACAGAGCAGCAAAGAACCTTCTATGGACAAAAAAACCTTCAGCAGGAGCTTGCACGGCCAACATCTTTTGCCTGGAGGTCAGCTTACTGTTGCAAAAGAGAGGTCAAGTCCCTAGACTTTATATATTTGTTTGTGTCCATGTTCATGTGTGTATGGGTACATGAGTGCATGTGTGTGGTGGCCAGAGGACAGTCTTGACTTCTCATTCCTCTAAGCACCAGCCATCTTGACTTTGGAGACAAGGTCTCTTACTAGCTTGGAACTTGCCAAGTATGCTAGTTGGCTGGCAGGGAGTCCCAGGAGTCTGCTTGTCTCTGTCTCCCTGGCACTGGGGTTGAAAGACCATGCCACCACATGGAGATTTTATTTTATATGGGTTCTGGAAGATCAAAGTCAAGTCCCCATGCTTCTAAGGCGAGTACTTTACCAACCGAGCTGTCACCACAGGCTCCCCTCCCAGACTTCATATCTCATCAGATGCTCGATGTGTAGAAGGTGAGAAGATGTACGAGCCTTTCGGCACTAGTGACAAGTAAGTAGCTAGCTGCTGGCATGTCTTCCATTGTTTTCTCTGCACTCCAAATGCCAGGACAAGGTGTTAGGCGTGGAAACACCCAGACTTTTGGTCCTGAAATGGAGCCATTGGACATGACCAATCTTCCAGACTAGGGGTGTGAGAAAAAGAGGAAATGAGAATGTACCAGCCTCGTATGAGAAACTGAAGGCAGGGGCAGCCTATAGACCCATGGAGCTGGCTCCCTTTCCCAACACAGTGCTTCCTGATTTCATTCAATATCTTCTGAGTGATCAAAGGAAGATTGGATGTTAACACAGGAAACATTTGTTTTCTATTTACTCTTAGGTGATGGTATTCTTTTTAAATTGAAAAATGTGGGGGCTGGAGGGATGGCCTAGCGGTTAAGAGCGACGACCGCTCTTGCAGAGGACCCGGGTTCGATCCCCAGCACCCACATGGCGGCTGAGAACCGTCTGTGACTCCAGTTCCAGGAGAACTCCAGTTCCAGGGGAATCCGAGACCGTCTTCTGACCTCCGCGGCATCGCACGACACGGGTGCGCAGACCTGCATGCAGACAATACATTCATACACATAAAAATAAATAAATAAATAAAAATTTAAAAAAAAAAAAAGAAAAATGTGTGTATGTGTGCAAGTGTTGTATGTGTGTGCATGTGCGAGCACATGTGTGCAGAGGCCAGAGGTTGACATTCAGTCACTTTCCACCTTACATACTAAGGCAGCCACTACACCCACCAGGCATCGGCATGAGGGCTGGGGATCCAAACTCTGCACCCTGTGCTTGTGGGGCAGATGCTTGGCCTTTGAGCCCTCTCTCCAGGCTGGGTTGTAGTTTTCTTAGGCCACCCAGTGTTCTTCCTAGTTCCTTTCTCTCCAGCCAGTGGGAGCATTTGGACATGACCCCATCTCAAGCCTATGCTCACCTCCTTCCTTCCTTTCTTACTATAAAACTTCTGGAGACTTTCTTATCTCATCCACAAAAACTAGGGCACATCGGCACAGCAGCAGGGTATGACAGGGAGAAAGGATGTCCCTCCTGCTTCTGTCTCATCAGCCCGATGCCCTCTCTGCCAGGTGCCGCCCAATACTCTCATTAATCATCTCAATGGCTGCATTGTCTAGGCCTCTCCTGAGAAGACAAGTGACATTTCAAAAGCCACTCAATATGCATATGATTCTCCACAATTCTGTGTAGTTGCCTCTCAGCTGGCTCCACGCCTCCCTCCGGCTCCTGGATGTGGTTGCGTGGCCTTCCATCTCACAATGATTTGCTTCTGAAAGCTTCAAACTGCAAGATAGATCCTGAGACGTTGTTCCCAGGGAAAAGGGAGAAAGCTAAAACTAGAGCAGGCTGTTCCTGTAATGGAAGGAATTAGGATGAGCAAGTGCCACTCATTCACCCGTAGTCCAGCAGAAAGGCATGGCCGCCAAGATGTGGCCTCTGTACCCAAGTTCCACACTCTTCCTCTTTCTTGACACTTTTTTTTTTCCAAAGAAGCCTCAGCTAGCAACAGACAGTTGGAAGACAGTGGCCATACTCCCACAGATGCCCTCCGATACTGCCCGTCTGCATTCGTACTCCCACAGATGCCCTCCGATACTGCCCGTCTGCATTCGTACTCCCACAGATGCCCTCCGATACTGCCCGTCTGCATTCCCAGCACACTTTCCCCATCCAGCAGCAAAGCCTGAAGCAACACTGGTTCTGGGCACATCGAACACACACCTGTTGCCATGCTCCTTCATCTTTCCAGGCCTGTGATACAGTTGACACCTAACAGGTGGCAGCTCGGTCTCAGGGTCCAGCCGCTCACAGCGGTCATAGTCAATTATCCCAAAGCAACAAGTCCTGAAAGGAGGACGCTCACTGCCACCAGGCCAGCCACAGCCCAGGACTGGGGCTGGCCTGGGGCTGCGGGAGGACAGTGACCCAATGTCCCTGCAATTTTTTATGTTTTGGGAATTTCGTGCATGAGGATTGTATCTGCATCATTTCCATCCGGCCGGTCTTAAGCTTCTTGTTCTCTTCTTCATTATTACTGTTACATATGCAGACATTTATCAACACAGACACACGCGCACACACACACAGACACACACACACAATGCACTGAGACCATATAGTGGGGCTTATTTTGGGGCTGACCACTTAGGATTAGATAACCTACCAGGGGGCTTGTACCTAGAGAAAACTGATTCTCTCTTATCATCAATTACTCTCTAGTAGTTCTTCATCTAGAGGGGGACCCCTCCACATTGCCATGTCAATTGGTTTTCATAATGCAGATCTTGTTAGACCACCACACTGGAGATTTCATTGGTGTACCTTCTGTATCTGTCTAGAACCCATGAACTATCAGCAAGTGCCCTGTGGTTCTACAATCCTTCCACCCTCTCTCCTGCAGTGTTCCCTGATACTTACGTGTAGAGATGTATTGATTAGGGCCGGGCACCTAATTTATTCTCTGTATTTTGACCATTCTTGGAGCTTTATAACATCTTCATCTGTTAACAAACAAAAGAACCTTTAGGATGAGTGGTAAGAGCCACACTTACCTGTGGATTTAAGGACAAGTATTTAGAATAGAGTAAGAACTTACATTGGTCTAAGAAAGTAACCATAGCAGGTTCTTCTCTAGGGTCTATAACTTCTCCAAACGAGTGTGCTTGGCTATGTTTACACTACCACACATAAATTCTTTCCTATTGAGTGGGCCTTAGGTATAATTAGACAGCTGTTGATTACTCCCCAGATAAAAGTTGAAATAATAAAGATCCTTTGCTGGGCCAGTCATTGGGCTGGTTCATGGACTTTGCAGCTGGGTAGGACCATTGCTTGGCTTTCTCCTTGGCAGCTTGCATAGTAGCTTCATACTCTGGGGAAGAGACTTCCAGGTCAGTTCCAGCTCAATTGTTCCAAGTCCTGTGTCCAAATTCTCGTGTCTTCAGCCATAGGATCTTATCTTCACGTTGGTTGCCTCCCAGAACACATGGGATTTTTGCTATGTCTCCTTCACCACAAGTTCTCACAATGCTCTAATTTCTCAATCAGATAAATGAAGAAATTAAAATGATAAGTAATTGCCTACATGTTCTAGAACCTTTATCTTATAGAATATTCATGGTCTCCAGTTTACTTATATATGTGTATATTTGTGCTCATGTACATGTTTAAACGTGTTCGTGTGTGTGCAGAAGCTGGAGGTCAACCTTATGTGTCTTCCTTAGTCTCTCTTCACCTTGGCTTTTAAGGCAGGATCTTTCACTTTTACCAAACTCAACAATTTGGCTAAGCCAGTTGTCCAGCGAGCCCCAGAGATCCTTTCTCTCTGCCTCCCTGGCACTGGGTTAGAAGGGCTGGAGAGATGGCCTAGTGGTTAAAAGCGCTGACCGCTCTTACAGAGGACCCGGGTTCGATCCCCAGCACCCACATGGTGGCTGAGAACCGTCTGAAACTCCAATTCCAGGAGAACTCCAGTTCCAGGGGAATCCGACACCCTCTTCTGACCTCCGCGGCATTGCACGACACAGGTGCACAAACTTGCATGCAGACAGTACATTCATACACATACAGAAATAAATAAAATTTTAAAAAAAGAGAAGTACATGCCACGATGCTCAGCTCTATTATGTGGGTTTTGGGGATTGAATATAGGTCTGTGTGCTTGTGTGGTACACACTGGGTGGACTGAGTTGTCTCTTTAGTCTACACTTCACTTTTTTATTTTATTTATTTTTTTATGTGTACAAATGTAATGTCTGCATGTAGGTTTGTGCGCCCGTGTCGTGCAATGCCAAGGAGGTCAAAAGAGGGTATTGGATTCCCCTGGAACTGGAGTTAAAGACGGTTCTTAGCTACCTGTGGGTGCTGGGGATTGAACCCGGGTCCTCTGCAAGAGCAGTCGGTGCTCTTAACCGCTGGGCCATCTCTCCAGCCCCCCCCTTCACTTTTGAGTCTTGCATCGTTTTCGCCTTCTTATGGGAAGTTTTGTTTCTCTTATAACTTTCCATATGGACTTTCAGAGTAGAATCATTTACTTAATTTTATTTTTAATTTTTTGAGACAGGGTCTCCCTGTAGCTCCAGGTGACCTGGACTCACTATGGAGACCAGGTTGGCCTTTATCTCACAGATATCCACCTGCCTCTGCCTCCCAAGTGCTGGGATTAAAGGTGTGCACCAGCATCCCTGGCTTATTTTTAAATTTTATTTATTTACTTTTATGCGTATGAATGTTTTGCCAGCACTAATTATAGTGAACCCATGTGCTCTTCTGGAACTGGCCTGTGAACAGCTGTTAGTCTTCATGTGGGTGCTGGGAACAAAACCCAGGTCTTCCAAAAGAGCAGCCAGCACTCTGAATGACTGAGCCATCTCTGTAGCCCTATTTTATTTTTTAACATTTGTAGAGTATATACTAATTTCATGCCTGAAAAACCATACAAATCAGAGTCAGATGTTCAGTTAGAAGTTTAATAGGACATATGTCTACCACTGAGGACCTCATTTGTGCTAAGATATTCAAAGAACTGCATTTTTTACATTTCTGTAATAAATTTCAAATAAAGTTTATTTTGAAAATCATATTCAAATGTATTTACATGAAGATTAACCTCATTGCTCAAAGAAGATTGTTATTTAGTGGTCATGTCAATAAACTCATACATCTGATTTTCAAAACTTGTGTAACCAGAAATTCCCAGTAAGTTGTCAGAACATTGCTTAGACAAACACAGCTGTTGTTTGGAGAAACTAATATGATTAGAGAAAGGAGAGGGAAGGGGGTGAGAGTGGCCAACCAAAGCTAACAGTGTACGAAAAGCCTCAAGGAAATCTGATACATAGTTAACTAATTTAATATAAAATTTTAAAATGTTAAAAAGAAAAATATAGGATTAAGCAAGAATATTCAGCTCTCTATGAAATGTACCCAATGCACGTGCATGTTCTCTCTCTCTCTTTCTCTCTCTCTCTCTTTCTCTCACACACACACACACATACTCATTCATCTTTATTTGCAACATCAAAAATAATAAATGGTAGGATTAGAACTCCTTCCTTCTTTCCAGTGCTCCAATCCCAAGTCCCCACATATGTAGACGTTTTGAAGCTGTAGGGAACTGATGTCTGAAGTCCACACTGCAGACTTACGTATAGGAGCCATCTGTGTAGACAGAGGCAGGGGTGGAAGTCATGAAGTATATCAGAGTACTAAGGGAAGAGTGTAGAGGAGGGAGGAGGATGGGCCAGGGTGCAGGTCAGGAAGAGGAAAGAAACTCATCCAAGCAGATAGGAAGAGTTTAAGAAATAATCACATAAAATAAGGGCTCAAAGTCCTGCCTAAAAGGCTGGCAACACCACAGCTGGATTGGGCATAAAACAGAGCCGGACGCGAAGACTGAAGTGTGATGTCAGAGACTAAGTTCCACAAGCTCTGTGAAAACAGAAGCTGACTCTGCAATGTAAGCAGTTAAGAGAAGGAGAAGGAAAGGAGGACAGAGCAATTCTCACGCAGAAGTAGAAAAGGCAGAAGCTGCAGGGACAAGGGGTTCGGGTTAAAGTGAAACTGTGGTAGAATGAGGTAAGCATCGCTAGTCAGAAAACCGAGACTTTGGAACGCTGATATAATGTGAAATCTATGCAAATGTTCCAATATCTCAAGAACTTTGGAAGCTGAGTCATCTGGCCAGGTGAGAGATGACCCAGCTGAGTTTGAATTCAAGGGGGCAGTGTCTGGTGGGGAGCAAGAGTCTTGAGGGAGTAACTGAGACAACTACCCAGAGACTATGAGCAAGGAGAGGACTAAGGGAAGGCAGACACGTGTACACAGAAGGGAGAAGTGGAGAAGACAGGAGGGCATAAGCAAAGGAGCGCCCTCCTCAGCTTCAGCAAGACCGAGGCAGAGCAGCTGTGGGAAAGCACAGGAGCCATTACGGCCAACGCACTAAAGAAAACTGGACAACTGCAGCTTTGCCTTGCTGCTACCAGGAGCCCTGGGGTCTGAATGGGCCCACGGCAGATTTTCTGACTCCATGGTGTTCTCGATGTCCTAGGACAGGAGTGGAGGGAGGATGTGATGTGGACACGCAGTGTGAGCCAGCCGACATGAGGTTGGGGAGCCTAGGCTTCCACCAAGCATCCTCTGTGGTGGGTTCTTAGAAAGCACAGGATGAAGGGCAGTGCTTTAAACAGAATAAGGAATCCCCTGGACAGACGATGCTCTCAGCTGTCTACCATCGTGGAAAGTATCGCTTATGGGGTGCATCAGTATATGCTACCCTTCCATACAGCTTAACTCAATTCTCCATTGCTTGGGCCACTTTCCTGGTGAGGCCTCCGGTTTGACACTCACAGTTGTCTCTCCTCTGTGCTCAAATAACAGGTGTCAGCAAAGTATTCTTCTGTTATTGAGCACACTCTCAACCTTTGTGTTCTGTGTCCTGCTTTCTAAGCTATGAACTCAAACATGGTTCTCTAGTGATTACCTGAGCCTGGTACAGTGGATCTCAAAATATATCAAGGTCACTGAATGAAGACTATGCTACTTATCCTGTAACAAGTCGGGAACTTTCTCCATCTGAAGGCAGAAGATGGGATCAAGGTGTAGCTTGGTGGTAGAGTACCTGGCTAGCACATGCAATGCCTTGAGTTCAATCTCCAACATTGAGAAGAAGAGGAAGAGGAGGAGAAGGAAGGGTAGGAGGACGAAGGGGAGGAGGAGGAGGAGGAGGAGGAGGAGGAGAGGAGGAGAAGGAGGAGAACCTAAAAGACAAAAGATAAAGAACAGAATAGGGAGGTTGCTAGGAGATAAAAGTGCAGGCAAGACCTGAGTTTGCTCCCGAGAACCTGTATAAAAGACCCAACGCAGTAGCGTGCATTTGGAATGCCAGCACTCCTGTGCAGGTGAGAAAAGGAGACTGCTTGGAGCTTGCTGGCCAGCTGGCCTCTAATGTGCATCACAGAAATAAGAGACCCTGCCTCAAAAACAAGTGTGAGGAGAAAACTGACTTCTGAACATTTCCCTCTGATTGCCGCTTGCATACAATGTAGCAGTGGGTACTCATGCACACACACGCACACACACACACACACACACACACACACACACAAACACAATTGTGCATGCACAGTTTCTTAAAAGGTAAAGATCAGAGAATCTTAGAGGTTATCTAATCCAACCCCTTTATTTCATAGCCAGAAAAGTCAAAGCCCGGAGAAGTTGACTTGACATCTTTCAGATCAGTTAGCTATTAGTTTCTTTTCTCCTTAACATAGCCTGTGGGTGGCATCTCTCCCATGTTCTGTATCAGATTTCATCCTAAGGAAGTGTTGGTTTACTCAGAATTTAACATAGCTCAATGACAATCTAACCCAGATCAGGCTAGACCACTCAGAACTACAGGTACAAAGTGCCAGAACTACACACTACAAGTGGTACCTTATTAGCTGCTTTTCTATTGCTGTGATAAAATACTCTGACTACAACAACTAAAGGGAGCGATAGCTTATCCAGAGGATACAGTCAGTTACGGCAGGGTGAGCTTGGTGGTAGAGCAGGAAACTGGCTGATCACATTGCATCCACACACAGGAAGCAGATACAACAGCACAAAACCTCAAAGCCCACCCCATTGATCCACCTCCTCCGAAACATTTTATAACCTTCCCAAACAGTGCCACCAGCTGGGAACCAAGTGTTGAGACGTGTGAGCCTAGCAGGACATTTCTTATTCAAACCACAACAGTATCTCTGAAGGGAAAATGACTTTGAGCCAAATGGAAGAAGCACCAAGCAAGACAGGCAAACGGTGAGTCATAAGAAGGGGACGAGTGTCTGGGGTGAGTTCTCACAACAGCACGCTGAGCAGTCTAACACCCTCATGTATCTGATAGTTTTATAAGCATACTGTTCTAGTTTGTCTTCCATTGCTGTGACAAAACACTCTGAGGGACACCAACTTAGGGAGGAAAGGGTTTATTCAGCTTACATCTCCCAGGTCACAGTTCATCACTTAGGGAGCCCAAGGCAGGAACTCAGGGCAGGAACCTGGAGGCAGGAGCTGAAGCACAGGCCATGGAGGAATGCTGTTCACTGGCTTGCTCCTCTGGCTCATGCCCAGCCTGCCTTCTTATACGATACACAACAACCTGCCCAGTGTGGCACCACTCATAGTGGGCTGGGCCCTCCCACGCTGCTCAACAATCAAGACAATACTCCACAGATGTGGCCACAGACCAATCCAATGGAGCCAATTCCCCAACTGAGGCTCCCTCAACCCAGGTGTGTCAAGTTGACACTAAAGCTGTCCAGCACACATACTTCTATAAATTGGCTATTCTCCACAATGCATTGTTTCTCCAGTGTCACTATTCCACTGACTGGTCCTTGTACATACAATTGTTCCACTTAAGGAGACACATTCTGGAAATGTGTTGAAAGGTGACTTTGCTGTGCAAACATCACAGAATACACATCATACATAATCCTAGAAGGCACTATTTATTATACATCAATGCTACATGACCTCTCCTGCTCCGAGAGTGCAAACTGTGTATCTGTGACTACTGAATTCTGTAAGCAATTATAACACAATGGTATTTGGGCACATAGACACATATAAACATTAAAAATACAGTAAAATATTAGGCCATAGAAATTTCAGCTCTATTATAGTCTCATGGGAATATTGTATGTATGGTCCATTGTGAACACAAAGACAGTTACACAGTTCATGACTTAGATGCAGGAATTTCTTCAAACAAGCAGTATGGTTAGAATCATCATGTTTTATTCTCAGTAGCCCCAATTCTATTTTCCCTTAAAAAAATAAACATTCTCTGCTGTTTGTTTTTACACATAATTTTCTTACAAACTTTTCTTTAAGCAGAAAAAAAATCTCTTGAAATGTGAACTATTTGTACTCTACTTATTATTTAATACAGACTAAAGTAAATATTTAATGTCATGTTTCTAAGTATTTGGTTAGCTGTGTTATTTCATTGGCTGTTTATTTTAGCTAGATCATGTTCTTATGGCTCTAAGTGTCTTTCAAATTGTAATAACAGCATTACTTTTGTGCATTCTGGGGACCTTGAATAAAGAAAAACTAACTTGTGTTTTGGATGATTTACTATCTTAGTGAGCCTGGGCTGCTAGGAGTGACAGATCAGTGTTTAAACAAAAAGCTTTTATTTCTCACAGGTCTGGAGATTAATAAGCCCAAAATCAAGACACTGTCAGATCTGGTGTCTGTGAAGTTCCTGGCTTGTGTTTAGACATCTTCACATGGTAGAGAGGAGTCAGATAGCATCGCTTGTCTGTATAGATACGTTCATGGGTGGGGGTGCACATATGTGTGCTAGTATGTATGCATGTATGAAGTCCATAAGACAACCTTGCCTTTTGTTCCTCAGGCACCTCCTCATTTCTTTTTGAGGCAGATTCTCTTACTGGCCTGGAACTCACCAAGTAGGCAAGACGGGCTGACCAGGGATCTGTCTGCTTCTGCCTCCTCAGCAGTGGGATTATAGGCATCCATCACCATGCCTGGGTCTTTTATGTGAGATCTGGGGGATTGAACTCAGTTCCTCAGGCTTGTAAGGCAAGCACTCTACTTGAGCTATCACCCAACCCCTTTAGATCTCTTCTTATGCATACTCTAAACCAACTTATAAGGGTTCTGTTCTCAGGATCTAATTACTTCTAAAAGATTCCACCTCTCAGGACCATTACATGGGGGCTTGGGCTTATTGTGTAAATTTTGAAAGGACACCTTCAATCAGAAGCATTCATTCTTCTAAAAGATCCTGTTCCTAATCCATCTATGAGGATACCAGATTCAAGTAAATATTGATTGTCATTCCTGATAGGACCAAGAGGTGTTCTCTCTGATTTCCAGTTCCTCCATCCTCAGGACAGCTGCCTGACCCAGACGGAAAGCTGGGATGGTTATCCTGCTAGATGTCCCCAGCCTCCAGGCTGAAGTGGCAGCTCATCGAAAGACTGAACGGAGGTAAATAAAGCACATGGCCTGGGTGGGTAGGGATTGTTCAGATCATATCATTTTGATGATATGAAGCTTTAATGATAAGACCCTTAAAATGACTCGGGTTGATACCTTTCTTCATCAGAAAAGGGAGGAGGGCCTGGAGAGATGGCTCAGTGGTCGAGATCTCTGGCTGCTCTAACAGAGGACCTGAGTTTGGTTCCCATAACTCATGTGGCAGCTAGTAACCCTCCATATGTCTAGCTTCAGGGGTCTGATGCCCTTTTCTGATATCTACAGGCATTGCACATACATGTGCACCAGAATACATGTGTGCAAAGCACTCATACACATTAAAAAAAAAAGAAAAAGAAAAAGAAAAAGAAGGGGACTAGAAGCCAGAAATGTAGCCTTGATCAACATCCCAGTTAGTCCACTGTGACTGCATTAGCATTAGCTACTTGGACAGTGATGTGCTGTATCCCCCTTGACTTCAACACTTTGCTACAGCCTACTCAACTACACTTTAATAACCACCCACTTCATTTTTACAGAAAACTTAAAAAAAAATAGCTAACCAGATAGTGAAAAAGTGTCAAAGCTAAAAAAAAAATGAGTTCTTCAAGTTAACTTCTAAACATACTCTAAGCCTTTCATGTAATTTGGGGAAAATTATTAAGCTGCCTCAGTTTCCCCATTTGGAAATATAATCCTTGCTCTTTCAGTTTCTTGAGTTTTCTATCCACAACACATGTGCCCAGTGAAATAAAAAAACAAAAAACAAAAACAAAAAAACTTTGGTGTGAGATTTAGGACTCCCAGATAGGAATTTCCAGCTCAAATAATTGAATCACAAATGCGTTTTGGAGCGAGAGGGGGGAGTTCCACAGCTGTAGAAGGGGGGAACCCTGTCTAAAGTCAAAGTAACTTCTTCAAAGTAAAAGCTTCACTCTGACACCTATGTTGATTTGTTTTCCAGGCAGGAGCGATGGGTTCTCACTGGAATATGTGTCTGCTCACAGTCAGTGTAGGAGCAGCACGGTAGGAACTAGTCTTAACCACTGATACTTTTTGCTTGGTGGCAAAGCCAACGCCATGGCTCTGAATTCAACTGGGTAGACCAGGCCCCCTGGCTTCAGAGCTGCCTGTCTAGCTGGGATTTATGTAATAAGATACTTAGATGACAGGAGACGGTACCAGCAAGGCCTGGCTGAGATTCCTGCTTTCTCTCTGAGTTCCAAAAGATGGGAGCTTCTGGCAGCAAGATGGGCTGCACATCTGTGCACCTCTGGCCTGAAAACAGGCAGCTGAGTTCGAGAGGAGGAGGAGTCAGAGAAATAGCACAGCTGATTGGCCACGGCCTGGTGGGTCCACACAGCAAAGCCTCCAAAGGGCACTCACTGTGGAGTCACACAGCCCTAGCTGGCTCCCGAGGCCACTGGGTCAGACAGAAACATGCGGATGTCATCTTACTGCTGTTTCAGGGTTTCCCACGGGAAGGTACATAGGACAAACAATGTTCTCAACTCTGATCTCCCCAAGTGCTAAGCACGTCTTTCTGTCTCCCTAGGCTGCCGAGGCTGAGAGGAAGAAACCTTGCGTGAGCACAGCATAGAAATGGCTGGCTCTGCTCCCCATCAACATACTTTATTTCCCAGATTATTTCTTTCTCTGCTGTTTGTCTCCATGGCTCTCTGTGTTCACCTCGGCCCAAGCGGGCTTCTCACACGCCAGCCCTGAGAAGCCCCAGCGCAGCAGAGAGTGCTAAGAGGTGTGAGGATGGAGGCTTCCAGGGCTCCGCCGTCCTCCCTGTCCGCAGACAAGATGGCCAGGCTTGACGGAGCATTTCACAAGAAGGGGCCACACTTACTGCTTTCCTCTGAAGCTTCCCTTTACTGTAGACTCTCCCTCAGGAGATCACATGTGCCTGAATTCTAGAAATAAAATCTACACCGATTTCCTAACTTTTACTCATCTGAAGTATGGACGCCTTCTTAGATTTTCTTTGATTTATTCTTTCACAATTTCATACTTGTACATAACGTGCTTTCGTCACATTGACCCCATTCCATTGCTCTCTCTTATCCCTTCCCCCCATCTTGTGAACCCTAATAAATCCTCCTTCTTTGTTCAGGTCTTTTATGTATGGGTGACATGTTGAATTTAATCAGGGTTGTGTGCAATAGATTGGGGTTATTCGCTTACACAAGGCAACATACAAGTGACTGCAGCGATGATGAATACGACCCCCCAGCAACCATTAACTGCCTATAGCTCTGTAGGGGGCAGTGTGATCTCATGCGATCTTCCCCCATCCATGATGGAATATCGGTGGGCCCTGTGTTCTGCAGTTCGTATGCAGGTAGCCACCACTGTTGTGAGTTCATGGGTACTACAGCCATGTTTCCAAGCATGTACACTCTTCCTGCTGAAAATGTGCAAGTTGATTCTTCCTCCAGGTAGACTGGAGGGGCTCAGCCGGGGCTGGGTCTATCTCTCATGTTATCACTGTGCACCAGTAATTTATTATTTCCCAGACAGCCAGGCAAAAAATAATGTGTTGAGATTATGACAGAAGCTAAAGTATTCCAAGTAAACGATTTATCTTTCAACTGGCTGGCTCTCTAGGACCAAGACAGACCAGGAAAAAACACCCACATGGGATTGTCCTATTTACTAAAAGCAGCTAGCTTATTGAAATAAATTGGAGAATGACCACCAGCAATCAATTGTCTACTAAGCCAATCAAGAGATCAGCATCTGGGATATTGATTTTCCTATTTTTAACAAATTTTATAAAACTAAAACTAACTTTGCCAGATTTCAGCAGAAGAAAACCCTCTACTAAGGAAAGACTTGGTTTTACAATTATCCAATGCATGATTATACACTGTTGGCCAGCATGACCGTGGTCTGGCCTCAACGCAAAGTTCCCTATAAGAGGAGTTGGATGCACATTTGGAGAACACAACTGTAAAAAGAGATTCCTAAGCATGAACACAGGACACAAATCAGAGGGCCCAAACTTGGCCACTGTAGCAGAGAAAACAAATCTCATAGCAACCAGGCATCATCAGGAGGAGTTACTTTATAGTAAGTATGAGATGGACAAGCCAGGTACCACAAATTCATTTAACAGTACTTGCTTTTCCCCGGGTGTTGCCATTTCACTCTATTGTAACAGAGGATGAGCAAGGTAGGAGCCGGAAGTAGAGGAATAGAATATTTTCACTCAAGCTTCCTGCCCATCCCCCTTGCTTTAGTAGACATTGGACCTCCACGCCACCAGGGGGCAGGCTACACAGTGGAGCTCCCTGTAAGAACCCAAGCATCACAAGCCACAAGAACTGCATCCATGGTGGACCCAAAGTCAGCTTCCCTTTCAGGCCATCTGATCAAGAAGGCTGTCAGCTTCAGGCCTCCTGGACATTGCCAGGCCCAGTGTGGCCTCTGTGTCAAACGGATGAGATGCCAGGTAATCTTTATACTCCCCATCGATCAGTTTGGCCGCATTGTTCCTGGCAAACCAGCAGTCTACCTGCTCTTCCCCGTTGTAAATCTTCCTTTGTTTCCAGACCACTGGAACTCGGCGCCCTTTCACCTTTAGGATTGTCTCAGGGGTCCCTTCTGCCTGAAGAAATGGAGGATTAGTAAGATTCTTGCTGTACTCTACAGGATCTTTTGTGAGTTTGGCATCCTGGTTTAGGAACTGACCTGAAAAGACAAAAAAAAAAAAATTAATTTGTCTAGAGATATGACAGAGAGAGGGATTTCTCTAGGATCCATGGCATCTCCAGTCATGTAATTTGCCTGTGTTTACAGTGCCCCCGTGAGTTCACTCCCATTGAGAGGGTTTTAAGTCCAATTACGTTGATTACCACCAGATAACAGTGCCAGTACTGAACCAGTAGAAGGAGTTTGCAGTGTCCATCATTATGGTTATTGGGCTTTAGGGCTAGGTTAGACCACTGATTGATTTTCTCTTAGCAGCTTCCAAGGATCCTTCTATTTACAGACAAGTATACTATACACCCCTCATCAAAGAGGCTTCTTTTAGCAATAGATGGAGGCTACTGCAGAATCTATGACTGGTCACATACAGAGAATATATGTCTGAGAGATGCCCAGTTCTAGGTAACACACCCACAGTGGAACCTCTACATCTAAGACTCGTGGAACACAGCAGAAGAGGGGGGTGGAGGGAACACTAGTGCATCCCCGGCTCCTGCCAGTGAAGCTTCCTCATATAGTGGAGTGCAGTGCACACAGAAGGCCATGACTGGGTAAGCTTTACAGAAAAGGAGACTGCAGTGTGTGTCCCTGGTAGCACTCCTGTATTAAACCTCACCCACCCATGGCTCAGGAATCAGAAGAGAGGGTGGAAAGATTTAAGAGCCAGGGTTGGTCAGTGAACACAGGTCAGCGGAGGCTTTCAGGCCACTGGAAGCTGCACATGTGAGCTTGGGGCAGTGGTGGCATCGAGCACAAGACCCACAGCAACTCAGTCAAAGGCCCAGAGTGGAGCGAGGGGCATGGGTGTGGGTGGCCCTAGCCTGAGAACTGTTGGAGACTGATTACTACTGGGTGAGTGAGAGTAGACCTTATTTACAATCTCTAGATAGGCTGACTAGACTCCAGTGGATGAACCTGTACTGAAGGACATTGGGGTGCAAATCGTTGACTGGATAGGACTTACCATGTATGGTAGAATGCATGAGGTCTTATGGAGGTGTGGTGGGGACATGGGTAGGAGAGGAGGTCTAAATCTGATTAAAAATTGTTGTATGAAATGTACAAAAACTCAGTAAATTTTTTAGAATCATTGACTTAAGTTAGATGCAGACACCAGGTGAAACGTGACCTTAGTGGTATGGGGCGGGAGGGTTTTCACCGACCACTCTCATAGGCCGGAGTCTCCCTGGAAGCATTCTTTCACACACTGTGGAGCTCATTGATGGAGTCTATGCACTGGAGCGTGTGGTGAGGGCAGAGATTCTCCCTATTGCAATCTGCCCCAGTTCCTGATGCTGGAGCGACAGATGGGGATGAGCACAGTCTCCTACTGAATGGAGAGGACAAGAAGGGGCAGAGGCAAGACATAGGGTCATGCCTTTCTGTTTCTCTCCCTGGTAATGGGTTCTTCTCCATGCCATCCATGGGCTGGGTATGCCCTAGGGTAGGGTAGTGGAAGTAGTCAGTTCTTTTCACTCCTAACATGAGCCTCAGAATTCTCCAGGTCAGGCAAGGGCATTGCTCAGGCCAAGGGAGCACAGATCTGCAACTGTGAGAAGGCACTCACGCCTGGCAGACAGGCGTGAGAAAACACAGCAAGCTCAAGTGCCAGGAAGTCCTGCCTTCTAAAGGAGCCCTGAAAGTGGCTCAGTACTTTTGGGCAAAGAGCCCACGAGAAAATGCACATTGAAGAAAGCCAGCCAGAGTAGCTGCCTGCTGCTCACAGCAATGCAGATGACTGCTAGGAAAGGCATTGGCTTCGTGCTCCAAGCTGGGCCAGGGCTGGCCTGGATCTGTTTTTCCTTGCCCACTGGCAAGAAGCCAGCCTTTAGGATAGTGGTTCCCCACTTCTGAGTTCTCAGAAGTCTAGTGAGAACTGGTATATAAGGCCCACTCTTGAGCAAAAAATCATCAAGAGAAATCTAGTTTTCAGGCCCGGGAGTGGGGGTGGGGTAGGGAGTGGGGGGGTGTCTCAGTCAATAAAGCTCTTGCCATACAATAGTGGGGACCTGAGTTCCACCTTCAGAACCCACCAGAAAGCTGGGCATGGTGGCACATGCTTATGATTCTAGAGGTGGTGAGATGGGAGACCCACACAGAACGATCCCTAGAGGATTGTGGGCCAGCTAGCCTACCCTTCGTGGCTACAGCCAAGCTCCAGGCTGACTCTGCTCTGAACGAAAGTGGAAGAAAGTGCCTATGGAGCAACACTCCAGTGTTCTCGACCCGCCCCCACATGTGTACTGATGCACACATGAACTCCTACAGACATACAAACAATCCAATTCTCATATGGTATGTACAGTTGGGCCTTTGGTAGCCAAAGACTGTGTATCTGTGGATTCGATCAACTGTGGCTGGGAAGTATGTGGGGTACTGAGCTCGCAGACTTCCTGTCTTCATTTCTCCCTAAACAATATGGTACAACTACTTACACAGCACTGACATTTACTAGGTATGTTAAATAATCCAGAGGTTACTTAAAACACAGGGGAGGATGTGTATAGTTTTTATGAAAATTCTCCACCTTTTGGGAGCCTTGGGCTCTGTGGGCTGGGGCACAACTGCTTGCAAATTGGTTTTATATGAAGGATTCTTGTGCTAAAAAAAAAAAAAAGAGCTAGATACTGATATTTGAACTAACTGGGAATATAAAATGCTAGTTGTTTTATTTATAGTTTGTATTGGGTTGGTCTCTATATTTTTCTGAAATACACAACATCACAGTGTAACACTTTCTTTTACTTGTAGGACAATTTAAAGGAATTAAGCTTAAATTTTTGCTTCCCAAATAAGTAGAAGTCTTAGTCCAGTCATATAGCGTTAAAGAGAAAAGTGTTTATTGGGTAAAATTTATTTAGCAGGTACTCAACTCTGCCCAACCTTTATCCACCAAGTATAGGATATTTTAAGGCTTAGTGAATTGTTTAGATTAGTTAAATTTAGGTGTAGGTTTTGGTGGAAATGGTATACAACTGAACTAATTGGAATATAAAATGTTATTGGTTTTATTTATAATTTGTATTGGGTTAAGGTATACCAAATGGCCTATATATTTTTTCGAATAACACCACATCCACATTATAACACTTTCTTTTACTTGAAGGACAATTTTAAGGAACTAAGCTTAAATTTCCTTCCCAATAAGTAGCCTACATCAATGAAACAGATTTGGGTAAATTTAATGAAAGTTATGCCTTGGCTCCTGTTTATGGGTATGTGAATACAACTTAGGCATATATAGTCAAAACATAAAAACCTAAAAAAAAAAAAAAAAAAAAAAGAGGGAGGTGGAGGTGGGGTACTATCCTTTCTGGGATACAAATGGAAAACTCTGTGTCCACTCCTATTGATAAATTTTCAATTTTTCTGATCTTGAACTAACAATGGGAGGAGACTTTTTTGTTCCCACAGGTAAAAATCACCCCTAATCTAAATGTCCTGAAAACATAAACTTATGGCTGTGCAGGATGAACTGGGGAATGCCCGCAGAGAGGTTGACCCATCTGAACATTAAGGAATGAGGAACTCAGCTGCCTGAGTCACGGACACTGCGCATCTCTCTGGAATAATATTGGGGTTGACGTTTATAATGGGCCCTAATGAAGTTTACCTTCAGATGCTGAGAAAACTTCCTACCTCTCCCCTTTTTTAGGAAAAAAGAAAAACCATGATGGTAATGAACCACTCCCTAAACTTGATAAACTATGAGCCAATTGCTTACAGTGGTAATTTCCTATAAAACAGGCATAACGTATTACTGATTGATAGGCATAGGAACTGTGAAAGGATATTTCTCTAACTAGGCCAAATTCAATAGTAAAGTGTTTTTAAGTTGTGTAATTAAGCAAAATATATTACTACAGGAAAGCTCTGACATCAGCAATGAATTATTCTGCCAGGAGATGTTGGCTGGGGTTCAAACCCGCCCCCCCCAAAAAATTATAAAGGCCTTTGCCTATAAGTGGGATATATGCCAGGAGAAATGCAGTAAGTCCCTGTTGTTGCCGACCTGGTTGTAAGCATGTAAAAATGTTACTGGAGATGTCACTTGCTAGCGTACAACTGGCCTCTGAAATGCTAGAGAGCCTTACCAAAGACCACTAAAGCAATACAGCCAAAACTATTGGTCTCCTTGACAAGACAGACTCCTACGTCAATATCGTCTACACCTCAACAGCTGGAGATTAACTGTTCGCAACAGTGGCAGCCAATGTGTTTATATATCCCAAATTTATTTGGGCTACTTAGCATCTCTCCTTGGAGGAATTACTCACAGCGGATGCCACAAGCTTATGTCCTCTGTGGTTAGGCATTGTTATAAGCCACATAAGAACTTGTCCCCCCCCCCACCCTTTATAGAGAAACCCACAGTTTTGGATAGCATACCATCCAAGCATCTGTGTCTAGGCTCACAGCTTAGCTTGAAAATAATTGTACTGCTTAAATGCTGTACATCCACGCTTGTGCTTTGTTAGTATGACTAAAAAGGTATCACTGGGAAAAGTGTCAATCCATGAAGGGAAACACCCTGACAGACTGGAGTCCAAAATGACAACTCCAAAGAAATTAGACTGTTTTCTTCTCACCCACTTGTGCCCCTTTCCCAAAGCCCAGGGAACAAACTGCAGAAGAGGAGGTGTGGTAGATTGTAAGGGCTGTGGAGAGATAGGGGTGAATCATGAGACTACAGGAATATAGTCTGGACTCCTGATTGATCAACATGCCTGTGCTTACAAGCTTCTCCAACTGGTCTATGGGAACCTTGGGTTGTTCAAAATTTGGACATAGATACTTGCAAAATGCACCAATTACCTAATTGTGTGACATACTGAGTAACATCAATGTTATCTGCAAACAACTGTGTCATTATGTTGTAGAATCCCTTAAAAAAATTAATTAAAAAAAAAGAAAATTCTCCACCTTTTATAGAAGGAATTTGAACATTCTTAGATTTTAGTGACCTAATGGATACTACAACCGTAGCTCCAGAGGATGCTGAGGGACAACTGAATACAGGACCACATTCTCACTGACTTTCTCAAGCGAGCCCATGGTATTGGCCATGAGCCTCACTCTGGGAAGTCTAATTCTATTTTTGATTCCAATCAGATGACGGGCAGCCACTTACCTAACAGCCCATGGCAGTTGCTGGAAAGGCCTTTGCTGTTGGAAATGTAAAAGCCCAGGTGGTTTCTCTGGAAGGGCGCTGGATTTTTGTAGAGGTGAATGAGGATGACAAAGGCAATGGTATCCTGGATGGTGACAGTGACGTTGGCGTTCGCAGACACCGACACCTCCAGTCCCCGGCTCCCCACCACCACACTCTGGTTGCAAGGGAGGACCAGCCTGTCTCCACCATCCAGGATCACTCTGTTTGGTGTAATCTCGAGGTAAGATCTCTCTGGCCTGTTGATGAGGATGGTGATGGTGCGGAAGTAAGTGCGTTGTTTCTTGTGACCGTTTGGAGGAGCAGGGGCCCCAATCAGCTCTCCATTCACTGTCACACCTCAAAGGCCAATGAGAAGAGAACAGTGGTTAGAAAATCTATCCCCACTTTCCTGCTAACGGCAGCTGTTATGGTTTGAGTATAAAGTGTCTCTCCAAACGGTTCATGTAGAGAAGATTTAGTCTAGAATAGTGGCACTATTTTGAGATATGCTATAAGAAGTAGTATCTTGTCCCCAGGCTCTTACTGTTTCTCTCGCTCTCTGCTTTCTGTCAGCTAGGAGGTGAGCAGCCCCTGCCCCTTGATCCCAGGGCCATGATGCTCTGCCTTAACCAAGGCTGTGCTCTGAAACCTCTGCAGTCAGGAGTGAAACTAAACCCTCCTTGGATTGTTAATGCCAAGTATTGTGTCATCTCATGGAAAGTCGGACCCAGTGTCTAACCTGGATTTCCCTGTGCTTTCCTCATCTCTGTGCCTCTAGTATCAGGACTGTTGTCCGGTCGTCTGAATTATCACTGAAGACCACTCTGTGGTTGCTGACTGAGTGAGCGAATGCCTCCCAAGTGTTAGGATTAAAGGCGTGCACCGCCACGCCCAGCCCAGGACTGCACATTCTAACCACGCTCAACTCTTAAGAGAACGAACACCTCCAGGAAAGGATACAGTCAGATTACTAGCCTATTTCTACAGTCTTTCACATCAAAAATGGAGATTTAACTCTGAGGCTAAAAAGACAGACCTATGTGATGATTAGCTTTAATTGTCAATTTGACAGAGCCTAGAATCATCTATGGAGAGAGTTTCAATGCAGCACTATCTATATTGGGTTGGCCTGGGGCATGTCATTGTCTTAAGTTAATTGATGTGGAAGACCCAGCCCACTATGGTAGGCCCATTCCCTAGGCCCGGGTTCCTGAACTATATGAGCACGGAGAAACCAAAATGAACACAGGCAAGTAAGTAATCAGCACATAGGAATTCATGTCTCTCTGCTCCTGACTGTGACTGTGATGCGAGGAGCTGCTTCAATGTCCTGCCACCTTTAACACCCCCCAAATAATGCACTATCTCGTGGAACTCTTAAAACAACCCTTCTCCCCTACGTCACTTTTTGTCAGGGTATTTTTTTTTTCACAGCAACAGAAATGAAACAAGAGAACAATCCGATAAAGAAGATCACGGACCAACCTTTCTATATTCAATTGTACGTAGTAATGGTGGGGCTCCTTGGCAGGTGGGCCCATAAAACACTTATTTCTCAGCACTGAGCAATACCAGAAGGTGTACAGTCAAGCCTGTCCTCACAGGTCCGGCTGCGTGGGCTGTCTACATGCCCACTCACATGCAATACTTCCTGCACTTCACTGGAAAAACCTTTTCTATCTCAACCTGTCTTACTCAGTCCCTCTGTAGACCTGTGTGGAGTGGGCTTTACGTCTACGGCCTCGAGGAACTGTGAGATGTGTGAATTTGGACTCTGACCTCCCCACCATCACAGCTTCTGAATAGAGAGACAGAAAAATAATAATGTCATAAATTTCTATAGCACTTGAGCATTGATGTCTATTTTTTTTTTTTTTTTTGGTCTTTTCAAGACAGGGTCTCCCTATAGCCCCAGCTGGCCTGGAACTTGCTCTGTAGACCAGGCTGGCCTTGAACTCACAAAGATCCGCCTGCCTCTGCCTCCCAAGTGCTAGGATTAAAGGCGTACACCACCACGCCCAACTGATGTCTATTATTTAATGTAATCTACTTTGTAATAGAGATGAGCAGAGCATTACCATTTCCAAGAAGGAAATCCAGGTCTATGGGGCTGTGTACAGCAGCTGCGCAGACGCTCGAGGCCATACTGAGGGTGTCTGACTGCCAGCCCAAGAACACCGCCCACTTCTCTTAGCGGGTCACCACCACTACCTGCTGAGCATCCAGGATGCCTCCCTTCCATAACTAGGCATTCATCTTCACCACAAGAATGACATGATCTCTCTCTGGGCCTTGTCCAGGCACCACATGGCAGAACAGAGCTTACCAGAGTCCTTGTGATCAGAGACCAGCTGTAGGATCTCCCCAGGCTCTCCGTCAATGTTAAAGCAGACAGTGAGTTTGCTTGAGGGGAAATCCACAACAAAATGAGGATCACCATCCACTGTCAGGAGTGGGAAGAAAAAGGAAAAAAACATTTATTACCTCGTCTTTCCTGACAGCTTATTCATTCAGTCCTAACGAGAATGCTGGAAGAACAGAATCCTGTTTCTCAATAAGGACGGTGCACAGAAGTGTGGTGATGTTACCCAGTTAGCACATGGCGAGGGAGACACCAACTTCTGGTCTCCTATATTCAAATGTGAAGCTGCTTCCTCCATACCTCAGGTCAATACAGACAACTATGCTGTGAGTTGGTGTGAAAGGGAAGAGATACTCTACACACTTTCAGTGAGTGCTGAGTTCAGTTTCCCTGTAGACTTCCCAGATCCATCTTTCTCCCATAGGAAAGATGAAGACTCTTCCTTGTCTATGCCAAGATTTCCATGGACAGAAATCCTCCCAGGAAGCTACAGCCAGATGTGCTAACCACAGCCTGTGGGCTGCGTGAGGGCGAAGGTAGTTCTGCATTGGCCCAACGCAAATATAAATTGACTTAAAACATTATGGGATTTGTGTGTGCTTGTGTCTGTGAGTGTGTGTGTGTGTGTGTGTGTGTGTGTGTGCAAATGCATGGGTAAACACGCCTTTCTGCAGGCATGCTCAAAGGCCAGAAGAGGACATGGAACATCCTGCTCGGTCACTCTTCACCTTAGTCACTAAACCCGCACTAGGGTGTCAGGCAGCAGGCCCCAGACATCCATGGTGCCGGGATGACGAGCGCATGCGCAGCCACACCACACCTTTTACATAGCTGCCTTGGAGCAAGCACTTCCCTTGTAAAGGGATTTGGAGGATATGAGTAGAAATGGTGCTTTCAGTGTGCACAGAAACCCCAGATAACTGTCAGATAAACTGTGCCCATACACAGAAACGCCGGAAACACAAATGAGAAACTTGTCTCCTCTTGTTAGTCCATCATCAGGATGATTCTCTCTGTCTCTCTGTCTCTGCTCTGTCTCTGCTATGTCTCTCTATCTCTCTGTCTCTCTCTGTCTCTGTCTGTCTGTCTGTCTGTCTGTCTCTCTCTCTCTCTCTCTCTCTCTCTCTCTCGGTGTGTGTGTGTGTGTGTGTGTGTGTGTGTGTGTGTGTGTGTGTGTGTGTGTGTGTGTGTGGAGGTCAGAGACAACCTTGAGTGTCATCCCTCAGACCCCCTCCACCTTTGTTTTGAGACAGGGTCTGTCAGTGGTCTGTAACTTCACCAAGTAGGTGAGAAGCCGGCCGGCTGACTTCCAGGGATCTGCCTGTAGAGAGGGGTACTCTGAAATATGTATTTCACGTATAAGTCAGAGAGAAACTGAATCTCCTACCTAGTAAGAGAAGACAATGGATCCTGACTCTCAGTAAGTATTCAGTCTGCAGAGTAATAAGAAAAACTGATAATCTTTAACAGGTGAAACCTGGGAGAAGACACAGGAAACAGGCCCAGCTGAACTTCATAGGCTTCTCGCCTACTTGGTGAAGTTACAGACCACTGAAAGACCCTGTCTCAAACCAAAGGTGGAGGGGGCCTGAGGGATAACACTCAAGGTTGTCCTCTGACCTCCACAAATACACGCGCGCGCGCGCGCGCGCGCGTGCGTGTGTGCGCACACACAGAGAGAGAGAGAGAGAGACAGAGACAGAGAGACAGAGAGAGACAGAGACAGAGAGATAGAGAGACAGAGACAGAGAGATAGAGAGACAGAGAGAGCAGAGACAGAGAGAGCAGAGACAGAGAGACAGAGAGAATCGTCCTGACGATGGACTAACAAGAGGAGACAGAAGTTTCTCATTTGTGTTTACGGCGTTTCTGTGTATGGGCACAGTTTATCTGACAGTTATCTGGGGTTTCTGTGCACACTGAAAGCACCATTTCTACTCATATCCTCCAAATCCCTTTATAAGGGAAGTGCTTGCTCCAAGGCTTGGAGAGGAGCCCAGAAGTCCGCAGTTCAGGCAGCGTCCAAGAGGAAGGGTCGCTCACATTCCACAAAGCAGATGTGTTTTCAGGATCCACACTCTTTCCGGGGGAGGCTGCGTTTTTACCCCCATGGCTAATCTCTGGGATGTCCCTAGCTTTTCAAACGTGCACATCTGGTGTATCAGCAGAAAGCCAAGGAGAAAAACTTGGAAGGGAAGATGTGGACAATGGAGAATAAAATCCAGATGTTCTTCCATCTACATTTTCATTATAATCCCAGGGAGCTGCCAAAGGGAAACTTTACAACATTTGAAGTCTGTTCTTCCCATGTAAAGCCAAAGATTCAAAAACAAAACAAAAAAAAATTAAGACTGCCTGCCTGTTCTTGTAGACTTTTTTATTTTTGTGACACCATTCTTTTTATACTTGGGACACCAAAGGCTGGAAGCACCATTCAAATCTCTAGAGCCAATGTCTTTTTTAAGCACAGTAATAATCACAGCACGTGCCTGCTCGCCACCTCTTCTCTGGGGCCTCCCTGCAGGCTGTGTTGTCTCCACAGTGTTTATGTAATGGCTTACCATGGTTATGGTTCTTACGGCACGTGCCTCATACTGCTGAATAAATGTGAGTTGTGATAGCATGTTCCATGAACTTCTAATTTTTACTGGCTTCGGGGAATTCCCAAACATTCCGTACTCTTAGTTCATATACCACATCCATTTACTTACCCGATGTTTTAGAGATTTTAATTCTTGGGTCGTATGGTTTCTTGAGTGTGGGTCCTGCAAAAGGCAAGGAAAGGAACACTGTTGTGTTGGTTAAAGGGATGTTGGGAGAGACTCTGAAAGAAGCAGGTTGACTGGGGCAGCAAGCAGGTGCTTTTGGTTACATTTATAGGCAGGCGGATCTCTGTGACTTCAAGGCCAGCCTGGTCTACAGAGTGAGTTCCAGGCCAGCTGGGACTAAAGGGAGACCCTGTCTCAAAAATACCAAAAAGAAAAAAAAAAAAAAAAAGAAAAGAATCAAAAAGCCAAAGATAGCACACACCTTTAATCCCAGCACTCAGGAGACAGAGGCAGGTGGCTCTCTGTGAGATTGAGGCCAGGCCGGTGTACACAGCAAGTTCTAGGTCTGCTGTGGCTACACGGAGATCCAATCCTCTCTCAAAACAAAATAAACCAATGGAAAAGCTGAGGATCACATGCTCCAAGCTAGCCTGAGCCATATCATGAGACCCTATCTCTAATAGTAAAATGAAACAGAAAACAAGAATAGAAAGGCTCTTTAAGGGGCTGGAGAGATGGCCTAGCGGTTAGGAGCGCCGACGCTCTTGCAGAGGACCCGGGTTTGATCCTCAGCACCCACATGGAGGCCGAGAGCTGTCTGAAACTCCAATTCCAGGAGAACTCCAGTTCCACGGGAATCCGACACCCTCTTCTGACGTCTGCGGTATTGCACGACACGGGTGCACAAACTTGCATGCAGACAGTACATTCATACACATAGAGAAATAAATAAAATTAATAAAAAAATTTTTTAAAAAGGCTCTTTAAGATGCCATCTAGAGCCAGAAAAATGGCTTAGAGGGGAAAAGCACTAGTTGCCAAGTCTGACGACCTGAGTTTGATCCCCAGAACCCACATGGTGGAAGAGAACTGACTCTCAAAACTTGGCCTCTGATTTCCACACCTGAGCTGTGCCACACACACACACACACACACACAGACAAATTAGTAAAAAATGTTAAAATATCTATTTTAAAGAGGAATTTGACTTCAGAATATAAGTGAAGCATAAAATGTACAAGCTTAGTTATTTTATCCTTTTACCAATCAGACAGCATTTTTCTCTTTTGTAATCTCTGTGAATATAGTAGAAGTATTCTGACATTCTAAAAATACAATTTGCATTTGCGGGAAGGAGAAATGGATGCTATTACTTAATGAGTACAGAGGTCCAGTTTTGCAAGATGAAAATGCTTATTTCATAATAATGGGGATATCCATACTTGTACTGGGTAGCTTTGGTTGTTAATGTGATACATCTGGTAACAGGGGACTTCGGATGGGGAGTTCCTCCATCAGAATGGCCTGGGTGCATTCTGTGAGGCATTGTCTTCCTTGATGAGTGATGTGTGGGTGGTGCCACCCTTGGGCTGGCGTTCCTGGGTTGTGTGAGTAAGCAGGTTGAGACAGACCAGCGGAGAAAGCCAGTAAGCAGAGCTCCTCCATGGTCTGTGCTGCAGGGCCTGCCTCTGGGTTCCTTCTTGGGCTCCTACTCCGACTTCCCTGGATGATGAACTGTGATTAGGATGTGAAAGCCAAATAGATCTTTTCTGCCTCAGCTTGCTTTTGGTGAGTGTTTTTATCACAGCCATGGAAAGTGACTAGGACAATACTGAACCGTACACTTAAGAAATGGTTAAGATAGTAAATATGTTTGAAGCAGGGTCTCATGGAGACCACCCTACCCTTGAATCCTCTTTCTTGCTGAGGATCATCTTGAACTTCTGTTTCTCCTGCTCTACTCCCGCGTGCTAGGATGTCAGAACTGTATTATCAAGCGTGTTTATGTGGTTAATATGATGGGGGGGGGTCTGGAGCTTTGCAAATGCTAAGCAGGTGTTCTGCCAGCTGAGCTGCCTTCCCAGCCCAAGACGGTAAATTTCATTATATAGTTTTATAGCAATAAAATACACAGAAAAACCAAAAGATATGATAGCAGTCTAGTGTTTACAATTATATGGACATGCTTAAGTCATTGGACACTTTGAAATACAAAATAGTCAAAGTATACCATGAATAAATAATCAACCAGTGAAGAACTAGGGCTGGGGACATAGGTCAGAGGTAGAGCACTTGCCTAGTATACTAGAAGCCCTATGTTCAACTCCCAGCACCACAGAGACACACAAAGAATAACCTAAAAATAACTTCATTTCTACAAATAAAATCAAGGTCCTACTGCAAATTGTGTATTAGCTACATTATGTGCCTCTTCGCTGGTTTGTGTCCTTCATAAAAATTAAAGTTCAAAGTATATGAAAGTTTTACTAAGTTCCCTCTTCAGTTCTGGTCTCTGGCCCATATGATATAGAACACAGATTGGCCAGAATTGACTAGGAAACACTTAGATCGAATGGTCACTGTAAGAAGTGGCAGCTACTGAGACATTAAAAAATTATAATTAGAGGCTGGAGAGATGGCTCAGTGGTTAAGAGCTGGATGCTCTTATAGAAGATTCGGGTTCAGTTCTCAGCACCCATATGGTGGCTAACAACTGCCTGTAACTCCAGTAACAAGTGATTGGATGCCCTCTTCTGACCTCTTCCGGTATTGCATACATGTGGTACACATCCACATACAGGCGAAATACTAATCCACATTTTAAAAATTAATAATAAAAATTTTAAATTATAATTAGCCCCACGTAGCAATATACGCTTATATCTCAAGACTCCAGAATTGGGGCTGGAGGATTGTTGTGAGTTTGAGATCAGCCTGGACAATATAATGAGTTGTCGGTCAGTTTGGACTACTGAGTGAGACCTTGTCTCAGAAAAAAAAAATTATGAAAAATTGCAAGTAAAATATAACCAGAAGCTGAAGGAAAGAAAGATTATCTTGTGTGATCATTGACACTATAGGAAAGCTTTTCTTCAAATAACCCCTTCTAATAATCAGTGGCTGTGTCCTCTGCTGCATTCTGGGCCTTTAGTTCTGTCATAATTTGTACCTATACTTTCCTAAAGCTAGACATGTCATGTAATAAAGACTTTTCTCTAAACGCCATTTTCCCAGCTCTTGGATAGACCTTGTAAGTATGGACTGACAGCTTATTGAAGCCTGTTAGAGTGAAGACTGGCAAGTACTCGCTGGGTAAAGATGCTTGCTTGAAGCCCGAAGACCTGACTTTGATCCCCAGGACCTACTTAGTGGAGAGAGAATAGACTCCCACAGATTGTCATCTGACTTCCACTTGTGTGTGATGGAATGTATATAGACATACCAACACACACACACACACACACACACACACACACACACACACAGACGCGCACGCACAAAGCAAAATTTTAAATAAATCAGAATGAAATCTCACTACTTTTGACAACACAAACTTCACTCTTTTCTGAAATGACACAAGATTGTTTTCTATCTCTCTATAAGGAAAGACCTGAAATGCCCAATAAGGCCATGTGCCTCACAGGAGGGGCATCTGATATTAATAGAATATTCATCCTAAGCCCAAAGACATTGTATATTTAAGTCTTCAACAGCCCTTCACGACAGTTGTTATTATCCCCATTTTATAGGCAAGGATGCGCACTCCCAGGGAGGTCTGAGAACCTCTCCCAGGCTTTGCAGTTGGTCAGGAGAGGCCGTGGATCCTAACCTCATGATCTCTGTACCACCCTCAGGGCTTGTCAGAGTTTAATGTGAAGCAGAAGGGAGCCAGCGTCTGTGATGCCTGGGGGTCCTGGCTAACTTCAGTTCCCTTTCTAGGAGACAAACTTGACAGGAACCCAGCAAGAACATTTTGCATTAAAACCCAGCCGGTTCCACAAGCCCTTTGTTTTGCTTTAAGCTTTCTTTCCTTCTGTCCCTACAAATTCTCCTGTGAGTGGCACCAAGACAGCAGAGGTACGTAAAGGGGAAATTCTCAAAGGGCTTGTATTTTGGTTCTTTTAATTTTGTATAGTATTTGGTTTGTTTTGTGGAGACAGGGTCTTGCTATGTAGCCCAGGTTACTCTAGAATTCCCTTTGTAGCCCAGGCTGACCTCAAACTCACTATCCTTCTGTTTCATCCTCCCAGGTGCTAAGATAATATAAGCGTGCACCACCTTGGTCTACAGACTTTCTCACGGCAATACAAGCTGGTATAAATACAGACACATAACTCCGAAGTGCTTAAACATGCAGAGAAGTGTGTAAAGGGCTGGAGGCATGGCTCAGCAGTTAAGAGCACCTCTTGTAGAAGACCCAGGTTCAATTCCCAGAACCACATTGTGGCTAAAAGCATCCATAGCTCTGGGGGATCCAACACCCTCTCTGACCTCCATGGGCATTGCATGACATGGGTGCACTTATATACATGTGGGCAATAGATTCATAGACACAAAATTCAAAAATTATAAATAAAAATATAAAAGTGAACATCTGTGTCTATCCTTCCACATCATTGTCTACACTGCTGACTAGTGAGGCAGACACTCAATTTACTGCTGGGCCAACTTCCCTGGGCAATGTTTCTCAGCCTCCTGAGAGCTTGCACAGCTGTCCAAGATGTCGTCTGAAGACTGTGCACTTCATGTTGGGTCATTGTTTAGACCAATTACACCATAACAAAATGAAGCAGACTCCTGCAGAGTTTGCTCTGCCTTACACGGAGTTAGCACTGATTCGGGAGCCCCACAAGCCTCATGTCTGGCCATATCCAAGCTGGGCTACCTGGCTGCGTGCCGGCTCCTCGAAGACTCTGCATCACTGTCTCAGGCCCTGTGGCGGCCGACATGCCGTGGAGGTCCTCCAGCCGGGATGTGTAGAGCCCCGGCTTCTTCAGCTTCACGGAGGTGAAGGGGGTGAGGAAGTGGTAGTTCAGGGCCAGCGCCTGCGCTTTCTGCCTCAGCTGCTCCCTCTCCTTCTCGCTGTTGCTCCGCAGCCAATCACTCAGCAGCTCCTTCACAGTGAGATAACTCCAGAGGCGCTCCAGATGGTTGGGGTCCTCCCCATCATCCCTGGAGGGCCCAGGGGCCCCTGTGACATCATTCCCCACCTTCTGGGACTCCACGGGTACATCCTTCTTCAGGATGACGAATTTCTTACTGTTACTGGCTGTGACCTCCACGTGCAGCTGATCCAACTTCCTGTCTACCAGCTTCCCAGCAATGACAATCTCCGAGCCATTGAAGTAGTTGGGGAACAGGGTTTTGGTGGTCCGCTCCACTAAGTCAGGGGGGTAATCTATGCGGATGTCAGAAAGCAGTGGGGTGCGGATTTCATCATAAAATCTGCAGAAGGAGGAGAGAGAGAGAATCAGGCTGGCCCAGTCCTGAAGGAAATCACACTCTCAGAAAGGTGGATCTGACTACACAGCATCACCTCCAGCACTGTGCCCAGCCACTAGCAGATGGTTCAGGAGTAGCCTTAGCCCCTCTAACAAGCTAGCACCAGCTATCTATCTTGCAGAACTTCCAAACTCTGACAAGGAGGCAGACCCTCCTCAGAGCGGGTTGCAAGCCCCCTTCCTGAAATTCCCACTCAGTGGCCTCAATTTTGCATAATTTTGAATAATGCAAGATAAGGCTGGCAACATAGCTATCTATTTTATAAAGACAGTTGTGGAGTCTGAAGAGATGGGTCTGGGTGAAGAGCATGCTGGTCTGGTAGAGAACTGATATGAAGGCCCCAGCACCCAGGTTAACTGGCTCACAACCACAAGCTCCAGAGTATCTGATATCCTCTTCCGAGTTGTGCACGCACACACACTTTTTTTTTTTTTTTTTTGGTCTTTTGAGACAGGGTCTCCCTTTAGTCCCAGCTGGCCTGGAACTCACTCTGTAAACCAGGCTGGCCTTGAACTCACAGAGATCCGCCTGGCTCTGCCTCCCGAGTGTTGGGATTAAAGGCGAGTGCCACCACGACTCTCTCACACACACACACACACACATTTTAAAAAATATTCAAACACAGATGTATGCTCCTTGTGACTTTTTTTATATCGAGGGCTACGAATGCAAAGCCTAGAGCCTTCTAGACAAGCATTCTACCACCAAGCTGAACCCCCAGAGCCTTCTAGACAAGCATTGTACCACCAAGCTGAACACCCAGAGCCTTCTAGACAAGCATTCTACCACCAAGCTGAATCCCCAGAGCCTTCTAGACAAGCATTCTACCACCAAGCTGAATCCCCAGAGCCTTCTAGACAAGCATTCTACCACCAAGCTGAATCCCCAGAGCCTTCTAGACAAGCATTCTACCACCAAGCTGAATCCCCAGAGCCTTCTAGACAAGCATTCTACCACCAAGCTGAATCCCCAGAGCCTTCTAGACAAGCATTCTACCACCAAGCTGAATCCCCAGAGCCTTCTAGACAAGCATTCTACCACCAAGCTGAATCCCCAGAGCCTTCTAGACAAGCATTCTACCACCAAGCTGAATCCCCAGAGCCTTCTAGACAAGCATTCTACCACCAAGCTGAATCCCCAGAGCCTTCTAGACAAGCATTCTACCACCAAGCTGAATCCCCAGAGCCTTCTAGACAAGCATTCTACCACCAAGCTGAATCCCCAGAGCCTTCTAGACAAGCATTCTACCACCAAGCTGAATCCCCAGAGCCTTCTAGACAAGCATTCTACCACCAAGCTGAATCCCCAGAGCCTTCTAGACAAGCATTCTACCACCAAGCTGAATCCCCAGAGCCTTCTAGACAAGCATTCTACCACCAAGCTGAATCCCCAGAGCCTTCTAGACAAGCATTCTACCACCAAGCTGAATCCCCAGAGCCTTCTAGACAAGCATTCTACCACCAAGCTGAATCCCCAGAGCCTTCTAGACAAGCATTCTACCACCAAGCTGAATCCCCAGAGCCTTCTAGACAAGCATTCTACCACCAAGCTGAATCCCCAGAGCCTTCTAGACAAGCATTCTACCACCAAGCTGAATCCCCAGAGCCTTCTAGACAAGCATTCTACCACCAAGCTGAATCCCCAGAGCCTTCTAGACAAGCATTCTACCACCAAGCTGAATCCCCAGAGCCTTCTAGACAAGCATTCTACCACCAAGCTGAATCCCCAGAGCCTTCTAGACAAGCATTCTACCACCAAGCTGAATCCCCAGAGCCTTCTAGACAAGCATTCTACCACCAAGCTGAATCCCCAGAGCCTTCTAGACAAGCATTCTACCACCAAGCTGAATCCCCAGAGCCTTCTAGACAAGCATTCTACCACCAAGCTGAATCCCCAGAGCCTTCTAGACAAGCATTCTACCACCAAGCTGAATCCCCAGAGCCTTCTAGACAAGCATTCTACCACCAAGCTGAATCCCCAGAGCCTTCTAGACAAGCATTCTACCACCAAGCTGAATCCCCAGAGCCTTCTAGACAAGCATTCTACCACCAAGCTGAATCCCCAGAGCCTTCTAGACAAGCATTCTACCACCAAGCTGAATCCCCAGAGCCTTCTAGACAAGCATTCTACCACCAAGCTGAATCCCCAGAGCCTTCTAGACAAGCATTCTACCACCAAGCTGAATCCCCAGAGCCTTCTAGACAAGCATTCTACCACCAAGCTGAATCCCCAGAGCCTTCTAGACAAGCATTCTACCACCAAGCTGAATCCCCAGAGCCTTCTAGACAAGCATTCTACCACCAAGCTGAATCCCCAGAGCCTTCTAGACAAGCATTCTACCACCAAGCTGAATCCCCAGAGCCTTCTAGACAAGCATTCTACCACCAAGCTGAATCCCCAGAGCCTTCTAGACAAGCATTCTACCACCAAGCTGAATCCCCAGAGCCTTCTAGACAAGCATTCTACCACCAAGCTGAATCCCCAGAGCCTTCTAGACAAGCATTCTACCACCAAGCTGAATCCCCAGAGCCTTCTAGACAAGCATTCTACCACCAAGCTGAATCCCCAGAGCCTTCTAGACAAGCATTCTACCACCAAGCTGAATCCCCAGAGCCTTCTAGACAAGCATTCTACCACCAAGCTGAATCCCCAGAGCCTTCTAGACAAGCATTCTACCACCAAGCTGAATCCCCAGAGCCTTCTAGACAAGCATTCTACCACCAAGCTGAATCCCCAGAGCCTTCTAGACAAGCATTCTACCACCAAGCTGAATCCCCAGAGCCTTCTAGACAAGCATTCTACCACCAAGCTGAATCCCCAGAGCCTTCTAGACAAGCATTCTACCACCAAGCTGAATCCCCAGAGCCTTCTAGACAAGCATTCTACCACCAAGCTGAATCCCCAGAGCCTTCTAGACAAGCATTCTACCACCAAGCTGAATCCCCAGAGCCTTCTAGACAAGCATTCTACCACCAAGCTGAATCCCCAGAGCCTTCTAGACAAGCATTCTACCACCAAGCTGAATCCCCAGAGCCTTCTAGACAAGCATTCTACCACCAAGCTGAATCCCCAGAGCCTTCTAGACAAGCATTCTACCACCAAGCTGAATCCCCAGAGCCTTCTAGACAAGCATTCTACCACCAAGCTGAATCCCCAGAGCCTTCTAGACAAGCATTCTACCACCAAGCTGAATCCCCAGAGCCTTCTAGACAAGCATTCTACCACCAAGCTGAATCCCCAGAGCCTTCTAGACAAGCATTCTACCACCAAGCTGAATCCCCAGAGCCTTCTAGACAAGCATTCTACCACCAAGCTGAACCCCCAGAGCCTTCTAGACAAGCATTCTACCACCAAGCTGAATCCCCAGACCCTTCTAGACAAGCATTCTACCACCAAGCTGAACCCCCAGAGCCTTCTAGACAAGCATTGTACCACCAAGCTGAATCTCCAGAGCCTTCTAGACAAGCATTCTACCACCAAGCTGAATCTCCAGAGCCTTCTAGACAAGCTTTCTACCACCAAGCTGAATCTCCAGCTCTGGATATGGGTTTTATGCTACTTCGTGTGATACAACTTCAAAATCCCCCGAATTATTTGATAAATTTCCTTTGCACGCACTCACGTTTCTCAAAGGGCTAGTTAACAATCGTTTCTTAAAACAAAATACCTATCACACAGGCACTTTAAGCAGAGCATTGAGCTTAGGAAACTTCACTGTGACTTTAAGGCTGTGTTTTTGTGCAGTGTTGGCTTCTGCTGGCTTTGCCTGTGGCCCTGGCTGCTCTTGCTAAGTAGTGATATAATTTTCACGTTCTTCCCAAGGATCTAGAGAGCAAAGGTTCTGGATTTCCATCTCAGATACTTCCTTGTTGTGTGTCTTACTACTTAATGTCTATGAACTTCATCAATAGTATTGGAATTTCAGCAGTACTACTTTGGTAGACTGATAGCAGTCTCCTTTAGTTTGTTCTCTCCTTTTTGAATAATAAGCGAGTTAGAACTAGACACATGTCCATCTACCGACAAAAGGATTGTCCTATCCCCCTTGTGGCCAATTATGACCCTGAGACCATGCTTTGACCAGTGGGATATAAGCATAAGTGGATGTGCATCTTGAGATAGTTGCTTAGAGTAAAATGGCTTGTGTTGCCTTTCTTTATTTTGTGTTTTTTTTCCCTAGTTGGGACTAGAATACAGAAAAAATAGTGACTTAATTCCACTCTTGCAGGAAAGAATAATCTCCAAAGGAGTGGAGCAGACAGCAACGAACTGAAAGAGACCTGGGTTCCTGATGACTTCATGGAGCAGAATCTAGTCTGTACAGACTATTAAAGGAGCATTAAATAAGCAACTATCTCCATCAGCCTTTGCAGCTGCTGATTTCTGTATGGCAATGTAACTCTTACCCTAATATACCTATCTCCTAAAATTGTGTGAGGATCAAATAAAATAATGAATGTTAAAAAGGCCTGGCCCAGCGGGGCATGGTGCCGCACGCCTTTAATCCCAGCACTTGGGAGGCAGAGGCAGGCAGATCTTTGAGAGTTCAAGGCCAGCCTAGTGTACATAGTAAGTTCCAGGCCATCTGGGGCTACAGGGACATCCCGTCTCTAAAAGACAAAGAAGAAAAGTTAAAAAAAACCCTGTCCTTTTGCTGGGCATGGTGGCACATGTGTTTAATCCCAGCCCTCAGGAGGCAGAGGCAGGCGGATCTCTGTAAGATCGAGGCCAGCCTGGTTTACATAGTGAGTTCTAGACCAGCTGGTGCTACAGGAAGACTCTGTCTCGAAAGGACTCCCCCCAAATGCCTGGCTTTTAAAAAACTAAATTATGAATTTCTCAGTTTAATGCATCTTTCACCTCTCACCAGAGAAGCTTCCTTATGCCGCAGATAGTGAGTGATTAACCCAGGAAACCACAACTGTGCAGCAATAAGAGATTCCTAAGTGTTCATTCCTGAGGGGAGTCCTCTATCAAATTTCTGCCTTCCAATGCTCAGAGATCCTTATAGACAGGAGGGATGAAAGATTGTAAGAGCCAGAGGAGGTGGATGGCCTCAGGAAAACAGTTTTCCAGGAGTTGAGCAGTTCCTCATAAGCACTCACAGCAATGGTGACCGCATAGACAAGTCCCATGGAAGCTCAAGCCAGACTAATAGAAGCCCCAACCCTATCTGAGGAACTACTGTCAACCAATGGCTGCTGGGGGGTGGGCAGGAGAAGTCAGTCCTGTTTAAGGGTGAGACTTCATAGGGTATCAGGCGCAGGTGAATGGACCCACACTGACGGACATTTGGGAGCACAAGTTTGATTCTGTAGGCCTTAACTTATATGTGTGTATGTATGTATGTATGTATGTATGTATGTATGTGTGTATGTATGTATAATAGAGTGCATGAAATTCTCTCAGTATCATTGAGATACTGAGAGAAAAATTGGGTCAGTTCTGTACCAACAACATGCTCTGAGTGCACACCTAAGAGTCTGTCAGTTATTATTTACAAATTTCTTTGATTAGGCTAATGAACACCTATAAATCTAGATAAACCTGATTCTTCCTTTGAAATAAATCCTATATATACTGATCCTGAAGTAGACACTTTATTCACTCAACGGCAAAGCCAACTACCATGGTCAGCAACGTGGTTGGGTTAGAAAACCCAAATTCTAAATTCTTCTCCACCATATATTTTTTAAAATTATTCACCAGTTTTAATTGGCCATTTTCTATCAAAATTACAATATGGTCATTTTACCAGCACCCGAAATATCAAAAAGGCAGCTGTAACTTTAAGAACACATTGAATACAGCCAGGCGTGGTGGTGCAGGCCTTTAATCCTAGCACTTGGGAGGCAGAGGCAGGCAGATCTCTGTGAGTTCAAGGCCAGCCTGGTCTACAGAGTGAGCTCCAGGCCAGCTGGGACTACAGGGAGACCCTGTCTCAAAAATACCAAAAAAAAAAAGAGAACACATTGAATACTTAATATGTAATGATCATTGTGCCAATACTTTGCATAACTTTTCTCATTAAACTGTTAGCTGAATATAATTCTCATTTTACAGACAAAGAAACTGAGGCAAATTCTTAAATGTCTTCCTAGGGTACAAAGCAAGATGAGATATTAAACCCTTAACCTGCCTAGTTTCAAGAGATATAAGGAGCCAGGCATGCTGCAGTACCTGTAATCCCAGCGATGTGGGAGGCCGAAGCAAGAAGAGCTGAAGTTCAAGGCCAGCCTGGAGAATTTAGCAATTTACCATCTCAAATTATAAAAGAGTTGGCAGTGTAGCTCAGGGGTAATCATTCATTTAGCATGCACAGCACCCAGAGTTCAGGACTCTGGGTGCTGTGCATGTACCAGGACTACAAAATAAATTTTAAAAATTATTTTAAAATAAAACGCAATGTGATATTTGCCAATGCAACGAGTTGTCTTGGTTTCCCGAAGATGTAAGATAAAGTCCAGCCAGTGACAACCTCAGCTCTGGATTCTCATTGCATCCAACCTTAGCCCCTCTCCCAGACTCTCCTGGTTCTGAGAAACGGACAACAGACCCAATCAGCTGTGCGCCCGCTTTCTCCTCCTCCTGGACACGCCGGGTGAGGCCACAGTTTTCCAGCGACAGTTTCTCTAGCAGTTTGAAGTCCACATCATTGCCAATGCCGACGGTGAAGATGCAGATCTGACCTCCCGTGGCCTCCTTGGTGTTACTGAGAATCTTGAGGGAATTGGTCTCCCCAAAGGTGGGTTTCCCATCCGTGAGGAAGATGATGAGGGACACGCTCCGATCTTCGATGTCGTTCTGGGCCACATAGTTGTTAAGCAGTCTGATGGCTGTCTGAAGGGCCCCGTTGATGTCTGTGCCTGCAGGGTCAACACAGTACAGCTCAGGCCTTGTACCCGCCTCCCGACCCCACGTGAGCATTCGCCACTGTAGTTAGCTGTCAGTCACTCAGGGATCGACAGGCCAGAGACGTATGGAAGAGGTTCACTGTACCTGTGGGGTGACTGCACGTTATATGTCTTCTGTCAGTGGTTAAAACCTGACAAGTGTTTGCTAGCTGAATACAAATGACATGGAATTATCCTACTGTTAAAACCTTCTCCATGGGCTGAGGAGATGGATAAGTCACTTAAGTGCTTGCTTTGCTAATAAGAGAACATGAGTTTTATCAGAAGAATCTACATTTTATTTATTTATTTATTTTTTGGTCTTTTTGAGATAGGGTCTATCTGTAGCCCCAGCTGTCCTGGAAAGAATCTACATTTTAAAAGCTGCGTGGGGGCTGGAGAGATAGCCTAGCCGTTAGGAGCACCGACTGGTCTTGCAAAGGACCCGGGTTCGATCCCCAGCACCCACATGGCGGCTGAGAACCGTCTGTAACTCCAATTCCAGGAGAACTCCAGTTCCAGGGGAATCCGACACCCTCTTCTGACCTCCGTGGCACTGTACGACACAGGTGCACAAACCTACATGCAGACAGTACATTCATACACATACAAAAATAAATAAAAAATATTTAAATAGGGACTGGAGAGATAGCCTAGCGGTTAAGAGCACCGACGCTCTTGCAGAGGACTCAGGTTTGATCCCCAGCACCCACATGGCGGCTAACAACCGTCTGTAACTCCAATTCCAGGAGAACTCCAGTTCCAGGGGAATCCGAGACCCTCTTCTGACCTCCGCGGCATTGCACGACATGGGTGCACAGACCTGCATGCAGACAGTACATTCATACACATACAAAGATAAATAATAATAAAAAAATTAAAAAAATATTTAAATAAATAAATAAATAAATAAATAAATAAATAAATAAATAACAGCTGCGTGGCACACACTTGTATTCTCAGCACTAGGAAAGCAGACATAGGCGGATCCCTGGAGCTCCCTAGAACTTCACATACATTCTCATCCTCGCTCTCTCTGTCTCTTTCTCTCTCTCTCTCTCTCTCTCTCTCTCTCTCTCTCACTCACACACACACACACACGCACACACTCTTCGGAAGGTGTCTGGTGATACTTCAGCTTACAAGTCCTCCCTACCTTGTATTAACATTTTCTTTACTTTTTTTCTTAAAACATCAAGGGTGTTGGATGCAGGAGTTTGAAGGGAGAAAGATTAGAGGAGGCGGGGCAACTGGAGATGATCTCAGAAGGCTCCACATGGTCCCCAGGCTTGACCAAGATGATTAAAGAACTAACTGGAGATGATCTCAGACGGCTTCACATGGTCCCCGGGCTTGACCAAGATGATTAAAGAAATAATGAATCGCCTTCATTATCTCCTCTTTCTTGCCCGAACCCCTTCAGGCTTTCTTCTGCTTGTGAGAAGCCATAGGAGAAGGCATTAAACGGTAGATCCCCCATGGCTGGGGAGACGGTTCAGTGCAGATGTGCTGGCTGCACAAGCATAAAGGACCTCAATTCAGAATCCCCAGCACCCACATAAAATCAGCCAAGGCAGTGTGCTTCTGTATCTCCAGCTATGCAGGGATGGGGACAGGTGGGTATCCAGAGTCCCTGGCCAAACAGTCTAGTCAACCTGTAACCTCCAGGTTCAATAAAAGACCCTATCTAAAAATAAAACATTTGAAACAGATAGAGTAGGATATACACTGATTATCTCTGGATTCTGTACATACATGCACACACATATACATGAAGACACACACACACACACACACACACACACACACACGCATGCAGGCATGCATGCACATAAACCTCCTGATCCTGCTATTTCCCCTCTGGAGGGGTGCTTATCATTAGCAGCGCTGATGTCTGGACAGCATCTGGAGGAGGTGGTAACAAACATTTGCTTGGTTGATGGAGAAATGGAAGCTGGTCGACAGGTAGAAACGACCCATTACCGTGGTGTTTGGGGATAGCTAAGACTCTCGTTCAATTAGCAGGGCACCCCCCACCCAATCAGAAGGAAAGCTCATTGTTTCTACTATAGTACTGAATACCTGTCTCCATTAATCATTCTTACTAAAAGCTTGAGAAAAACTGACATACCAGAAAGCCCTCATTTTAATTGTTTTTAATGGCTTCAGATAAAATTTGTATGGCAAAATATTTCCCATTGTAAACATCTAATTCTATGTTTTGTAAAACACAGATTTGTACTGCCATCATCTCTCTCCAGAAGCCTATCTGGAGTGATTTTAAGCTGCTTCAAAAAAATATACTTTAGGACTGGAGAGATGACTCAGCAGTTAAGAGCACTGGCTGCTTTGCAGAGGACCTGGGTTCCCTTCCCAACACCCACCCACATGGTGGCTAACAGTCATCCAAAACTTCACATCCCAGAGATCCAATGCCCTCTTCTGATCTCTGTGAGCATTGCATGATGTGGGTATACTTATATATGCAGGTAATACATTCATTGTACATAAAATAAAAATAATAAATAAAATATATTTTAAAATGTACCTGGTTTGCCAGGCATGGTGGTGCATACCTTTGATCCCAGCACTCAGGAGGCAGAGGCAGGTGGATCTCTGTGAGTGCGTTCAAGGCCAGCCTGGTCTACATAGTGAGTTCTAGGCCAGTTGGGGCTGCAAGGAGACCCTGTCTCAAAAAAAGACCCCCAAAATATACCTTGTTTGAAAGACTCAGATCAATTCCCTTGTTGTTTTGTATCCTCCAAAACTGAAAAAATAGTAGCTGGGCATCATCCTGAACCCCTATATGCCCAGCATTCAGGGGGCTGAGGCAGGAGGATCACTGAGAGTTTGAGGCCAACCTGGGCTATAGAATGAAATTCTGTCTCAAAAAAACAAAGCTAATAATAAAAAATGAAAATCAGAAAACCTATGCCCACCACAGACACATGCTAAGTCTCATTATGGCGCATGAAGTCCAGACAGAAGAGCTATGGCTGAAGTAGAGTAAACATTCCTTTGTGGTCATTGATTTGGTTTTATTCTCACCTGTCTATTTCATATCACCTCTGCATTTGTGGTCAAAGACACCTGGCAAGTGTTTGTACTACCTTTAATCTGCAATAAACAGCAGCGCCAAACCTCTCACTCAACTCTGAGGCCAAAGAGCTGGGAAAGGCATGGATTTAGCTTTTATCGCTGCACACAAGTATCAAAGACTCAGCAGGGCTTGGAATCAAGGTTATGATGAAGTGGAGCACTTCCTGTCCTCTCACCAGCAGTGAGGTGCTCTCTAGAGGCAGAGTCCTCCAGAGCTGTCCTACTGTCCCACTGGGAGCTCACAGACTCCCAAACGCCAGCAGCCAGAAGGGGACTACTCCACCGAGAGGGCTCCTTCCCTGTAAGGGCCGTTCTATATGCTTGAGTACTTTGACCTATTTTGCTGCACTAGGAATGCTATTATAATCCTCTCAGTTTGCAGAGGGGGAAAATGAGGCACAGAGATTAAATGGCTAATTGGTGGAGAAGCTGAATTCAAATCCAGGCAGCAAGCTTCAGAACCTATGCTCCCAACCTTGACATTACGCTTCTTAGAGCGTGCATATACTCTACTGTTTACCAGCAGAGGCTGGAGCCATGCTGTGTGAAGAAAAAATAAAGTTAGGGCTGGAGAAATTGCTCAGTGGTGGATAGCACATCCTGCTCTCGTAGAGGACCTGGGTTCAGTTTCGCATGTATACTGGGCAGCTCACGACTGCCTGTAACCCCAGTTGCAGGAGAGCAATGCCCCCTTGTAGACTATGCAGGCACCTGCATGAGTGTGGGCCACATAAATTCACATGGGTGCACACACACACACATGCACACATACACATACAAATAAATAAATAATGCACGAACAAAACAGAAGCAAACAGGTATTCTCGGGTCTGGATTTCAGAAAGAATGTACTACATACCAGCTGATTTCTAAAGCTGACTGCCACCTTTCTATGACACACAGACATTCAAACACAAAGCAATACCATTAACAGAAGTTCAGTTTAGCAGATATTCACTGAACATGCATTATACATAGGAAGCATGTTAGGAATTAGGGAATACAAAGAGTAAGAGAAAATATTTCACAAGCTTGTCAATTTCCTGCTATAGATAGGAATTATAATATTAAATCTAATCTTTTATTTCACCTATCAAGTAATAAAACAGTTCCTAGACTACTTTGTTGATAGCTGATAAGAAACATTTACCATAATTCAGAGCCCTGGCCAGGTGAGATTACATGTGAAATGACATTTATTTACAAAATCAGGGCTTTGTCTTAGATGGGAAATAACAAGCATATGAAAATGAAAAATTTCAGGTGGGAGAAGACTGAACTGAATGTTTTATATGATTCCTGATATCAGAAGCAGAATGGGGACAGGTAAAGGCTTTACCACTGGCCTGAGTTCGAACCCTGGGCCCGTGTAAAGGTTGAAGGAGAGAACCAACTCCAAAAAGTTGTCCCCCGACCTCCACATACACGCAATGGCATGTACAGTCCCCTCTCATAGTAATAATAAACTAAATGAAGTTTATATTCAAAAGAAAGGTTTAGGGATCAGGTTCAGTCCCACTGACACCCACCATGATACATGTCTTCTTTTGATATATATTTTTCTCCCTCTAAGAACAATTTACTAAACCAGCTTCATTGTTCAGGATCCAAATTCTTGACGTGTATTTCCACCTATAACTTGGTTAATGAGCCTATGGTTATGTCAAAGCTCATATGACAGGCTGGCAGGAATTGTTCTTACCTCCAGTGGGTGAAAGATGGTAAATGTAGAGCTTGCCATCTCTGACATTGTCAGGAGTCACTGATAGTAAGTGGTCCTTCCATACTTTAATCCGGTTGGAAAACCCAATGATATTGAAACGATCCTGGGGTCGGAGGTCATGAAGAATTGTGACGAGGGCTTCCCTGGTCTGGGCAAAGACAAAACCCACACTCATCAGATCCTATCCCTTCTGTTCTTGGTTCCCATATCTTGGAAAATGACCAGCAGAAACAGTCAGAGCTAATAGTTTGGGTTTATTACCAGTTATGGATGTGGGGCACATGTGTGTGGGTCCCCACAGAGGCCAGAAGAGGGCATCATATCCACTGGAGCTAGAGTAACAAGCTGTCTAATGTGGGTGCTGGGAACCAAACCTAGTCCTCTGTAAAAGCAGCAAGTACTCTTAACCATTGAGACATCTCTCCAGCTCTCTCTTTTTAAACTTTTTAAATTGAATTAATTTATTATCTTGTGTGTGCACATTCTTGCTATGGCATGCTTCTGAAGGCCAGAGGCCATTTTGTGGGAATTGATTGGTCCTCTCTTTCTACCATGAGGGCCCCAGGGATTGAACTCGGTCACCAGATTTGGAGGCAAGCAACTTTACCTGCTACAACTGTCATTTTCTTGATAGACCAGTCTTCCTTGTGCCTGCCTTCCACAGGAAGCTCTCGTCATTCTTTAGCGCCCAGGACTGTGCACTAAATTCAGCATATGAACATTTCCTCACTGCTCTGGAGAGACCTGCCATTTCCTCCTTTAGGCGGACCTTCAACTCAATGTACTACTGTCCTAACGTGCATCTCACAGACTGATGACAGCCTATTTTACATGTTTTCCCTTTAGTAGACACTGAGTTCTCTGTAGCTGTATTTTTATAAAAGTAAAGGTACAATGAATAAATATCATCGAAGCTAGAGAGATGGCTCAGTGGTCAGCACAGACTGCTCTTGCAGAGGACCTGGGTTCAATTCCCAGCACCCACATGGCAGCTAACAACTGTCCATAACTCCTGTTCTAGGGGATCTGATGGCCTCTTCTGACCTCTGAGAGTACTGTAGGATACAGTGCACTTACAGGCAGGCATAAAATAAAATAATTATTATTTATTATTTGTGAAAGGTTTTTATTACATTTATTTGTCCATCAGAGGACAATTTACAGAATTCGTTCTCTCTTTCCACCCTGTGGGTCATCAGGTGTAGTAGCATTTTTACCTCCTGAATCATCTCTCAGCCTCTATCACAGGATTTTAAAATATGATGCCAGACTGGGTTTGCTACTATTTGTTCTTGGAAAGGAGGAGCAGGAAGCCAGAGAAGCAGTGGCACAGAGGGTGATTTCCAGAATGAGCTGGGGTAAGGATGCACAGGTGCTCAGAAAGGTAACTCGGGTTTAACGCTTGGCTTGGGTCCAGGCCATTCTGTACCTTCTGCCTCTCGATCCATATGTAATGGCCACCACTTTTAAATGTTTTCCCTTCTGGGGAACTGGAGAGATGGCTCACCGGTTAAGAGCACTGACTGCTCTTGCAAAGGAACTGGGTTCGATTCCCAGCACCCACATGGCAGCTAAGAACCATCTTAAGCCAGGCATGGTGGCGCATGCCTTCAATTCCAGCACTCAAGAGGCAGAGGCAGTCAGATCTCTGAGAGTTCAAAGCCAGCTTGGTCTACATAGTGAGTTCCAGGCCAGCTGGGGCCCTGTCTCAAAAAAAAAAAAAAAGTTTTCCTTTCTGAACTCTTCCCTCTTCCTCACTCCCCAGTCTTCTCTTTCCATTCTATATCCAGATGTTCACTCTATGATCCCATTGTCTAACCCCTGTATTTCAAAGGAACCTCACAAATCCCCTTTAGGAAACAGTTCTGAGGTGGCTACATTTAAAGCTCTACTTTGCACTCTCTTCCACATAATTTAGTAAGCTAAGAGTTTCCAGCCCAAGAAAGTATTTCCAGCTCCCTGAGTGAGGCTCGCTGCATTCCATTCTTCAGCCTCCCACCTCTTCTTCCTGGTGCCTGAACAGCACAGCCATTTAATGATATCATTAGAAGTGAGACGAAGAAGAAGAAGAAGAAGAAGAAGAAGGAGGAGGAGGAGGAGGAGGAGGAGGAGGAGGAGGAGGAGGAGGAGGGGAAAACAGAAGTGGTATTAAGAACTAGTCCACTATGTGGTAGTCTAACAAGGTCTGCATAATGGCAACACCAGTTTACATGCCAAGGTAGATGGGGGAATTTCACCAAGCCCCACCTCTATCTACATAGCAAGCTACAGGCACTCAATGGATGTGAGGGAGAGAGAACCAGGTTTTTCTAAGGATGAGCTCCCTGAAAAGTTAGCTAATCTCAAGTAGTTAGACCCAAACACATGTACTCACGAGCAATTAAATGGACTCAGTGTATTATATATATATATATGTGTGTGTGTATAGATATATGTGTGTATGTATATGTGCATATGTGTATATATGCAACAATAATAAAGAAGAGGACAAGTAATTGAGAGGAGGACATGAGAGGGATGGAAAAGATGCAAATACAATACTCATGTATGAAACTCTCAAAAATTAAAAAAATATCTTACAAGAACTAGTATTTCTCATTGAGTGTTTTTTCTACATTGAACTGCTTAGCTCCACCCTTATAACTCATCTGTGGTAAAGTGACTATCAGTATTCCCATTTTACAGAGAAGGCAGCTGAGGAACAGAGGGAGTGGGCATCGTGTCCCATGGGAAACGGAAACGTGGGAAGTCTGACTCCAGGCCGCACACCGGTACCACAGCAGTAGAGTCTGCAGCTCCGAGTCCGCTGGAGCTGAGAACTGAGCTCTGGCCTTCCAGCCTGGGCTCATCCTGGAGCCCTTCCAGCCCTGCTGCCGGTCTCGGCTTCTTTCTTGCTTTAATTTCATTTTTGGCAGCAGCTAATAGACTCTTCCTCTACAAGAAGACAGCATTGCATGGATTCCACGTCTACCCAGGGATATGAACAATGGGCGTGTCTCATTAACTCTTTCTTCTCAAGGCTCCTTCCAACCCCTAGTTCTTCCAAGAAAGGGAAAACTGGAAGTGCTTGTCTTCCCTCACAAGGCTGGAAAAGTACCTCTGTGTTCCCTATCCTGCCCCTCCCTTCTCCTCTCCTCTCCTCTCCTCTCCCCTCTTCTCTCCTCTTTCCTCCCCTCCCCACTCCTTTCCCCTCCTCTTCCGTGTCCTCTCTTCTCTCCTCTCTTCTCCTCACCGTCTGGTGCAAGGCCTTTTCTCAGAGAGGTTCTCAGCAGCAGCAGAGTTTCCTGTCCCTTCCCAGCCCTGCCTCCTATCCCCAGGAAATGCATCTAAATGTCCTGAGACCATAAACAGCAGCCGTACTCCGAAGGGGCCCGCACACTCTCAGGGACGTGGAAACCTCTGTGAAGCGTTCTCATCCAAGATGGCCTGCCATCCCTCTTGAAGCCTTTCTTGATCTCTCTTCCTGGGCACACCCACAGTCTCCACCTTCTGCCTGGTGTTCCTGTGGGGTCTGCCAATCAATGCTGCCTTCTCTCTGCCCTTCAATGGGAGAAATTTCCAACCTGGCTCCCAACCACCTTCTTCCCCAAGCACAGCCAGGCTGCCAACCCCCAGTCATCAGCTCTGCGACTTGGAGACTCACCTCTAGAATGTGCTTCTTTCATAAATTCAGGCCAACCCGCCAATCACGTCATCAGGAAGGCCCCTCGGACAGCTCAGACTCAAATGTATTGAAAAGTGGGAGCATCATCTTCTTTCTCAAGCCTGTCACTCTTCGCTCCCCTCCCCCTTGCTCTGCCTTACTCTCTCTCTAACACCCAATCCTTGGAGTCCTCAGGATTATAACCAGAGTGCTTTTCATTTGTTGTTGTCCCCCAGAGGCTTCATGTGGACACTAGGTCTCCACTTTTTGGTGCTGTCTATCTGGACAGGGTCATGGAGCATTCAGGAGTTGTGGCCATCTGGAAGAAGCTCTCTCCTTCCTGTGCCTGCTGGCACAGGTGAGTGCTTAGACTTCTGCTTCAGCCACTTCCTGCCATGCCTCCCCCTCCATTGTGGACCTTCCCTTTGGAATTATCAGCCAAATGAAACTCTTCCTTCTATAAGTTGTCTTGGTCATACTATTTGAGACAATGTCTCACTATGTAGCTCAGAATGGTCAGAACTTTCTATCCAGCTTTGCCCACCCAACTCCTGGATTTCTGCCTCAGCCTCCCAGTGCTTGAGATCACAGCTGTGTCCCACCAGGTCTGGATTGTTCTTCATTTTAAATAGTTTATTATTTTTATTTTATGCATATGAGTGTATTGTTTGCAAATATGTAAAGTATACCCATGTTGTGCAATGCCCACAGAAGTCAGAAGAGGATGTTGGATCCCCTGAAACTGGAGTTACAGACTGTTGTTAGCCAACATGTGGGTGCTGGGAATCAAACCCAGGTCCTCTCTGAGAACAGCCCTGGCTCTTAACCATTAGAGCCATCTCTCCAGCCCCTTGTTCTTCATTTTAAAAAGAATAGGAGAAAATAATCCCACCCACCTAGAAACAGTCACTATTAAAATGCTAATATACAACATGGCCCTTCAGAAACTCCCCCGTGTGTGTGTGCATGTGCATGTGTGTGTATGTGCATGTATGTACACATGTGTGAATATATGTTTGATTGTAAAGAAAATTAGATCACGTGAACATCATCTTTGAGACTGTAATTAGCATCACACACAGCTTCTCCTGTCAGTTGACACCATGTTGAGTGGCATGTTTTACTACATCCATGACCATACTTTAGGTTTTCTGCCTACTTAAGTTGCATTGCCTTGAATCTTATTATTCTCACATTTTTGTTGCCCTGACTATATCCTCTGAATGCATTATCGTGCACAGCATTGCAGTGACAGAGGCTTGCTTGTTTGGAAGGACTCAGCATGGTCTTATCTTACTGCAAGAGCAAAATTGTCAACCTCCTTCATTAAAAAAAATGTTCAGTGGCAACTTCTTGCCCTCAGCATAAAGTTTAAACCCTTTTCTTGTTTGATACAAGATTCTCCATAAAGTGCTCCCAGTTGATCCTTTCTAGCTTTCCACTCTTCCCATCTCGACTGCAAACGCTAAGGTCTAATCCCCTCCTCCCAACTTCCCTAAATACACCATTGTTTTTCACCATCTCCTGGTGCAGCCTGCATGTTCCCTCTCCATCCCTCTGGCCACCGAGCAACAGATAGCCTGTTCTTCAGAACCCACATGACATGTCGCCTCCCCAGTGAACCATCTCCAACTGGACTGTGAAGACGGTAACAGCCCCAGCATCCGGCCCTGCTGCTTCTGTAAGGACAGAGCCTGTTCTTCAGAACCCACATGACATGTCGCCTCCCCAGTGAACCATCTCCAACTGGACTGTGAACACAGTAACAGCCCCAGCATCCGGCCCTGCTGCTCATACACATCTGTGTCAGAGAAACGTGACTTCTTCAAACTTTCTTACCCAAGAGCTTCTGCATCTCTGACTCATTCCCCTTGAGGGGCTCCCAACAATGGTTTCCAGTTCCGTTCTTCCTTAACTCTGAGTTTCACATCAAGTCCCAAGGAAGCTCCCCCTCATCTCTCCAAGGACACCACTGCTCACTAAAGCACAGCCCCTGGTCTCTTTTACACGACACAGAATACAGTTCTTTCACTGTGTACTCCCTCACTGTGTCCTCAACTCTATGCTTCTGAGGCAAGAACTGTGTTTTTCATTCCATTATTTAATATTACTTAATATCCTAGCACATATGTGATATCTGATAAATGTTTCCTGAATCAATAGTGGTGGAAATTGCCTGCCATGCCAGATAGGTAGCTTCTCAAAACATCTGTTCCCAACCCCTCTTTCATTCTCCAAATGCAATATTTTTGTAGGCACACTGTGTATCTGTTGCATTGACATTTTATCAGTAATGGTATCACTAATATCTGCTGTATTGGTGAACAAATGAGAGAGACAGAAAGAAATAGAAAAGGAAGAGAAAAGAAAGGGGAAAGTTGGGCTGGAGAGATGGCCCAGTGGTTAAGGGCGCCGACTGCTCTTGCAGAGGACCTGGGTTCCATCCCCAGCACCCATATGGCGGCTGAGAGCTGTCTTTAACTCCAGTCCCAGGGGAATCTGACACCCTCTTCTGACCTCCACAGCATTGCATGACACGGGTACCCAAACCTACATGCAGACAGTACATTCATACACATACAAAAAATAAAAATTTAAAAAAAAATTATTAAAAGAAAGGGGAAAGTATAGATCAATAGATGATCAATAGGTATAGAGAAGAACAAGAAAGAGAACACAAACAGAGACGTGATTTTGTTGGGAAATGCAACAGACATAAAAAAGAGCAGCAATCTGGGCCTGGTGGCGCACGGCTTTAATCCCAGCACTCAGGAGGCAGAGGCAGGTGGATCTTTGTGAGTTCAGGGCCAGCCTGGTCTACAGAGTGAGTTCCAGGACAGCTGGGGCTACAGAGAGACTGTGTCCCACAGAGACCAAAAAGAAAGAAAGGAAGGAAGGAAGGAAGGAAGGAAGGAAGGAAGGAAGGAAGGAAGGAAGGAAGGAAGGAAAAGAGCAGAGAACTGGTCATGGGCAACTGTCTGGTTAGTGTTAACTGTCAACACGAGAGCACTTAGAGGCATTGGGGAGACAGGCCTCTGGGCGTGCTCAGGGGAGAGTATCTTGATCACATTCATTGAGGTAAGGATTCACCCACTGTGAGCAGTACCATCCCTTAGTTGGGATGCTGGGCTATATAAATAGAGGAAGAGAACCAAGCACAGCAAATGTCCACTGCTCTCTGCTTCCTGACTGTGGATGCCATGTAACCAGCTGCTTCAAGCTCCTGCCATCTGCTCCCAGCCATGATAGGCTGGTGCCCTTGGACTGCGAGCCCAAATAAACCCTTCTCTGTAGGGAAATTCAGCTTGAACTGCAGGCTGGTTTTCCAACTAGCATGCCTCAGGGCACCTTGTGGCTGAGGGTCTGACCCTGCCCCAAGGAGGAGCAAGCAGCACAGAGTTGTGGGACTTATGATTGGTCCTGGGAACTGACATCATTTATTTTATAAAAGCAGGCTGTAGCAAGGAATAAATTTGAATTTCATCACGGAATTCCCAGCTGTTATTTTTTATTAATTATTGCATGCATACAGGCTAAGGTAGGCCTGCATTTCGTTTGGGTGGCCAATGGGTTGGAAAAAGACTCCCCTTTGCGGACCACCAATCTGGGTAGCTGGTGTTGTGAGTGGGTATTGGCTGAAGGGAGGTGATCAGCCATCAGTCTGAAATTCCTGTCCAGGTTCTGGGCAGGTGAGAAGTCATGGCCAAGAGTGGAACACATGTCTCGTGGGTCCAGGCTAAGAGCCTAAATTGGAAGTGCCATCCAGGCTGGGCTACCGGAAGTAGCCAGCTGGCCTCTGTGCCGAGAGTTCAGCTCCCCACAGTGTCCGAAAAGTGGGCATTGAGTCCCCATCCTGTGGTCCCTGTCCAGCATAAAAAGAAAGCTTCCTACACTTCTCCATTAAGTTGTTTGTATCAGAGTATTTCATCACAGCCACATGAGAAGAAACTAAGACAGGAACCCAGGACAGACATTACTGAGTGATGACATCCAGGATGCTCAGAGTGGCCTAAGGGGACAAACGACGATTAAGAATCAGTGGTTGATGGGGAGACTCAGCTGCAAGTGGGGAGTCCCACATATACATGGTGGCCTCACCCATGCAGCCAGGAATCCCGGGCATCTCACCTTTGCTTCCCCACGCAGCCAGCTCACCCAGCATGAACATCAGACAGGTGTCATTCCCCCAACAAAGCAGCCAGAGCTCTGAAACATCTGCATGTCAGCTGCCAAGGACAACAGCAAGCAGAGGCCATGCTGTTAGGAGCTCAGATCCACAGCTCTGAGGGACCTTGAGCTGGCCAGACCACACAGGGCAGGCTGAGGTTCAAGGGCCTTAGCAAAAAAAGGTGTTTGTTTAGCTGCTGGTATCTCTTGGGAACCTTAAACAGTAAGCTAAAGACCTTGGGAGCAATTGGCCTGGCACCTTCATTGGGATTTTCCCCATCGTGTTGGATATTCTCTGCAGGGATAGTTATTCAGTCTCTCCACTTTCCTCCCCTTGGATCAGTGACTGCCCATTCCCGATGACCTTGCAGGGCCTTAGCTCTCACTTATCCTCATGTGCACCAAGAGAGGGTGGGCCGGAGGCCACAGCTGTTGCATTTCCAGTTGCATTAGAGGTGCCTGGAGGGTCTCCTACTCCCATCCTGGAGGGAGCTGAAGGCAGCTCTGCAACTGTCCAGAGCCTCTCTCCCCTCCTGTAACCTCGACTGGCTCTTCCCTCCCCCATGATGGGCTGCTGATCAACCCCAGAGCTCTGCCTTCCCTATAAGGATCGAAAGGGAAGAAGGTGAGTGCCCACCCCGCAGTGTTACATGAGTGGGCCCACGCTGATCTTTCTGCACTCAGTGTTTACATGCTGAAGATTAACAGAAGCCTACTCAGGCTTTGCCTGAGAGTACAGTCCAGAAGCTGGATTAACACATTCTAAAAAGATCAGAGGCAGTCCAGAGAGGCAAAGAATGTGTAATCTAAGCATCTCATGCCTTGGAACTGCCCTGAAGGTGAAGGAGAAACAGTAAGCAGCTGCACTGGATTTCCTTAGAGTCCCTGCCAAGCTAGACAAGGATGATTGCAACCAAGAAGAGATACGGACTCTTCCGTACAGGTAATGGACAGGGTGGGCTGACGCCTGCCCACAGTCCTTCTAGCTGTAACCTCGCTTGAATAAAAGCCTTGGAAATCCCAGGAAATTCCATTCCTTAGACTTTTTTTTTTCCTCTGCCCTCAAAGCTCCCTCTGGTGGAGGGAAGCCAAGGAACCCCAAAAAAAGCCACGATGACCCCAAATTCATTTATTAATAAGCAAACATAGTCCAGTTTGCTGTGCGAACACTGACTTTAATCCCTAAAAGCCACATTTTCTTATAAAGCCAAAATCTAATTATAATCCCTGTGCCTGTGCTGGGGAGGTGCAGACCAGAGGGTCACTGGGCTAGCCGGTCTCCCCCAATCAGGTCCCGGGCTCCCTGGCTAGCTGCCCCCCCAATCAGGTCCTGGGCTCCCTGGCTAGCCAGCCTCCCCTAATCAGGTCCTGGCCCAATAAGAGCATTTGTCTCAAAGGCAACAAGAAAAAAAACAGAGAAATAGAGAAAAATCCCCCCAAATAAAGGTAGATGGCTGCCAAGAAAGGACATCTGAAGATGACCTCTGGCCTCCATACCCATGCACACACATGTTCAGGTATTCACGCATGTGCACGCCTACACACACACACACACACACACACACACACACACTAATAGGCATACAAAATTAATGGTTAAAGCCAGGCATGGTGCTGCATGTCATATCTGTAATCCTAGCACTTGGGAGGCTATGCCAGGAGGTTCACAAGTTTGAAGCCAGCCTGGGCTAATTCATAGTTACATCCTGTCTCCCAAACTGTAATGAACTGCATCAAGTTACCAAGGAGATGAATGCAACGGGAGGTAGAGCATTGGTTGCAAAAAGGGCTAAATGTCTGGTATCACAACCCACTTTTGCTCCTTGGGACAGTCAGAAGAGTTTCCAGCAAGTCACCTCCCTCATTCATTGTTGTGCTCCCGGAGGACGGCAAGGGCTTATCTGGATGGAGCACAGAAGACAGGGAGGCTCGGCTCACGCCAGCATCTGCAGGATGGCCACTGTAGCGAGAGCTGGGGGCCCCTGAGGACACCAGGCAGTTGTAAAGAGGCAAGAAAAGGGGATTCTTAAAGAAATCAGTCAGTAAGTGGCCCTGTGGGTTTTCTCTGAGGGGTATATGTCAGTTCCTGGTGGACCAATGCGCAGTGAACATCCATCCATGGGCTCTCACTGACATGAGAGGAGAAGCTGCAAACATTCCCAGACATATCATCAGGAGAGATCTTGTAAGTTCCAGACTGTGTTCAAATGACAGGGACATGCAAAGGTATGCAAATACATTGACTAAATATAAGGGATATATATATATATATATATATGGATATATATATATATATATATACATATATAGTATAATATGGATATAAATATATTTCTTGCTATTTGCTTTATGAAGATAGACCTTGGCCCAGATTCAGGAATCAAGCAAGTGTTCTCCTAATCCTACCTATTTAGGGTTTCAAAGGATAAAGATTATCCTCTGCTTAAAGCTATTCTATGGTGACAAATTCTTTGTCTTGTGTGTACTTTCCTTGGATTAAGAGAAGAACGAAGTATTTTCTTTAAAAGCAGCATCTTAGAAGTACATTTCTATTCTGCCCTAGGTTGACTAGGAAGTCTTTTTTTCTTTTTTTTTAATTATATATATCCATATATATATATATATATATATATATGTTTTTGAACAAGATCATGTTACTAATCAAACCTAGACCCATGTCCCCCTCCCTACCCCCCGACTAGGAAGTCTTTTAATTCCCATTGAAATTACTCCAGGCACTAGCAACTGGGACGTGGGAAAACAAAAGCACCTTATCTGCTTCAGATCCTCTGTCCACTCTTCATGGATGGCAATAGTCCTTTTCTTGTTCCAGTGAGTTTGGGCAAGGAAAAGTCTACTGTCTTCTCTAACAGTGTCCACATAGCAGAGCTGGGCTCCCCTGTCCTTTCTTCACTCTCAGGAAAGCCAAATCCAGGGGCAGCCCTGTAGGGTGCAGTGTGGCCCTGCATTAAGCTAGAGTTAAGGATAAGCGTTGGGCTTTTCACTTCTCTCTCTCACTGTCTTCCCTACAATACTGTGCCCACGCAGTTGCAGGCTCTTGGCACAACCCTCAAAGGCTCAAGCATTGCACTGTGGTAACTCTTATGCCATTGATGATGAGTAAATATTTCCCAAATAGAGAACACTTTCCAATTCAACCCTAAAGTAGAGGTCAGGGGAGCCCAGACCAACCCGGTGGGTGCCTGCTCCCCCAGCTCCTTCCTGCAGGGCACTCACTGATGCAGCTTTTTCAAATATCTCTGCATCTGTGTCAAACCACAAAGGGACTAATTGACACCAAAGTGACACCCATGGCATTATAGATGAAACCAAGTTCAAGGAGAGGAGTTATCCGCCATCCAGTTTTCAACACAATGATACTGCTGTTCCCTCACTTAGCTGTGCACGCACCTCATTCTAAAACTTTTGCCAAGGAATTGGCATTTTCTCTTTCATTGGTCCCCAGTCTTTTTGAATGAGCTCAAGAGAAAAATATCTTAAAGCACACAATTTAAAATAACCCAACAAAGAGGTCAAAAACTTTCTGGAAGTCTGATTAGAATCATGGAATGGAAATGATCAGCAAATATGTGCCATGGGAACAGCCCTCTGTTTCTGACAATATTGGAAAAGAATACCCAAGAATATGCACCGTGGTTGTGGGTCAGCTTTCATCCTTTCAGAGGAGGGCAGAGGTAGTGAACTCCAGAGTAGCGAGGGGGGAGTGTGTCTGCATGGGCCCCTGGTGATTTCTTACTCACTCCTCCTCCCCCTGGATGGAGATTCTCAAGAAAATTCTACTGCCAACAGTAAAATCACACCCCCAAGAGTTGTGTAAACTCAATTAATAGCACAAAGCATGGATCTCATTTCTTTTTTCTTTTCATTTCTTTTTTCTTTCACTGAGACAGAATCTTACTATGTCATCCAGGCAAGCCTCACATTTGTGATTTCCTGCCTCTCTGTGCCTCCTGAGTGTTGGGATTGCAGGGGTGTGCTACACATTCAGCTCTAATTCCTTTTTAGTGTCACTCTACTGCAAATATCTCTTGAAACAGACTACATTTCATTTCAGTCATAAGAATCAGAAAGCAACTTGAACATTTTTAAAAACAAAAATGCTGAGGTCTTTGATCCACTTGGAGTTGATTTTTGTACAGGGTGAGAGGTAGGGGTTTAATTTTGTTCTTCTACAAATGGTGATCCAGTTTTGCTGCACCATTTGCTGAAGATGCTATCTTTCCTCCAATGAGATTTTTTGGCCCCTTTATCAAATATGAGGTGGCTGAAATTGTATGAGCTCAACTTTGGACCTTCAATCTTGTTCCATTGGTCAACGTGTCTGTTTTTGTGCCAGTACCAGGCTGTCTTTATGACTGTAGCCCTGTAATATAGCTTGAAGTCCAGTAAGGTGATCCCCTCTGTATTGCATTTTTCACTCAGGGTTGGTTTAGCTATTCAGGATCTTTTGTTTTCCATACCAATTTAAGGATTTTTTCCCCAAGTTTGTGAAGAAACTCATGGGGATTTTAATTGGGATTGCATTGAATCTGTATATTAATTTGGGTAAAATGGACATTTTTACTATATTAATTTTTCTAGTCCATGAGGATGGGAGGTTTCTCCATCTTTTGATGTCTTCTTCAATCTCCTTCTTCAGAGGTTTAAAATTTTTGTTGTAGAGATCTTTGGTGTCTTTGGTTAAGTTTGTTCCCAGGTATTCTTTTTTTTAGGCTATTGTGACTGGGAAGGCCTCCTTATATTCCTTCTCCAGTTGCTTGTTGTTGGTGGTATAAAGAAAGGCTACTGATTTTTCAAGGTTAATTTTGTATCCTGCCACTTTAGTGAAACTTTTAATTGTTTCTAGGAGTTTCTGGTGGAGTTTTTAGCATCCCTCAGGTATAGGAGAAAAAGCTGGCAGCAACCTACAAGACATAGGCATAGGAAAAGACTTTCTAAACCTACAAGACATAGGCATAGGAAAAGACTTTCTAAATCAGACAGCAGTGCTGTGGGGATAGCACAGCCATTAAAGGTGGAGGCTAAGAACCGCAAAAAAAAAAAAAAAAAGGAAGTTCTAAATCAGACAGCAGCTGCCCAGGGAATAAGGTCAACAATTGACAAGTGGGACCTCATTAAACTCAAAACTGAAAGAAACAATCAGGGAAGTGAAAAGAAAACCCACAGAGTGGGAGGAAACCTTCACCAGTGATACATCTGACAGAACATTAACTTCCAGAATATATAAAATCCTCAAAAAAAAAAAAAAAAGAAGAAGAAGAAGAAAACAAATGACTCACTCAAAAGACAGAATAAAGAGCTAAACAGAGACTTCACCAGTAAGGAAGTAAAGATGGCTAAGAAATATCTTAAAAAGTGTTCAACATCGTTAGTAATTAAGGAAATGCAAATTAAAACCACTCTAAGATATCATCTCACTCCCATAAGACTAGCTAAAATCAAGAAAACAAGACACTAAATGCTGGAGAGGTTGTGGGGAAAGGGGAACACTCATCCACTGCTGGTGGGAATGTAAACTCATACAACCGCTGTGGAAAGCAGTGTGGAGAACCCTTAAAAGACTCAGAATGAGCCTACCACTTGACCCAGCCACACCACTCCTGGGTATATACCCACAAGACTCATCCTACCACAAAGATACATGCACATCTATGTTTATTGCATCTCTCTTCACAATAGCAAAAAGCTGGAAGCAACCCAAATGCCCCTCAACTGACAACTGGATAACAAAAATGTGGTACATCTACACAATGGAGTTCTATGCAGCAGTAAAGAAAGATGTCATCATGAACTTTGCAGGTAAATGGATGGAACTCAAAACCATTATACTAAGTGAAGTAACACAGTCCCCCCAAAAACAAACAGGGAATGGTTTCCCTCATTTGTGGATGCTAGTACCAAATCCCCCAATTGAAAGGCAAGCTGAGCAATGTTATTGTTATATTTCTTTCTATCTATCTGAAAGCAACTGTGATGTTATAATGTGAATCTCTTAATGAGCCCTAGAATTAACTTACCACTTACTTTCAGACATGGTAATTAATGTATATGGGCAGAAGGTATATATTCATATTTTAGAGTAATATAAAATTAAAGGAAAAAATGTGAACTCCTAAACATATATCAGAGTTAACATACAGTTTATTCCCAGAGGACATAATTCTGATACATATATGATGTGTATATAGGCATATTTTGGAGCAATACAATTGAGAGGGAACCACAACAACATAAGGACCAGGTCAAAGAATGGACTGATATAATTAAATTCTGCCCAAAACAATAAACCTTTGCAGAGAAAACCGTTTAAAAGATAGAAAGATGAAGGACATGTATGGCAGAATGCATGATCTGGAGTGGGGTGGGGGAAAGGGAAAGGGGAATATATCTAAACTGAACTGAAAAATGATGTCCGAAATACACAAAACATCAGTAAAAGTATTATATTAAAAAAAATTTTAATGCATCTCTGGGTAATTTGAGGACCCATTAAAGGAAATTAGAACTTTTTCTTTTTTTTTAGACAGTGATTTATTTTTTATTTATTTATGTGTATGAATGTACTGTCTGCATGTAGGTTTGTGCACCTGTGTCGTGCAATGCCGCAGAGGTCAGAAGAGGGTGTCGGATTGCACTGGAACTGGAGTTCTCCTGGAATTGGAGTTACAGACGGTTCTCAGCCGCCATGTGGATACTGGGGATCGAACCCGGGTCCTCTGCAAGAGCACTCGGTGCTCTTAACTGCTAGGCCATCTCTCCAGCCCCTAGAACCTTTTTTTAATGAGTAAAATGTTCTTTCTGGAGAAATGCAAAAACTAATAAGCTTCTCTATATAAATGGGTAATTTAGGGGCTGCACTGCTCTTACAGAGGACCCAAACTCTGTAATCAGAAGCTCATCAGGCGACTCACAACTACCTGTAACTTTAGCTCCAGATGAAGCACTGCCACCTGCTGGCCTCCATTGACACCTGCAGTCACATGTGTACATTCACACATGACACATAAAGATTGAAAATAAATCTTTTTTTTTTTTTTTTTGGTCTTTTCGAGACAGGGTCTCCCTGTTGCCCCAGCTGTCCTGGAACTCACTCTGGAGACCAGGCTGGCCTTGAACTCACAAAGATCCGCCTGCCTCTGCCTTTAGATGGATAATTTGAAATAAAGCTTAGCAGATTTTAAGTATTTTAGAACACTTTAGTAAATATTAAATAACTTAAATTTCACCTAGAAGTAAATGTAGAAAATACTGTTTTCTTTAGTTTCAGCATCTTAATATTCCTTCTACTATAAAAATATTTAAATTATGTAAAATCATTTAAAAATATGTCATTTCAAGTACTATTTGAGTTCCAATTTCAAGTGCTCTTTTGAAATAGTACTGTGTTAGATAGTACTGCAACCTTGATTCAGAACACCTATTTACAAATATGTTTCCTAACTTTTGTAAAAATTGAAATGGTCATGTTTTCATAGTAACGAGAAAAGAACCTTTATAGTAAGGGTCTAGATCTAACTACCTATCAGACTGGTTCTAAACTAAATGCTAGAAATAAAAATCTGCCTAAATTTAGCCTTAACTTTTTTAAGGTTGAATATGTTTAGCTACTAGAAAACTTTTGCAAAATAAAAATAACTTATTCTCATCAATGTTTGCTTATATGACATTACTTTAACGTGAGGTGCATACTGTCTCATCCTAACCTTTTGTTTCATGTTAAAGATGAGTTTATAATGCTTTGACACATGTACTAGGATGCTATGGTACATTTTTCTAAAAAGCTCTTTACCAGTAATATTTCTTTACTTCATGACATGTTGAGCACAGGCACTTTTTCATTTTGGATATGTAAAAGACTCAAACTTCAAAAAATTTTTGAGACAGTCTCATGTGTCCCAGGATGGCCTTGAACTCATTATGTAGCTAAAAGATGATCTTGAACTCTTGATCTTCCTTCCTCTGTGTCCTGAATGCTGGAATTACAAGCGTAACCACCACGCCAGGTTTCTGTGATGCTGGGGACTGAACCCAGCATGCTTGCCTAACACTCTACCAGCTGAGCTACATCTCTAGCTTTCAAAACAGATTTCAGGGTCTTCCTGTAGCTCCAGCTGTCCTGGAACTCACTCTGTAGACCAGGCTGGCCTTGAACTCACAAAGATCCGCCTGCCTCTGCCTCCCAAGTGCTAGGATTAAAGATGTGCACCACCACACCCAGCCAGATTTCATTTTCAATTCTTTTCATGTAGCAAGTTAGTGCTTGTGACATTGACACTCACTGCCAATCCCATATTCTCATTCTAGCCAGTTATACAACCTCACGTGCTCTTGGTTGTTATACTAAAAGTGCAGCCTGCCTATATCCATAGACTTGTGGTTTGAATATGAAATGTCCCCCAAAAACTCAAGTATTGGATGTTTAGTCCTCAGCTGGCAGCTCTATTCTGGGAGGTAATGGAAACTTTATGGTGAGTGCCCTAACTGGAGGAATGAGATCACAAGACAGATAAGGATAGACATCCAAAGGTCCTCCCTGTTCCCAGGCCCCCATCTCACTTTCTGCTTCCTGCCCACTGGAGGTGAGCAGTTTTCCTCCTCTAATGGTCCTGGCTGCTGTGGTGCTCTGCTTTATCGCAGGCCGAGAATCAGTGCAGCCACCAGGCATGCCAGAAACCATGAGCTAAAGTACTCTTTCCTGCTTTAAGTTGTTCATGTATCACAAAAGGTGAATGTGCTTCAGGTTTCTGGGCTGTCATCCCATGTACAGCTTCCTGCATCCAGAGAGGAATCATGTGCTCATCAAGAGAAGTTCACCCAGGGCTGAGGAGATGGCTCAGGCAGTAAAGTATTGGCTGCACAAGCATGGGCACGTGAGTTCAGCACTCATGGAAAAACCTGGGTGAGTGGCAAGCCAGTAGGGGGGGAGGCAGAGGCAGGAGGGGCCCTGGGCCTGGCCGGCCAGCCAGGAGGAGGATGCCTAAGGAAGACGCCTAAAGTTGATGTGCATATACATACTTGCACACACATAACATGGAGAAACACACAAAACACAGATGCACACACACATGCACACACACTCACAAAGAGAAGTTCATTTCAATGTACAGATCTCCCTTGTAGCTGGTGATCTTCACCATGGATTTGGCATGGTTACTGACTAAAATGATGGAACAGTTGGTCCTTAGTGCCCGGTCTGCCCCCTGAAGTTTCTGTTGCCTAACTGCATGTTTTGACCGAGGAACCCCGCCTGTTTCACTCTGTGCATTTTTGGTATCTGACTCTTCAACTTCCTCTGACCCACTTAACAGGCTTTTATCCTGTTCAACTTTCCCTCACGTCTGAGTTCTTGGGATTCCTGTTTCTCTGGCTCATGTTTAGCCTTGATCTTACACGATCATTTCCCAGGGTGTAGACTGCTAAGACCACAAAACAGAAGAATTCAGAAAGGCTGAGAAAAGGCCACACTAAATGTAAAATCATGAGATGATTATGAAAAAGTAAACAGTTTACCAAGAAATCTACACTGTATATTTGAGAAAATATTGAGAGGTGGAGCCTATACCTACCAGGAAGGACAGTAAGGATAGAGATCCCTGTCTCCACCTGTCTTCCATGCTCTTCTCAAGATTTATTTTTAAATTATGTGTATGGGTGTTTGCAGGTGGGATGTGCATTAATGCAGATGACTGGGAGGCCACCGGAGGCATCAGATCCCCTGGACACAGGCAGTTGTGAGTTTCCTGATGTGGGTGCTGAGAGCCAAGCTCAAGTCCTCTGGAAGAGTGGCAGATGCTCTTAACCCTGGATCTATCTCTCCTGCCTTCCCCATTCTCTTAACATTACCACAAAGCCAGATAGTGAGATTTTCTTGCAGAAGGGAAGGAATCATAAAACCAGATGAAGTTTTGTTGTGCTTTGTTATTCTTCTCATCTCCCTTATTTATTGCAGTAGAGTGTATCCAGACAGCCAGCAGGCCCAGAGGGGAGAAGGCAGGGGGTTCTAGATATATGGGGAAGGAGGCTGAAGTGAAACCTTCCAAAGTTAAACATCTTGGCTCAGCTACCTGGGAGTGGATTAGTTACTTTTCTCATTGCTGTGACAAAAATACATGAGAAAAGCCAAACAAGGATTTGGTTTGGCTCGAAGTTATATTCCACGATGGGTGGGAAGATGTGCTAGTAAGCGGAGTGGCTCTGGCTGTGGGCATAGGAGCATGACTCAGTGACACGACTCACAGCCAGGGAGCAGAGACACGCATGCTGGTGTGAGCTTTCTCTCTCCTTTAGACTCAGTCTGGGACACACATTCAGGATGGGTCCTCAAGCTTCTGTTAAATCTCTCTGGAAACCTTCTCACTGACATGTTCAGAGGTGTTTTTAGGTGATTCTAAATCCAGTCGCATTGACAGTGAGGATTAACCGTCAGGGGAAGAAGGACAGCGGGCACGGGGCAAGTGCGTCAGACATGCCAAGATATAACACATGTCCCAGAAATCTGATCTGCTGCAGCCACGATGAAAATGGGTAAGTCATCCTTATTAGCTCTGACTTCATGTGAATTTTGAAACTCCATTGTTCTACCCAGACCACCAAACCTCATTCTATTTTCTTCTGGGTATTTTCTTCTGGTCTAGCAGCTTTCCTAAACTATCCTAATCCCCTTATGAACATCTCGGAGTCCTCGGTCCCTATAATGCTCTGCTGCCTCCAACACACAGAGCACAGCAGAAACAAGCCCCGTGTCATAGCTTGGCTCTCGAATGTCCCCCAAAGGCTCATATTTTGAGTGTGTCGTCCCAGGTTGTGGCACTACTTTGAAGGCTGTGGAGACTTAGGAGGTGGCTCTACAAAGCAGAAGTCAGTCACAAGGAGCAGACCTTTGAAGACCCTGCTTGATCTTTTGTCTTCCTGATCTATGCCATGTAAACAAGTCTTCACCACAAGCTCCACCACCATGAGCTCCACCACGCCTTTCCTACTACGATGGACTGAGACATCAGTGACTGTGAGGCAAGGTCCACCCTTCCTCCCTTCAGCGTTCTGTCAGGTGTTCTGTCTGTTAGGCAAAGATAACCAACACACCCAAGCTCTCCTCCCGAGGGTCTGTCTTGTTCACTTGGCCTTGCAGACGTCCTGTGACTGGAAGTAACTGTAATCAGCTGGCTTATATTGGTGGTCAGATCCTTCATCTGCAAGTTAAAATTTTTATATATTCTGGGGGGGGGGCTGTGCAATGGACTAGATGTTTACCTGTGCCCCCAACCATAACCAAGAGGGGGATTTCAGAGAATCAAAGAAATGCAGTGTTTAAAAAAGTGACCACCTTCTCTTTTTATATTCGGAGAAAGGGTTGGCCCCAGGGAGTTGGTGGTCAAGAAAGCCAAACGCCAGGGCTGGAGAGATGGCCGAGTGGTTAAGAGTACAGGCTGCTCCTGCAGACACCCAGGTTCAGTTCCCAGCACCTACATGGCAGCTGACAAGCATCTGTGTAACTCCAATTCCAGGTGACTCTCACTGCCTCTTCTGACCTCTGTGGGCACTGCACAACATGGGTGCCCTTACATACATGCAGCCAATACACTCATACACATAAAATAAAAATTATAAATTAAAGTTAAAAATAAAAATAAACTTTTTAAAATGCCGGATGCCGTGTTCATCCATAGGTGAGAGTTTGTTCTCTCACTTGATGTAATCAGGTCCAGCCAGCCTAGCCAAATTCCTGAACTCTAGGAATCCATGAGTCTCTGCCTCCCAGGCACTGGTCAAGTCCGGCTTTTTCCAGGGGTTCTACGGATCTGAGCTCACACTCGAGGCAAGAACTTTACCAGTTGAACCATTGTCCTGTTCCAGCCCAGCCCTTCACCTTCAGGACCCAGGACAGCTCCGACCTTCTTCCCAGCGCTGGCCTCTCATGTGTGCTTTCTTCCACACTCTACATGGCACCAGGTACAACTACACGGATCCCATGCTGCAAACTGTCTGACAGATGCAGAAACTTGCTCTAATGGTGCTGGAAATGGACAAATGAACACGCACCATCATTTCCACGGTGGATGATGGACCAACTATTACAAGAGGAAGACCGCCACGCTCAGCAGCAGCTTTTCATGAAAGCTCTGTTAAGCTGCATTGCTCCGTTGAGCTCCCTCTCTGAAATCTCTCTTCTATTCCAGGATTGTTGGCCATATGCACGTCACCCCTTCCTCCCACCTGGTTGACAGACTCCAGTCTCGGGCCTTGTTTCTCATCTCTCTCTCTCTCTCTCTCTCTCTCTCTCTCTCTCTCTCTCTCTCTCTCCCTTCTCATACGGCCTCTCTTCTTCCAGTCTGTAAAGGTCTTTTTTATCCTCAGGCTGCCCTGTGACCAGTTGCGTGCGGAGCTAGGGGAGGGGGGCACATCTGATTGTGAGTACATTCTGAGGGGGATTTACTGAGTAAATACTCTGCAGCCTGAATGAGTGTCGTGACCTTCCAGAAGCTTCCACTAAGAACCTCTGGGTTATCACTGCTCAGCATGACTTTATATATAACTTATCAGAGAGCACTTTGACCTCATGATTTGACTAACCCAAATGTCTTCTGGTCTCTAGTACTGGAATCCTGTAATAAAGACATCTCTCTTCCTTACTCCACCCAAGCCTGTAGAGTAGATTAGTAGATAGATGTTACGTATTCATGGGGGGGGGGGGTCCTTCAAAAAATTCAGCTCTGCGCGAAGGTTTCAGGCTCAACCTGGCACCTCACTTCCGAGGGCCCAAGGTCTCATCTTACAGTGGTGTTTTCAATGCTACAATCTGTGTTTTCCTTGGCTCATTTATCAACTCAGCTGCGCACTTGCAGCACTTATCCCAACTTACTTCTTTTACAAATGCTCATATCAGGAAAAATTTCATGTTATTTATTCCAAAGCATTACCCGAACACTCAGACTACAGCATAGTTGTTCATGTTTTGGCCTTCTCTTCAGAGTGTCCTCAAGAGTTCACTCATTCCTGTCCTTCCAAAAGCTGCATATCCCAGGACTGGCTCCTTCCTATTCTAAAACCATCATTAATCTCCTGCTGCTCAGCTCTTTCTCATCCCTAAAATTCTTTCACTATCTACATAAAGAGAATGTGTTTGTATTAGGTGTGACTTGCATGTTTCTGTCCCCCAGTGGCTTACAGTCGATTTACTTTCTTGAATACTTCTCTTTGTCTCTGTGTATTAGTGACTTTTACATTGCTGAGATAAAACATGCTGACCAAAATAACCTAAGGGAAAAAAGGGCTTTATCCTGACTCCGGAGTCAAGGAAACGCAGCAGCAGGGAAGTCAAGGCCCCCGGGAACTTGAAGCAGCTGATAACGTCACACCCACAATCCCAAGGCAGAGAAATGAATGCATGCACTGTGCTCACTCTCTGTGAGTTCAAGGCCAAACTGATCCACATAGTGAGACCACACCAATTAACATAATTAAGATAGCCTGGACTCAAATGTCTAGAAGCTGCTGTCACAGGAGATTCTAAATTGACAGTTAACACTGACCAGGGCACTCCACGCTCTCAGAACTGACCATCGTCCTCTGTGTAATGACCAGAGTGCTTTGCATGGTGTTTTCATCTGATTCTCTGGGCTTCTTGAGAGAAAAGACAACTCTGACTTATCTTGGTGTCCTGCACACCTCCCTCTCCCACAGCACACAATTAGTGTTTGTCTCATTCTTGGAGAATCTGAAGACTAGAGTCCCAGCCAAGTTGGGAGCTGGGCAAGACTTGGGTGTCCTGAACAAGAGAAGGGGTTGGCTGTGCCCTGGCTTAAGCAGCTCTAAGAAATTTTACCCAGCTGAAATTTCAATCACCCAGCCAGAGCTGTGCAGTCTCTGGACTGACAAAGCTTTCTGACACCCTGATAAGCACTTCCAGGCTGATTATCTCATTTAATTCTCTCTGACTTACAGTGTTTATCTCATTGTTACTCACAGCAATTTCCTTTCAGTCTCTATCTGGCCCTTTACAGAAAAACTTTGCCAATCCCGGTTTGAGACTTGATGGCAGAACTGAGGAGGCAGAAAGAGAGGAGCCAGGCTCTTCTGTTCCTGGCTGGTGCCCTGATTTCAGATGGTAACAAGTCTAAACCTGAACAATGGACACACGGCCATTGTGGTCCACCTCCAGAAGCCGTCCTTGGATGACACTCTGCCTAGGCACCACATTTTCAAACATGGCCTCATTTAGGTAAGTCTTCAGTGCTTCAACACTAAAATTCTAACTAGCCACCTCCAAGTGATTTGAAGCTATGTGTTACAGCTAGATCGCTTGGTAGGTAAGGCCCTTGATGTTATACCTGACGACCTGAATTCAATCCTTGGCCAAGACCCACACGGTGGAAAGAGATAATCTTTTCCAGTAACCTCCACATGAGTGTTATGGCACACACACACCCCCCAACAAATAAATAAATGAATACATAAATGTAAAAAGTAGTTAAAAGTTATCTGTGTTGGGCCTGGAGAGATGGCTCAATGGTTAAGAACACTGACTGTTCTTGTAGAAGGCCCAGGTTTGATTCCCAGCATCCATCGGATGCCTTCTTCTGACTCCATGGGCATTGTATGACACAGGTGCACCTATACACATGCAAGCAATACAGTCATATACACAAAATAAAATATTTTTCAAAGTTATCTGTGTAATCATTGTTAGGGAACAAGTTTTTCTTGAAACTGAAGATCTAAGTTCCCATAAATGACCTGGGAAAAATATTTTCCCTCTGACCAGCCTCATATCTTGAATCAGAGACAAAAAGACGGGGAGATACCAGTTCTCCCCACTCATCTGCATTCTGCCCCAAGCCCTAGATATCCATGTTGCAATATATTCCCGAGACATACACCCAAGAGTGGCGGGGACAGTCAGCAGAGTACCAGGCTGACAGGGTTCCTAACGCGTGATTTGCTCATTGCTCTGGGTGAGGGGTCAGCAAGCTGCTGCCCAGGGACAGCATCTAGATCACCATTCGTTTTTTCATGGAATTCTAACCCCCAGAATGAGGTAAGTCAACAGAAACCACCTACTGAAAGACATTTATTTGTTCCTTTCTAGAAAGTCCATAAGTCCCCACTCTGGGACACCAGACAGAAGGGAGCTGTGGTCTTCTTTTACTTCCTGGGACTGAAATCTGAGCAAGCATTGCAGGTGCACCCAATGCCTTCTATTCATTTCCATTTGAACGATCCCCGTGTAGTGCCTGCCTTCTAACCCTGCCCAGCTCTTTAGACACGCCGTCATTGGCCACCTCGCATTGGTCCTTCTTGCTAAGAGCCTGCATTCATCTGGAAGCTCCGTCCTCCTGAGGTGACTAGAAATGTTGTGAAACTTTGAATTCCACTGCCCAGGTCCACCACTCTCTCTTCATTCAACTTCCCTTCACTCCCATCACCTAAAAGCTACTTTCTCCACGTCCTCACACCTTCCAGAATCTTCCTGTGAAAATGTGTCAGGCTCACAGGCTCATGAGGAGCCGTGTGCTATATTCTGGGACATTACTGGACATCATAGTCATGTTCTCAACTCAGGAACTCCACTGTCTCCATGCTCTGGTTCAACCTGCCCAACCAAATCATGAAAGCAAAAGAAACACGCAACCCCGTCTGTGTATGCCCAAGGTGTGCCTCATGTTGAATAATGAGTTATTCATTCGTTCTATGCATCAAAGCAGAACGGCTCCATTAGGTTGTCATAACACCTGCTGCTGGCTGGAGCCTCCAGGAAGGTGATTTCTGTGTGCATTCATCTGAACTGTGGCATCCTACAGCACATTATTCAGCTGCAAGGAGAGACTCAAAGTTCTGAGCTGGTCTGAAGTTAAGTTATGGTCTGTGACTAATGTTACTATGGGGACTCTGAGAGTTGGGGGTGGGCTGGGCTTGACCCCTCACCTCCTTTTAACTCTGTGTCTCAGCATCTTTAGCCATGTTTCTGACCTCATCTCTCATAGTAAAAAGGAGACAGAAATGTTTATTTCTTCATTGGACTGCTGAAAGATTAAATGGGGAAAAGAGTACAAAAAACGGGAGCTGGGGGATGGCTCAGTTGGCAAAGTGCTGGCCGGGAAAGCGTGAGGACTTGAGTTCAGATCCCCAGCGCCCACTTACAAACACTGGTACAGTCTCAATTCCAGTGCTGGGGATCCCTGGAGTTTATTGGCCAGCCAGGCTAGCCTAATTTGTGAGCACCAGGTTCAGTGAGAGAATCTATCTCAAAAAACCTGATGCAGAGTGGTGAGGAAGACACCCAGCATTGACCTCTGACCTCTACATGCACTCACATACACACACACACATGCACTGGCACACACATGTGCATACATGAGAACACATGCACACTACATGGCTATAAAAAGAGTACTTGCTTAAGAATTCAAAGGAACCTGTGACAAGTCACAGGCCAGGAGAGAAAGCACAGTGCTATCATTCTGCTAAATATAGTGTCAAAGTGACTCTTAGTGACTTGTTGCTGTGCCCATAGATTCTTGCATGTCTCAACTCTCAGCAGGAGAGCTTCCTTATCCAGCACATGGTGATCAACACAGAAACCCACCATTGGCCAGTGTGCAGAGAACAGGAGGCTGCAGAGGGCTTATCCCTGAATGGAGCACGTGTAGCAAACTTCTGCCTCCCAAGGCTCAGGAAGCATCACAGAGGAGGGGACAGAAACATTGTAAGAGCCAGAGATGGAGGCTGACCACAGGAAGTGGTGTTTTCCAGATAGCTGGTCAGTTACTCATATGAACTCACAGCAACAGTGACAGCATGCACATGTCCCATATAAGCTCAAGCCAGATAAAATCTCAGGATGGATGTAGGGAGGTGGGTAAGAAACCCCAATCCCGAGGAAAAACCGGCATCCAATGACTGCTTGGAGGGGCAGGGGCAGTCTTGTTTAAGGGTTAGACTCTCGGCAAGTTAAACAGGCTCCAGTGGATGGACCCACACTGTGGGGCATATGCATGTGTGTGTGTGTGCGTGTGTGTGTGTATACACATATGTGTGTAGATATGTATGTATAGATATAATTTATATATATTAGAATACACATAATTGGATGTAGAGTAATAGGAGGTGCAGGTGGAGGAGGTAATCAAAATTCAATCAAAATATATTGTATAAAATTCCATTTAAGGGGTTGGAGAGTTGTCTCAGAGGTTAAGAGCCCTGCTGCTCTTGCAGAGGACCTGGATACAATTCACAGCACCTACGTGGCAGCTAACAACCATCCATGACTTCAGTTCCAGAGGATCCAGTGCCCTCTTCTGGCCTGTGTGAGCACTGCATGACATAGGTGCGCTTACACTCAAGCATAACACTCATATAGATGAAAATAAATAGATAAACAATTAAATTTCTATTTAAAAAAGAGTGCTGCTTGGTAAATCTGATGGCTTGATCATCTACCAGCCCTTTAAAATGCAAGGTAAATCTAATCTTCATTGATGTAGTAGCCCTGTTCCAAGGACTGTGCAAATACATTCTAGAATGATTAAAGCCAAGATGTCCCCCACGTCCATGGAGCCTACAGATCCTTCACTTGTAATGCTACATCTAAAACATACATCTGGGAGCCAGATTTTGAAGAGTACAGAAGCTGATGCTCTGAAAGCATGAAACAGCCGTGGACGAAGCATAAGCAACGCACTAGAGCGCGGGCCTCCCACAGCCAGTTCCACCTTCCCTCACTCCATTTATCAATGACAGGTGAGGGTTGTTATGCATGCACTATATCCTCTGATACTGTTGGCCAAATTAATCAGAGAAAGGAAGACAACCCTCCAAAGCTACCTGGGAACATCTGCCTGGCAAAGAATGGCACACACTGTAGGAATAAATTTCCAGAAAGTTCTAACATGAAAAGCATCTGGGAAACAGTCCATGCAACTGCTCAGTTGTTAAAGAGCCAGGCTCCTCAGTATGCAGGTGAAAGTTGGAGTTGGAATTACACAGATTAGAGGGCTGCAGAGACGGCCCAGTAGGTAAAGCACTGTAGCAGAGGTGTAAGAACCTGAGTTCAGATGACCAGGATATACATAAAGCTAAACGCAGTGGTGACAGAGTGAGCCCAGTGCTCCTAGGGTGAGGTAAGGGGGGGCCACAAGAGCATCCTCATTAGCTCACAGGTCAGACGGCCTGACACACACAGTGGTGAACAACAGGAGACAACCCTAAAGTAGTGGAGGTGAGGACCAGTATTCACGACTGTCCTCTGACATCCACACATGCTCTGTGGCACCTGATCACGCCCCGCCCCCTTTGTGTGTCTCTCTGCTTCTCTCTCTCTCTCTCTCTCTCTCACACACACACACACACACACACACTTCTCAAACATAAACACTCATGCACCAAGATACAAACTTTTTAAAATAAATCAAACAATAACTATACACAGTAGAAAAAAGAAAGAAAAAATTGTGGGTTTTAGTCAAGAAATCATGTATGTTTTGAGACTTTTTTTTACATGTGTGCACACATGTTTGTGTGGGGGAAGTCAGAGGACATACTGCAAGAGCTATTTCTTTACCTCTATGTGAGTCTCAGAGAGTGAACTCAGATTACCAGGCTTCACAGCAAGAGCCTAGGTTCACTGAGCCATCCCGCCAGCCTGGGAAAAAAATGTACTTGGTAGCCATAGTGTTATCATTAATGTTCCCGGGGACATGCATGCTTGGTATCTCAACTAACAAGAAAGGAAAGTAAGCCAGCATCATCTCCCTCTCCTGTGATGCTCAGCCCCTACTTCCTTGAGTTTTACAAAGTATATGGAGAAGCATAAATCTTGCCTGGCCCTGTCAGAGACATCTTTCAATGTATCCATCTGCAAAGCCATATGGAAAAAAACAGCCAAGCCATGGGCCCGCAGCCAGCGGGAGGCTGTCACTGTTCCCAGGCTGGGGAAGCCCTGGCTTGCACGCACTGGATTAGGAAAAGAACCAGAAAGTTCCAGATGCATACAGCTTTAGGGCCTCCCAAGTATAGACATGCATCCTACTGAATATGCATTTTTTAAAGTATTTTATTTATCATTTAAAATTTTTTGTGTATAAGTGTATTGCCTGTGTGTATGTAAGTGCACCCACATAGTGCAATGCCTGTGGAGGTCAGAACAGGGTGTTGGATTCCTCTGGAACTGGACTGTGGTTAGCCACCATGTGGGTGCTGGGATTTGAACCTGGGCCTGCAAGAATAGACAGTACTCTTAATTGCTGAGTCATCTCTCCAGCCTCAAGAATGCATTTTTTAAGGTTGAATGACCTTTACATTTTTGAGTGTGTGTGCTATATGTAAGTTTCTGTGTTCATGTGTGTGTGTGTGTGTGTGTGTGTGTATGCTCTTCTGTGTGCACATGTGTGTGCATGCTCTTCTGTGTGCACGTGTGGAGGCTGGAAGTCAAAATCGCATCTTTCTCCATCGATCTTCACCCTACTTTTTGAGATAGTCTTTCATTGTACCTCAAGTTCACTCATCCAGCCAGACTAGCTGCTGGTAGCCAGGGGACCCTCTGGTCTTTGGGTCACTGGCCCTGGGAATACAGATATGCACCTAGCTTTTTTTTTACATGGGTGCTGGGAGTTCAAACTCAGGGCTCCATGCTTGAGTGGCAAGCACATTATGACTGAGACATCTCATCCCAGTCTTTACAATTGTTTGTAAATCAATTGTTTGAGTATCTTTTTTTTATGTATATGAGTGTACTGTCCGCATGTAGGTTGGTGCACCCGTGTCATGCAATGCCGTGGAGGTCAGAAAAGGGCGTTGGATTCCCCTGGAGCTGGAGTTAAAGATGGTTCTTAGCCACCATGCAGGTGATGGGAATCGAACCGGGGTCCTCTGCAAGAACAGTCGGAATTCAACCACTGAGCCATCTCTCCACCCCCTTGAGTATCTTTAAATTCTGAAAAAAAATCTATTTATCCTGTGTGTGTGTGTGTGTGTGTGTGTGTGTGTGTGTGTGTGTGTGTGTTTGTGTACACCCTTGGGGCATCCTTCTCTCATTCTTTCTTGTGGGATACAGGGATCAAACTCAGATCATCAGGCTCGCTCAGAGAGTGCTTTCACCCTTTGTGCCATGTTGCCAGCCCTCTGTAATTATTACATACCACCTATGTGCCTAATCCCATGGTAAGTACAGTAGAATCATTCAAGCCTGTGAGAGACAAGGGATGCCAAAGGCATAAGGAACCACAGTGAATGAGGCACGGCAGGATCCAAGTGGATCTGGGACAAATGTCACATGCTGCCAAGCTTGTTGACACAACTGGAAAGCCCTGTGCTTGGGGCTTTTCCACTGCTAGACACGGCATCATCTACAAGACTCTGCTGCCAGCCAGGGAAGCTTTGTACCCAGTGCCGTGGCCTCACAGAAAATGCAGATTGCTAAACTAGCCTTTGCAAAACCACTCCAGGCAGCAAGAAGCTTTGCGAATTGCTCAGACATGTGTTTGGCTGGTCCAGGGTGGTTCTCCTGGAAAGAGGCCACACTGTCACTTAGAAGCCAGCAGAGTGCATGCCAAGCTGACAGTGACTAGCAGAGAAAGGGATTTTAATATCCAGGAATGTGGAGGGGAGAAGAGCTGTGGCCTGTGTCTGTCTTTGGTTTGCTTTCCATGAGGGACTCATCCCTGTGGAACCATAAGGCAAAAGAAACCTGTTCTTCTCTGGGCAGCTTTGGGCTGTGCTATTTTACCACAGCAACAGAAAAATTCATGTACTACACTTTCCTAATACACAGCATGTTGAAAATGCCCTGTATTACATCACATTACTTATTTATTTGGTGCATGTGCATGTGGGTATGTGTGTATGCCATGCCACACACATGTATGTGTGGTCAGGAAACAACTTGTTCTATTGTTACCACATGAGTCCTCAGCCTTGGCAGCAGGTGCTTTCACCCACTGAGCCATTTCATCAGCCCCATTACCATGTTTTAACACAATAAGTACTCCAGGGGCTGAGGACATGGCTTCATAGGTCAATCGCTTGCCACATAAGCTTGAAGAACCACTTGCGATCCTTGGCTGCCATGTAAAAGCCGAGCAGGACGGTGCATGCCTACAATCCCAGTGCTTGGGAAGCGGAGACGGGATTCCCGGGGCTAACTGGCAGTGGGTCCAGCCAGCCAGTGAGCTCCAGGTTCAGTAAGAGGCTCTGTCCCAGAAGAATAAGTTAGATGGCAATTGAGAAATACCCTTGATGTCAACCTCTGGCCTTCACACATGTGCAGACATAAACATATACCTGCACACTCATAAGCAAACACACAAAATAAGTGCTCTATTGCATGATAAATTGGAGTCTTATTCAGTTTACTGATTCTCTTGGGGTTTACCTTCCCAGGGTTACTTGGTAAGATTGGAGGGCAGGGTCTTTCTATCACAGTCTAGACCACTTTGAATTCACAATACTACAGACTCATTCAATCTCACAGGTGCTAGGCTTGCAAATGGGCAACATCATGCTTAACAGTAAGAAGATCCATGAACACCGACCTGTCAGAAGTGGAAGAAAGCTGTTGTGCCCTGGAATGAACTGGGGTTGGGATTAAGTCAAGTAGCCCAGGCCCCTGAGCATGAACCCTTTGAGTTTCTGCAGCCTTGGGGATCGAATGGCCTTGGAGTGGATGGGTGAGGACAGCGGAACTGGCAGAGCATTGTTTTCACTTTGGTACTTCTTAATACTTTATTGGGAAAGATATGCAAATATTATACTTGTGTAGAATATTTCAAATGCATAGTATTCAAGGGTCATTATAAACAGTTTACAGCATTTATAGGTTGAAACTATGAAAATAAAAATAGTGTTTCTTGGGGCCAGAGGGATGCCTTAGATGGCCCTCTTGCAGAGGACCTAAGTTCAGTTCCCAGCACCCACATGGCGGCTAACAATAGTCAGTGACTTCAGTTCCAGGGGATTTTCCTCTGGCCTCCATGTTCATTGTATGACATTAGTTCACTTACACACATGTAGGCAAAACACTCATACACATAAAAACAAACAAACAAAATAAATTCTTTTTTATATCTTTAAAATATTATTGGAGAATTTGGGGGCTGGAGAGATGGCCTAGCGGTTAAGAGCACCGAACGCTCTTGCAGAGGACCCAGGTTCGATCCCCAGCACCCACATGACGGCTGAGAACTGTCATTAACTCCAGTTCCAGGGGAATCTGACACCCTCTTCTGACCTCTGTGGCATTGCACAACACGGGTGCACAAACCTACATGCAGACAGTACATTCATACACACACAAAAATAAATAAAATTTTAGAAAAATTATTGGAGAATTTCATAAAATATGTTTGACTCACATTCAGTCTATTTTTTTATTTTTTTATGTGTATGGATGTACTGTCTGCATGTAGGTCTGTGCACCCATGTTGTGCAATGCCACGGAGGTCAGAAGAGGGTGTCGGATTCCCCTGGAACTGGAGTTCTGGAATTGGAGTTACAGACGGTTCTCAGCCACCATGTGCTGGGGATCGAACCCGGGTCCTCTGCAAGAGCGGTCGGCGCTCTTACTAGGCCATCCCTCCAGCCCCTCAGTCTATATTTTTTTTTTAGACAAGGTCTCATGGATTCCAGGCCAGCCTTGAAAATTCTATAAAGCCATGGATGTCCTTGAACTTCTGTTCCTCCTACCTCTACCTCACCTCCTGAGTACTGGTATTACAGGAGTGCTCGATCATATCCTGTTTATACTGTCCTGGGGATTGAACCCATGACTTTATGCACTCTAATAAGCACTCTGCCCACAGAGCCACATCTCCATGCCTCTCAGTGGATTTTCTTTAATTACTAATACCATTGCCTCTTTTCTATAATCTTAATGAATCTTCTTATTTCTTCATGTATTTTCTCAAATCCTTTTTCACTTTCTTAGGCAGAATTAAATTTTTATTTATTGAGACTGGCTCATTGTATATAAATGATAAACATTTATCTTTTTCTTGCATATAGCTCCCCAGTTATTGATTTTTTTTTTACTGCAGAAGTTCAAATTTTCTTTTACCTAAACTAATTGGGTTTTTTTTTCTTTGTAATTACTTTCATCTTCCTTATCCTTAGGAACTTTCCCCTCACTACAAAATTAGTTAAACATGAACCTGTATTTTTCTTATTGTGTCTTTAAGTCTGGTTCAGTGATTATTTAGCCCCTTCGTCCATTTGGAATGGGTTTAAATTGATATGGTCTTTCAGAAATTGTTTCTGTCACATGTATTAAAGCTCACAAATGAACTGGGATTCTTTGGCCCAGTGATTTTTTTTTTCTAAGGGTCTAACTTAAAAGACTGATTTGACACATGGTCAGGACTTCCACAAAAACACAGGCACCCCTCTTCTGTGGTAAATAGTGAAGAAATGGAAATCACATAAAACCTTCTCACGAATGGGGGAAGCATATCACATCACATGATCACCCTCAGCTATTCAAAATTTAATTCATTAAAATTGAATAAAATTGCTGGGAGTGGTGGTGCACGCCTTTAATCCCAGCACTCAGAAGACAGAGCCAGGAAGATCCCTGCAAATTCAAGGCCATCCTTTCTATATAGCGAGCTCCAAGCTAGCTGGGGCTACAGTGAAACCCTTTCTGAAAAAGACCAAAAATAAATAAATAAATAAATAAATAAATAAATAAATAAATAAATTTGAATAAAACATAAAAATCCAGAGGCTTGGGAAGCTGTTGACACACAAAGCCCCAGATTCTATCCCCAGCACCAACATAAACTAGACATAGTGACATATGCCAGTAATCCCAGCACTCAGGAGGGAGAGGCAGGAGGATTATAAATTCAAGGTCATCCTCAACTACATTTCAAGTTTAAGATCAGCCTGGAATACATGACCCTGTCTATAAAATAAGTAAATAAATAAATAAATAAATAAATAAATAAATAAATAAATAAATTCAGTTCTTCAATTTTAGTGGCTGCACTTGAAAGGCTCATTAGCTAGCTGTGACTATAGCTATCATATGGGATGTCAAAGGTACAGAACATCCTAGTTCTCACCAAAGCTTCTCTAGGGTGGTGCTGTCCAGTGATTACCAAAATCAGTTAATGGCATAAAAAATATGTTCATGGCATAAAGGTGACTAAAAATACAAGAATATAAAATATTTGGTGGCAATAAGAATTCAGATTGCTTGCAATAAGTTTAATCACCAAGATCACGTTATTTACATAGAAGACCTAAGTACACAGGAAGAAAATGGAATGGTTGAGGCAATTTAAGATATGGCACCTCAGGAACTCACTCATTGATTCAAAACCCAAACATGAATTGTCATGCTAGGTTATGTGTAAGACCTAATGATCGCAGGGTTCTGTATCCAACTGTGGTCTCAAAAGAAGCCACAGCAGGGGCTGTGCCTCTTTGTTGGGCTATACTGGGAGCAGTGTTGGGCTATGCTGGGAGCAGTGTTGGGCTATACTGGGAGAAGTGTTGGGCTACGCTGGGAGCAGTGTTGGGCTACACTGGGAGCAGTGTTGGGCTACGCTGGGAGCAGTGTTGGGCTACGCTGGGAGCAGTGCGGGGCTACGCTGGGAGCAGTGTTGGGCTACGCTGGGAGCAGTGCGGGGCTACGCTGGGAGCAGTGTTGGGCTACGCTGGGAGCAGTGCGGGGCTACGCTGGGAGCAGTGTTGGGCTACGCTGGGAGCAGTGTGGGGCTACGCTGGGAGCAGTGTTGGGCTACGCTGGGAGCAGTGCTGGGCTATGCAGGGAGCAGTGTTGGGCTACGCTGGGAGCAGTGCTGGGCTTTGCTGGGAACAGTGCTGGGCTATGTTGGGAGCAGTGCTGGGCTATGCTGGGAACAGTGCTGGGCTATGTTGGGAGCAGTGCTGGGCTATGCTAGGAACAGTGTTGTGCTATGCTGGGAGCAGTGTTGGGCTATGCTGGGAGCAGTGTTGGGCTATGCTAGGAACAGTGTTGGGCTATGCTGGGAGCACTGTTGGACTATGCTGGGAGCAGTGCTGGGCTATGCTGGGAGCAGTGTTGGGCTATGCTGGGAACAGTGTTGGGCTATGCCGGGAGCACTGTTGGACTATGCTGGGAGCAGTGCTGGGCTACGCTGGGAGCAGTGTTGGGCTACGCTGGGAGCAGTGCTGGGCTACGCTGGGAGCAGTGCTGGGCTACGCTGGGAGCAGTGCTGGGCTACGCTGGGAACAGTGTTGGGCTACGCTGGGAGCAGTGTTGGGCTATGCTGGGAGCAGTGTTAGCCTATGCTGGGAGCAGTGTTGGGCTATGCTGGGAACAGGGGAGGTCTCTGGTACTTGATCCTAGTCCTGGAAGGACTGGTTTCCTACAGTGGACCTCCCACCTCCCTTGACAGCCAACTATGGTCTTGGCTTCACATGTCGTCCTGGGCAAGCAGCCCTTGATGTTGGGCTTTTCCTAGTCCTAGGCACCAAGAGATTTCCCACCACTTTTCTATTAATCTTCTACAGCCCCAGGGTACTTTCACCTGTGCCCTGCAGAAAATGCAAATCACCTAATTGACCTTCTAGAGATAAAGTCACAGTCTGGGAAGTTAAAAGTGTTTTTAAGCCATGGTTTTCTTTTTTCCAATATCTATTATGAGCTACCAAAGCTACAAAAGCAATTTGGTCAGCAAATAGCATGTAACAACTTATAGTACAGAAAGCAATTTGGTCAGCAAATAGCACGTAACAACTTATAGTACAGAAAGCAATTTGGTCAGCATAGCACGCAACAACTTATAGTACACAAAGCAATTTGGTCAGCATAGCACGCAACAACTTATAGCACACAAAGCAATTTGGTCAGCAAATAGCACATAACAACTTATAGTACACAAAGCAATTTGGTCAGCAAATAGCACATAACAACTTATAGTACACAAAGCAAATATCTCCAGCGTATTCAGCAAATACAGAAAAGCTGTGCAGCCTCTAAACATCAGGAAACAACCAACCACTAGGAACAAAACTTTGGTGGAGTTAAAACTTGGGAGAAAACTTGAGACACCTATTAGAAATTTGGCCCAACTTTCTCACTGAGGACAGCTACAAGAGACAAAAGAAAAGTAGCGTTTTTAGAACAGGCTGGCTTTTAACTCACAGAGATCTGCCTGCCTCTGCCTCTGCCTCTGCCTCCTGAGTGCTGTGATTAAAGAACTTGAAATTATCAGAAAACTAACAAAATGTTGATGGAAAAGGTATGGGATAAAATAAAAATTTAAAGATCTCTTTACCTAAAGATATTTTTTCCTAAAGACTGTTTGCCAACATCAAATAGACTTCTGAGGCCCAGGGAGACAACTCAGTGGATAAAGTGCTCATGGGCAAGTGTGAGAACCAGAATCCAGACCCCCAGAACCCATGTGGGAGCTGAGCAAGTATGTACACTCGGGAGGAGGGACAGCACCAGCCGGCTACGAAAGACAGGCCGAACTGGCAAGTGTCAGGTTCAGCAAGGGACCCCGACTCAGTAGAGAAAGTGGAAAGAGACTGAGGAGGACACGTAACATTGCTTTCAGGCTTCCACATGCATGCACACATATGTACATACACATACACCCATATGTAAATACATAAACACACACACACCACACACACACACAGACACACACACACACACACACACACACGCACATGTGCATGCCTTTAATCCCAACACTCAGGAGGCAGAGGCAGGCAGATCTCTGTGAGTTCAAGGCCAGCCTAGTTTACATAGCAAGTTCTTGGCCAGCTTGGATCACAAGGAGACCCTGTCTCAGTTGCAAGTCAAAGGTACGTGCTCTGGAAGATCCTTTAGAGTTCATGCAAAACAGAAATGAACTGGGTCTTTATAGGCTACAGTCCACCTTTGAGCCACCCAGGTTTCCCAGAGGATTATAAACTGAAGACAGACTGAAAGAATTCAGGCTTTTAGTCTCCCAGGTACTTGATGGAAACAAGCCAAAATATTCTCCAGAGGAGCAGACTATCATCCCAGAACTCAAACTATTTCTGCAGACAAATTTTCAAATATAAAGTTCATCATATAACCAAAGATACCTGATCTTGCTCAGACCAGATGGCCAGACCTATAATCCCAGTTCTAAGGTTCACACCCATGAACCCACAAATTCATGAAGTATGGAAATTTCTTAGGCAGAAAAAATAAAAAACCATGTTAAAATTATAGAAAGTTAAAGAAAAAGAAGAAAATCTTAACATCAGACTCAAATTTATATGTAGCTTGGGCATTTGAAGAAAACCATTTGGCTTGGCTTGCAACTAAAGAAAAACTGTACTTTTCTGAGAGGTAAAGAATAGCTGGGGGAGCCGGGTGTGATGGCGCACGCCTTTAATCCTGGCACTTGGGAGGCAGAGGTGGGCGGATCTTTGTGAGTTCAAGGCCAGCCTGGTCTACAGAGTGAGTTCCAGGACAGCTGGGGCTACAGGGAGACCCTGTCTCGAAAAGACCAAAAGAAAAAAAAGAATGGATTGAGGGGGGGAAGTAGCTCAATGAGGTTGTGGGAAAGCAACCCTGGACTTGGGCGCATCTTAAGCATATGCAGGCTACCAATCTGCTTAGCACACAGGCGGAGCAAAAGATGCAGGGTGTGNTGGGATGGGTAGGGGTGGGGTGGGGGGAAGGGAAGGGGATATATGCCTAAACTGAATTGGAAAATGATGTATGAAATACACAAAGCATCAATAAAAAAAAAATAAAAAATAAAAAAATAAAATAAAAAGGACATGAATTAAGTCACTTTCCAGGCAAACAAAAACTGGAACTATTCGTAACACACCTGCAGTTTAAAGCATTTTATCATGATCTACTTGGCATGCATTCAACTCCTAGCACTACAAAGGAAAAAAATTAATTGAAAATTTAAATATTATAATAATATCAATGAGTATTTTTTTTGTCTTTTTTTTTTAGAGTCTCCCTGTAGCTCCAGCTGCCATGGAACTCACTATGTAGAACAGGCTGGCATTGAACTCACAGAGATCCACCTGCCTCTGCCTCCCAAGTGCCGTGATCAAAGGCCTGCACCACCACACCTGGCATCAATGAGTATTTTACAGGCAAAAGAAGAGTCATCAGTTGGATTCATACCAGAGATGCAGGGATGGTTCAACATACGAAAATCAATAAATATCATCAAGCAAATAAATGGACTGAAAGACACAAACCACACCGTCATCTCAATTGATGTGCAAAAAGCGTTTGACAAAATCTAGCATACCTTCATGCTTAAAGTCCTAGAGGGAATTGGATTGGAGGGATCATTCCTCAGTGTAATCAAAGCCATATACAGGAAACCCACAGCCAGTATCATCTTAATCAGGGAAATGACAGAAGCATTCCCTTTAAAGGTAGGAACTTGGCAAGGTTGCTCCCTGTCACCACTCCTCTTCAATATAGTGCTTGAAACACTTGCTAGGTCAATAAGGCAAGAAAAGGAAATTAAAGGAGTACTAATTGGAAAACAGGAAATCAAGCTACCCCTTTTTGCTGATGATATGATTGTTTACTTAAGGGATGCTAAAAACTCCACCAGAAAACTCCTAGAAACTATTAAGAGCTTCAGTAGAGTGGCAGGATACAAAATTAACCTAGAAAAATCAGTAGCCTTTCTTTACACCAACAATAAGCAACTGAAGAAGGAATTCAAGGAGACCTTCCCACTCACAATAGCCTCAAAAACAATAAAATACCTAGGAACAAACCTAATCAAAGACACCAAAGATCTCTACAACAAAATTTTAAAACCCTTGAAGAAAGAAATTGAAGAAGACATCAGAAGATGTACAAACCTCCCATGCTCATGGATTGGGAAAATCAATATAGTAAAAATGTCCATTCTACCCAAACTCTTGTATAGATTTAATGCAATCCCAATTAAAATCCCCAAGAGTTTCTTCACAGGCTTGGGAAAAAAAGTCCTTAATTTCATTTGGAAAAACGAAAGACCCCAAATAGCCAAAGCAACCCTGAGCGAAATGAGCAATACAGGGGGGATCTCTATACCAGACTTCAAACTATACTACAGGGCTATAGTCATAAAAACAGCCTGGTACTGGCACAAAAACAGACCTGTTGACCAATGGAATAAAACTGAAGATCCAAACTTGAGCATGTACAATTTCAGTCATCTCATATTTGATGAGGGGGCCAAGAAGACACAATGTAGAAAAGACACCGTCTTCAGCAAGTGGTGTTGACAAAACTGGATCACCACTTGTAGAAGAATGAAATTAAACCCCTACCTCTCGCCCTGTACAAAAGTCAACTCCAGATGGATCAAAGACCTCAACGTGAAACCCCAAACTCTGAAGGCAATAGAAGAAAAAGTTGGCAGCAAACTACAAGACATAGTTGTAGGAAAAGACTTCCTAAATCAGACAGCAGCTACACAAGAATAAAGGTTGACAATTGACAAATGGAACCTCAATAAACTCAAAAGTTTCTGTACATCAAAAGAAACAATCAAGGATGTGAAGAGAAATCCCACAGAGTGGAAGGAAACCTTCACCACAGAAATATCTGACAAAGCATTGATTTCCAGAATATAAAAACTACTCAAAAAACAAAGAAAGAAAACAAATGACCCACTCAATAGATGGAGCAAAGAGCTGAACAGAGACTTCACAAGTGAGGAATAAGAGATGGCTGAGAAACATCTTAAAAAGTGTTCAACATCACTAATAATTAAGGAAATGCAAATCAAAACCACTTTAAGATATCATCTTACTCCAATAAGACTGACTAGGATCAAGAAAACAAATGATACCAAGTGCTGGAGAGGTTGTGGGGAAAGGGGAACACTCATCCACTGCTGGTGGGAATGTAAACTCGTACAGCCACTATGGAAAGCAGTGTGGAGAACCCTTGAAAGACATGGAATGAACTTGCCACCTGACCCAGCCATGCCACTCCTTGGCATGTACCCTCAAGACTCATCTTACCACAGAGATACATGCACAGCCGTGCTTATTGCAGCTCTCTTCACAATAGCAAGGAGTTGGAACCAATGCAAGTGCCCCTCAACTGATGAGTGGATAGAGAAAATGTGGTACATCTACACAATGGAGTTCTATGCAGTGGTAAAGAAAGATGACATCATGAACTTTGCAGGTAAATGGCTGGAGCTAGAAGATACCATGCTGAGTGAAGTAACAGTCCCAGAAAAACAAACGACGAATGGTATCCCTCATCTGTGGATGCTAGGGCCAATTACCTAATTGTACAGCAAACTGAGCAACAACAATGTGATCTGAAATCAACTGTGCTCTTATATTGTGAATCCCTTAAAATATAATAAAAAAGGAAAAAAAGAAGAGTCAACAATCCAAAAAAGGAAGGAAAATAATAAAATGGAGTTAGCAAATGGAATTTGATGGGAATGTTAAAGAAACACTAGGGGCTGCTGATGGAGCAACCAGAATGAGGTTATCGTCTGCGTAAACTAAGGAGAAATTTTAAAAATTAATTTTATGTGTATGAGTGTTTTACTGAAATGTATGTTAAGTGCACCACATGCATGCAATGCCCAAGCAGGCAGGAAGAGGGCAGCAGATCCCCTGGAACTGGAGTTACTGACAGTTGTTAGCTGTTGCCTGGGTGCTGGGTGCTCTTGACTGCTGAGCCACCAGCCCCATTAATTAGAAACTGTTTTTTGCTATACTCTAAAAGAAAATAACAAACCTCTGCTTTAACAAAACATTAGATAGATAGATAGATAGATAGATAGATAGATAGATAGATAATAGATAGATAGATAGATGATAGATAGATAGAGATATGTGTGTAGAAGAAAAATCAAATGCCCTAAAGAAAATACTGACAGATTTTTTAAATTTATATATATGAATGTACTGTCTGTATGTAGGTTTGTGCACCTGTGTCATGCAATGCTGCAGAGGTCAGAAGAGGGTGAATACTGACAGATTTTAAGACATAATTCTAAAAATACAAATGCTCAAAAGAAACATTTATATAACAATATAATTGTTCCTAATACTTTATCTGCTAGAAATATGTTCAAATTCATGTGGGGTGAACCCATGGATTTGGACACAAGGGTTTTTTTGAGATCTGAGATACTGTTTTGTTCATTAAACTGCCTAAGTATTATTGGTTGGGAAAATAGCTAGTGAATTTACATAGAAAAAATGGAAATACCTTGGTTTTTTATGAATACAGAAATATTAATGGTCTGTCAACCAGTAACTCCCAGTTTACATTTTGTGAGTTATGAATGTGTTAAAATGTTAAGTTTTGGTAGGTATGAAGCCACAATAAAATGGAAAATCACCTTCCATAATGATTTCTATTAAAATACAATTTGTTGCATATTCAGGATAATTCAATTTCTCAACACAGATTACAAACTCCCTAATGACCCTTCTGGACTTAGAACTGTGAGGTTTTTCTGTAGATTCTGTGAGAACATCACTCCTGAATTAGTGAGACCTAAATTCTTATCCCAGGGATTTGCCAAGGGGACTTCTACTGGTTCTACTCCATTGTTTCCTAAGGAATCATTAGTGAACAGAATTATTGTTAATAGTGGTACTGTTTTATTTTATTTTGTTTTGTTTTGTCTTCCCTTGTTTGGGGCTAAGTTTCTCTATGCTGCAGCCTGATAAATATTTGGATTTCACATGTGTGCCTTGGTCAGCTATCAGCTGGTATTGCTGAGGGGTCCTCTCAGAGTGTTCCAGTCTCACTCACATCATCCTCTCTGCCAGTACTGTTTATGTCTAGATATTTCTATAGCAAGTTGCTCTGCCCCTTTAGTACCATAGTCTATCAGTGGCTTAAGTGAATCAATTCAAGGATACCTCTGTCAATAGGAGCAGCTGGGGAGTAAAGCAGACATTTGGCATCTGATTTTCATTCACAAAACAGATTACTGTCCCGGGCTAAAGCAAGAGCAAGTAATAGGCTGGTGTACACACTTACCTGCCGGAGCTTAGCTCCCACCATGGAGGCACTAATGTCAAGCACGAAAACCACATTCTTGGGTAAAGGAGGAAGGTCTTTAGGAGCAAAGTAGTGCACAAAGTAACCATCTAGAACCTGTGGAGGAAAAGCAGAGCCACCATGGCAGCACTCAGAATAGGGAAGGAAATTAATACCGAAAATAGTCTTTGAAACTTCTAGAACTCAAAGACAGCATGGAAAAGTCTAGAGTCACATTCCATGCCAATGACAAAGTTATCTAGTCTTAATCCTGCCAAAATAATTACTGGCTAATTAATATAATCAAATAGAATAATCTTTTTTAACTATATGATCAAGGACTGGGATGCAGTTCACTGAGAGAGTGCTTTCCTAGCTGCGTGTAGCCCTGTGTTTGCTCTTCAGCACCTCAAGAAAATTGTATATTATATATATATATATATATACATATATACATATATTAGATAATGACAACCAATCAACTTTAACTATGAACCCTTTTCTGATCTTCTTGAGAATCCTGATTCTTTCATTATTTTTCCAAGCATCTTACATATTGAAATATCAAGGTGATCTGCATTCTGCATGCACAGTAATACATTTTAATATTCCCGCCTTGTCTCTGGAGCAATAAAAGCTAAAGGGACATGAGTTACGGAACAGTCTCTTTTAATTAAAGTTGAAGAAGAGCTAAAATTCTCACCTCGTAACTAAAACACCACAGGGAAAATTCTATCACAGCTTTCCTGTGCTCTGCAGATTACTGAAGCAGGAAATAGGTGTCCTTAGCAGCTAACAAGGGAGCTTCAGTCATCTTTTTAAATATATATTGGGGGTTTGAACAGTTTTACTAAGAACTAGTATTGCCTCTAATTAAGTATTGGAATCTACAGTTCTGAATCTAACAGAAAGTGCCAAGCTGCCCTTATGATGACGTCAGGAATCCACTACCTGGATGTCACCAATGCTCTGTTCCCTCTTGACATCATATCGAATGATGAAATCTCCCAGAATTCCATTCTGGGCAATCTTAGCTTGTTGGACCACAGTAGGCTTAAAAACAACTTTGGCAAAAGTTTCGTTTTGGTTGATGACGGTAGAAGGAGGAGGTCCCACAGCATCTACAAACAAGATAAGACAAAATAAATAACTAATCATATAAAATTTCCCTGGGGCTGGAGGGATGATGGCTCAGTGGTTAAGAGCACTAGTGCTGCTCTTGCAGAAGACCCAGGTTCAACTCCCAAAACCAACATGGCAGCTGACAACGGTTCATAACTCCAGTTCCAGGGGAACCCAACACACTTTTCTGACTCTGCAGGCATTGCATGACACAGGTGCACTTACATACATGCACTCATACATATAAAATTAAAATAATAAGTAAAATATTAAAAACTTCCTGAAGAGAATTAGTTTTGTGTAGAGATGTGGGGGTTAGACATCGTCTTATTTGCAGGTTTGAAGCTCACAGCATATTTAAGAACATCTGTTAGCCGGGCATGGTGGCGCATGCCTTTAATCCTAGCACTTGGGAGGCAGAGGCAGGTGGATTTAAGGCCAGCCTGGGTCTACAGAGCAAGTTCCAGGACAGCTGGGGCTACAGGGAGACCCTGTCTCAAAAAGACCAAAAAAAAAAAAAAAAAAAAAGAACATCTGTTAATATATCACAGTTTAAGAAATATGCTACTAAATACTACACTTTTATTGCTCCTTTTCCACTTTTCTTATTAAAAATTAAGACACATAAAGATACACAACATACCAGAAAAAAATCCTTCAGGTACCCATCATCCAACTTTAACAGTTATGAACATGTTGACAATTGTTTGCATGTTTTTAATCTCACCTTTTTTCTAGAGTATTTGAAAATCAATGTCAGACATATTTGCTCCATAAATATTTTAGCGTGCATCCATGAATCTCCACCAATATGAAGTTTTTCTCTCATAATCATGAAGCCATGGTGACAGTTACCAAAATTAGTGTTCAATGCTTTGTTATCAACAAACTCGGTCTCTGTTCAGATTTCACTGATTCTCTAAAAAACACTGTGGTGTGGTGGGCTGCTTTGAATCAGGATCAAAACAAACCTCCCACATCACATTTGGTATATGTCTATGAGTCTCTTCTTAAGTCTCCACAAGTCTTCCTTCTATCGCCTTTCTGTGTGTGTGTGTGTGTGTGTGTGTGTGTGTGTGTGTGTGTGCGTGCGTGTGTGTGTTGTAAAAGGTCATTTGTCCTATGGAATTGCTCCCTGTCTACATTTCATAGTGTGTTTAACTCTCTCCTCTCTTCTGCTGGTTTCTTGCAGAATATTGAGGATCTGTGAAAACATTAGTGCCCAGGCACACACATCCTCATTTAATTGATCTGAGACACAGCCTGGGCATTGGGGCTTTAAAAAATCCTCTATGGGTAGAATGTGTAGTCAGGGTTGAGGAACACAGAGTGCCTCCATTGTATTTACTGGTGTCCTGGAGGTCAAAACTAGAAGTACTTTGGATTCAGGATTCTCCGTAGGTGATACGACTAGGTGAACCATGTTCATCTTAAAGGTAATGCTGAGTACTTTTCTAGAGCATCACATTAGAAAGTGCACGGCGTCTCATCGACTGCTTTCAGTGATGGTAACAGTGATAGTGTACAAGGCTCACGTCTCATCGTCTGCTTTCAGTGGTGGTAATACTGATAGTGTACAAGGGTCACTGGCCTGACACCGCTAATCGTCAAGCTCCCACAGCTCCTTCGCTTGTTAGTTCTACCAATTACTGATAAATGCTACATCTACTATTTCTTTTTTTTTCTTTTTCATCTACTATTTCATTATATTTGTCAAGTGATGACTTTGAATTTTTTCAGGTCTTCCACCTAGAATTATTGTGTAAATAAAACCTTCCAATTATCAAGTATTTGGATGCCCTAACAGTTTGTCCAGAAATCTTATGACTCTTTTAAAACATTTATTTTATTTTTTGGCTTGGGGGGCTGACATATTCCAACCTATCTGTTCATCTGAAAGAGTCAGGAGAACCACGATGGTACACTGACAAGGCACTGTCCAGTTAACCCATGTGGGAAGATCCAGTTTGAATTGGGGGCTAGTTCTCAGCTAACATCCCTCAGGGCACCATGTGGGAGACATGGGATTTCTCTGACCCCACCCCAAGAATGAGCAAGCAATGTGGCCCAGGCACATGATGCTAGGTGGAGCAGCAGTATGCAGTGGTTCAGAACTGGGGGTCTGTGATTGGCTCTGGGAGCTAATGTTGTTTTGCTTATAAAAGCAAGTTGTAGCAGTCAGTAAAGTGAATGCTCCATTACCATTATTACAAAGAATTCCCAGCCATTATTTCTGCACATACATGCTGAAACACACCTGAATTTTGAGTGACCAGTGGGTTGGACAGTGGTGCATCAGACCACCAACCTGGGTAGCTGGTGTGGGGCTGGAAGGAGATCTATCAGATCACCAGTTATGAAGTGAATTGTGAGTGGACACAGGCTGAAGATAGGCCATCGGCTATCAGCCTGAAATTCCTGTCCAGGGGTCAGCAGTCTCTGGGCAGCTGGAAAAGCACGGCCAAGGCAGGAAGCGTTCCGTTGTCCCAGGCTGAGGACCTGAGTCGGAAGTGCCTCTCAGGTCGGGTTATGGAAGTAACCACCCGACCTCTGTGCTGAGGGGTCAGTTCCCCACAGTCCCTTAGCAGGACTGCGCTGTACCTGCTCACAGCCAGAGAAGCTCCCACACACCAACACAGCTGAAGAAACTTTGGAACAGTTAGATGAGAGGGAGGGGGGCATTGGAAACGAGAAGACCATCAGAAATGCAAACTAGCGTTGTCTGTGTTCGAGTACACCAAGATAAGCCATTCCCATCACCGGAAAACTCAGTCGTAAATGGATTAGTTATACTCCTCGATGTGATAAAATACCTGAAAAGACGCATCGCAAGGGACAAAGGGCCAATTTTGGCAGATAGTTAAAGAAAATACTGACCAGCATGACATAGAAGCTGGTCCCAGTGTGTGCACAGTCAGGAAGCAGAGAGAGCACAATGCTGGTGCTCAGCTCCCTTTGTCTCTTATATCCATGACAGGACTCCAGCCCCACCCCACAGTTAGGACCTGTCTGTCTCAATAACCAAATGTAGATAATTACCCAGAGATTTGTTTTCTGGGTGATTCTACATAATGTTAAGTTGATGGTGTTAACCATCACACGGACCCGGAAGAACCTGTGTTCAAATGCTGATCCATGTTTTACTAGCTGTGAGACTGTGAGCAGGTCACTGAGCCACTTGTGAGATGGATTAATGATAGTACCAATGTTGTGTTCTTGAAAAGCTCCAGGAACATAATATACTTGGCACTATTCTGGTTTGTGGTAAACAGTTATGCCAAGCAGTGTTTTTGAACTTAAGCATTTGCAGAGTAGATGGAAGAATTCAATATAATATTACGTATTAGGATAATATATGACAATAAAAATGGCAGATACACTGGACCAACTTAACACTTGGGTGACTCATGTTAAGGGAAAGCATCAACAGAGGCAAGTATATTCTCTGTTGTTCATTTACATAAAGTTCAAGGTCAAGCACAACTTGTGTACTGTTCCTTTGGAAGGATGGGTACCAACTGGGAAAGCAAACAAAGGAAACTGGGAAGGGACATCTCCTGCATTTGATGTACAAGACAGCAATATGGGCATATGGTATGTTTATATGTATGCATATGTATATTATGTGTGTAACCCATCAGGACTCACACATAGTTTCGTGCACTTTATTCTATGTTCATTTTTTAACTTTAAACATGGGAGTTAGAGAGCAAGATAAACTGACCAGCACTCAGTGCACTGCATGGAACACAGCAATGTCATTTGTCAAGTGAACCTCCCCTGTTCCTTCCCTTGGGATAAGTGTGTTTGCCTGGGCTTTTTATGGGGTTAGGTGTATCCAGAGCAGTTCCAACTGGCAGAATTAGAATCAGGGATAGTTACTGGGAAGTATTTTCATTATCTTATCAGTGAACTCTACGAGGTACACTCTGTTGGCACCAACAGGTTTCACCACTCACAGCGTTAGAAGTGTTCCTTCAAATCCTAGAGGCATCACCTGCAGGATGACGCAGCTCAGGTCTGTCTTAGAACTGCAGCATCAGCAACACCTGAAAACTTTCTAGAAACAGCAATTCTAAGGGCCTTCCCAGAAACTTCAACTCAGAAACTGTGGGAAAGAAGACAGCAATCTGAACTTTAATAAACCCTGCAGGGGACTCGGGTTTCTGACAGTGGAAGATAAGGATATATTTTATGCTTTGTCCTTGAGTCTTACATGCAGAAAACAGCCAGTACCCCGTTGTACCTAATTACACTTAGATGATTCCCAACATTGTGCAATAATTAGATTACTCTCTCTAAACTACCAGCATATACTCGCTTTATCTTGCTCCAAATCTCTCTCATAAAAATTCTTTTTTACAAGTGCCCTGGCTTAATATGTTGGTAACAAAATGAAAGCCCTAGGGTTAAAAAGTGTAATTCCTTCATAATTTATTTGACTAGGCTCTTTGATACAGACCATGAGAAAGGATGTATATTATTTTTGTTGCCTACTGACCTCTGATGTTTGTTCATTCACAATGAAAATTCATTAATTTCATCTAAATGGACTTATTTTACATCCCCAAAGAGTGGGTGGACCCTCAATTTGGTTCCTCACCAAAACGCCTGGCACCTGCTGCTGGCTTCCGCCCACTGATACCAGACAGTAATAGTGACCCAGTGAGTTTTCTATTGTTTAAAAAACAAAGTTCTTTTTTGGGACCAATCCCAGAACAATATCTTTTTAAATGATGGAGATGATGATGGGGGCATGGGTATATTGTCCCAGAGTGCACAAGAGGTTAGGGCCAACTTTCAGGATTCAGTTCTTTTCTTCCTTCTTGGGTTCCAGAGATCAAACTTATCAAACTTGTCAGACTTAGATGGAAAATGCTTTTGCCAGCTAAGCCAACCCACAATGCCCATATCTCTAGAAAATAAAATGCTCTAGCTTGAGGAGATAGCTCATGGGTAGAGTACTTGCTGTGCAAACATGAGGCCCCGAGTTCAGATCCTCAGCACACACGGAAAAACCTGGGTGTAGCAGTGAGGGCTGGGTATCTTAGAGATGAGAGGTACAGACAAGAAGGTCCCCAGGGCCCTCTAGCCAACTGGACTAGCCAACTGGTGAGCTCTGGTTTCAGTGAGAAATTCTTTCTCTAAAAAAAAAAGTGAAAAAATCAGATGGACAGCAATAGAGGTGTGAACCCACACACAGATAAACACAGGTGTGAATATCTGCACACACATACAGAAAAGAAATGAAAATAGAAAGTCTTTTTACTAAAGAAAGGGGACAGTCTAGATTGGTGCAGACTGTTTCCCAGCATCTGGATCCCAGGCAGAATAATACTATTCAGTTTTCCTTGCTGTGAATTAAGTTCATATTGCTGACTGCCACACAGCACTTCAGAACACAGTGAGCTGCGCTAACAGGGCCCTTCGTCATGAGATGTGTTCCAAGGACAGTGAATACCGAATAGTGCAGAGGAGGAACGCTGCAGAGGAGCAGTGGACTCGAATCCAACGAGATCCCCTGTCTGTGGTCCTCCTCTGTCTTCTGCCCCTGGTTAAGATGAAGAAGTAAGCCAGGCGTGGTGGCGCACGCCTGCAATCCCAGCACTTGGGAGGCAGAGGCAGGCGGATCTCTGTGAGTTCGAGGCCAGCCTGGTCTACATAGAAAGCTCCAGGCCAGCTGGGACTAAAGGGAGACGCTGTCTCAAATATACCAAAAGGAAAAAAAAAAAAAAAAAAGATGAAGTGAATGATAAGGGCTGCTCTGATTGGAGGACTCTGATTGGAGGACTCTGATTGGAGGCCTCTGATTGGAGGACTCTGACTCTTGTCACTGCCCGTAAGAAAGCTGACTTGCTACTCTTGCGTCACTGACCTCGCTCTCCAGCCACCAGCCTTCCCATGACATCTTCTTATTTAAAGCCAGACTTGAAAAGCAAGAAACCAGGTGTTACGTAACGGCAAAGGAAGAAGGCTCTAGAGTTGAGCAGACCCCAGATAGCTGGCTCAGTGTTTCTGAAGGCCAGTTCTACATCTGGGAAAGTAGAACAAGTTCCACTATCGTAGTATCAGCGTGAGGATTTAGTGAGATCACTTGCGGAAGGCGCTACTCCTGGGGCCTGGTGTGTAATAGTTGTTCTATGTATAATTGTCCCTGCATTGGTTTCTTTTCTTTTTACTGTGACAAAATACATGACACCATCAACTTAAGGAAGGAAGGTTTGCCTTAGCTCTCGGTTTGAGGGACAGTCCACAGTGGTGGAGAATTTATAGCGGCAGAAGCTTGGATCAGCTGGTGACCCTGAGCTGTGGTCAGAGCAGAGGGGACTGCTGCTGCTCAGCTCTCCTCCTTCCTCTGTCCTTTTTTACTTAGTTGAGAACCCCAAGCATAGGACAGCGCTGTCCACATTCAGGTTAGTCTTCCCTCCTCAGTTAAATGTCTCTGGAAAGCCAGGTGTGGTGGCGCACGCCTTTAATCCTAGCACTTGGGAGGCAGAGGCAGGTGGATCTTTGTGAGTTCAAGGCCAGCCTGGTCTACAGAGCGAATTCCAGGACAGCTGGGGCTACAGGGAGACCCTGTCTCTAAAAGACCAAAAAAAAAATGTCTCTGGAAAGACCCTCACAGACATGCCCAATGGTGTGTCTCTTGGGTGATTGTGAATCCAATCAAGTTGACAAAGAGGATGAACCATCACTGTCCTCATCCTTTCTTCATTTGAAGCCACTTCCTATACTCTGTCCCTTGTAAGAGACAACTTATATGGAAAAATACCTTTTGATGACAAATAGTTTTCATTTGACATCACAGTTTCTCTACTCCACATATAGCTTGACCAAAACTATCATTTTGGGGGGTGGGGCTGCAGAGCTTGTTCAGTGGTTAAGTGCACTGGCTGCTCTTGCAAAGGACTCGGGTTCAAATCCCAGCACCCAAATGGTGGCTAACAACCATCTGTACCTCCAGTTCCAGGGGAACACAAAACCCTCTTCTGACATCCAAGGCCATTGCATGACATGGGTGCACTTACATACATGCAGGCAATACACTTAGACACATACAATAAATAAGAAAAAATTAAGAAACTATAATTTGGAAAAAACAGCACACCTTTATGAACATTAATAATGGAGAATTCAAGGATCTGCACAAAGACTAATTTTGTAAAATACAATGGAGTCAGTTGCTGCCCCAGAGCTCCTTGAAAGAATATGCAGAATTTTCATGTAAATGTGTGAGTACATTTCTTTTTCCGAACAGAGGATCCATAGTTTTAGCTACGTCCTCCAAGGAGTCTAAAGAAAGTCAAGAACTATGTCTCTAGTAAGCACAAAACACATATTAGATACAATATAATATGTATATTATATATTGTATTATACATAAACAGAAGAAAGCTTGTAGGAAACAAATTACATTCTTTGTTTTACACACAAATACACATTCTCCTAGACAACCTGGGCTGGGGGAAAGAACACCAATTACTATATAAAATGTGTCTAAAGGTGAAGAGAATGGGGGGGGGGCTCAAGGACACTGGCTGGAAGCTCGCGCCCTGTGAGCTGATGAACACAGGCACTTCCTGGCCTCTGTTTCCTGTGGGCTTTGGGCTTGGCTACTATCAACCACAAAGCTGCCAATATTTGGGGCTTTTATAAAAGGATCTCCAAACAAACAGTGCCTGCTCATTTCCCTTTGCAGAGAGGCTAAAGGCTCTGGGTCTGTTTAGGTAACCCCAATCACCTGAGATCCAGTGAGACCCTTTGTTAAATTTAGGCAGTCGAAAATACTATGACTAACTGGGCAGTTCTCCTTTGGTGATCCCACAAAGACAGGAATCCTGCAATCAGCTGCATAGTGAAAGAGGAACTAATAGAGCTGAAGTAACAAGGGGAGAAGGAACCAGTAATAATAGAACTAATAGAGCTGAGGTAACAAGGGGAGAGGGAACCGGCTGCTTTGGAATACCCTACTCATATCACTTTCTCCTTTTCAAATTCAGCGCACTGAATGGTGCTGCCCATACTGAGTGGCTCTTCGGACTTCAGTTAACTCGCTCTATATCATTCCTCAGAGACACACCCATGCGCTTGTCACAACCCTAGATGACTATCTTATGAAGCTGACAACCAATATTAACCATCACATCAGTACAGGGGAGAAAAATCCTTTCCAATTAAAAAAAAAAAAAACTGTATCTCAGGGGCTGGAGAGATGGCTCAGTGGTAAAGAGCACTGTCTGCTCTTTCAGAGGACCCAGGTTGGATTCCTACCACCCACATGGCAGCTAACAACTATCTGTAACTTTGGATCCAGGAGAATTCTTGCTCTCTTCTGACCTCCACGGGCATTGCACCACACAGGTATACTTACTTACATACATGCATACAATACTCTCATACACATAAAATAAAAATAATAAATAAAATATTTTTGCAAAAAAGGAAAATTGTATATAATGAGAGACTGAATAAAAAGGCATACCAGCATTTGTCCCCCCCCCCTCATTCCCCACCACCACTTCCGGACTGCGGCTGTGACTCCTGATCGGCTGCTTCGAGGTCCTGGCTCCATGATTTCTGGCTAAGATGAACCATACCTCCCTGTACTATAAGCCGAACAACTGTTTTGGTCTCTGCAATCAGAAGAAAGTAACAAAACTATGGATGTTTGTTTTTTCCTCTTTGGGGAGAAAGGGTCATATAGTCATAATAGAACCATATAACAAAGAAGAATACTGAAAATTTACATCGGAAGAAGTTCAAACTCTGTTAATCTATATTTAAGGGGTGTTTGCTCAAATTTCTTAAATCTGTTTTCTTTACTACTTATTCAAGGTTTTTCTCCATGAAATAATGCATTATCAAGTATCCATTTTACATATTTGATTGAATATGATGAGAGTTAAAGAGGGTTGCACATTTAACATGAAGGTGATGGTCACCCCGATGGTGGCTGGCCAGGTATCAGCCTCCTGAGATAATTGAAGAGGCTGGTCCTGGAAGTGTGGGGGTGGGTAAAGAGATGTTCTTGATAACTGAGGACCTTCCTGGTTCAGCCACAGTGGTGGCAGATAGTATTATACACTGGACATCCACTTCACACTCCAGGAATATGGAAGAAATAAAGATCAAAGTCCTATAGGAAGAATGACCACTCCCCAGTATCCAACAAAAGAAAGAAGGCTGGAATTCAGCGACACTATCTCATTAAGCATTCTGTTCACAGATGGCCTGGACCAAACTATACCTACTAGAACAAGTGAGGGAACATGGGCCTCCACGCTGGCATGAAGAAGCAAAACAAATCAACCCGGGAGCCAAGTGACTCAGACCTGAGTCATTTCTGTGTGGAACAATGTGGGAAACCCTCACATAACAACCAATTGTTTCCTGGAAAATGTTCAGAGACTTCACCAAGGCCAAACAGAGCCATGCCCTTCCAGTTGCTGAGAAGCTTCCGGATCTGGGGTGGGGGGGTGTGGAACTGGGGGCTTCATGGTGACTCACAACACAGCCCTTTAGTAAGGCACAGCTGCCAGATTTAGAAAATCAAAATACAGGATGTCCATCTCCATTTGAATTTCAGATAAGCTGTGAATAGCTTTTAGTATCTACAAATGTTGCACAGCACATATGATTTGCCCACAATTCAGCTCTAACTGGATATCCTGAAGTTCACCCTGTAGACTTAGCAAATGGGGGGTTAATCAAAAACTTCACTTTCAAAACCAATGTCATCTGGAAACAAAGGGAGAATTACGAATTCTATTGCCTAATCCGTCCATCATTAAAAAAAAGAGGAGCTAGACTTGGGATCTGCAAAATTACAACATGAAGTGTTAAAACCTAACAATGCTTTGATTGCCGGGAGTTACTGGTGCCTTAACTCGCTGAACAGAACTTACTAAGCATGTATTCTATGTACTCGGGGGGCCTAAAAATAGAACCCCAAGAGCCCCTGACAGCAAGAGAAAGAGTTCGATGTTAAGGAGCTAAAGAAAAACATACATAAAAATTTTAAATAGATGTGATGCAACTCTCATCAAGGACCTCCTTAAACATATGGCACTGTACTTAGAGTTTGTTTCTATTAATAGTTAAATATGAGAACTTGCATGCTTACTATACTTATATAACACTTGCTTCTTTTTTTTTTTTTGGTCTTTTTGAGACAGGGTCTCCCTGTAGCCCCAGCTGGCCTGGAGCTCGCTCTGTAGACCAGACTGGCCTTGAACTCACAGAAATCTGCCTGCCTCTGCCTCCCTAGTGCTGGGATTAAAGGGGTGCATCACCACACCCAGCTCAACACTTGCTTCTTTATAAATAAAATAAGCATGACAAAATATAACCTAACAAGTTTATTATAAAGATTAAATAATGTAATATTCCATGAAAAATGTTTGGTCTGGACCTAGTGCGTAGTGGTGCTTAACACAGGATGAAGCCTCCAAGCTGAGTGTAAACAGAAGCCATCATGTTACATGAAATAAACCAGGTTCAGAAAGACAAATATTGGGCAGGCATGGTGGCCCATGTCTTTATCCCCAGCACTCAGGAGGTAGACGAAGGCAGAGTTCTGTGAGTTCAAGGCCAGATTTGTCTACATAGCAAGTTCCAAGCCAGCCAAGGGTACATAGTGAGAGACCCTGTCTCAAAAGGAGAAAGACAAATACTGCATGAAAAGTCTACATTTAGAATTGCATATATATGTACATGTGTGTATGTTTACATATATGTGTATAAGACATGAAACTAGAAAGGGGACAAAGAGAAGAAAGAGATTTTTGGGGGGTCTTTTCAAGACAGGGTCTCCCTGTAGCCCCAGCTGTCCTGGAACTCACTCTGTAGACCAGGCTGGCCTTGAACTCACAAAGATCCGCCTGCCTCTGCTGCCCTAGTGCTAGGATTAAAGGTGTGCACCACCACGCCTGGCTGAAAGAGATCTTACTCGAGCTAGGGAATATAGAGCGTAATGGAATATTTGTGATAAGAAACCAGGAGAGACTTTCTGGAGGATGGAAGGAGGTGCTGGAAGGAGGGAGGGACAAATAAGAACAAAGTATAATGACACACGTGTACGAAGATGCCATCATGGAACCCACAACTTCGCTGCTAACATAAAAATTAGTAATTACAAAAAATGGGCAAAGTGGAACCAAAGGTCAGAGACATGCTTAGACAAATTGCAGACATCTAATTTCTTAAGCAGCTAGATCTATCAGAAGATGTCCAGCACTAGGCCATGCACCCCCAGTTCCAGCTCACATTCTGGAGCCAGCCCAACTCTAGTTTAATCTCTAGCCTGGATTTCTTTTGGAAACACACTCGGGTGTCCAGACAAAATCACAACATCCTGTGCTCCTCACTGCCAAGGCCACCATTTCCCGGGGAAAAACACCAGCTGAGCTGGAAGAGACGGGAACGAGGAAGCAGGCCAGTCTGCCCCTGCACCTGGGGAGGACGTGCCTGTGGAATCCGCGTTCTGAATCTGCTTTGCTACAAAGGGCTAGGAAAGCAATCTTCAAAATAAGAGATCAATGACCTGGGAAAATTCCTGGAGATACACTAACAAGCCTTACAACATAAACAGTAGCAAGTCTTCAGCTAAAAGTCATAATTCATACCCTGTCCTAACAGACACACAAACACTGGCACCACAAAGGAGGTCTGAAAATTAGGCAAAGGGTCCATCTCAGATTCCCTCAAACTGTCCTTAGGACACAGTTACCGAGCCTGTATGTTCAGCCTAGATATACTGAACAGGCATCGCACTTGGTATAAGATCCCACCACTCCAAGACTCTCCTTCCACTGAGAACAGGAAGAATCTTCTTCTACATGGTGGTCTCTGAAAATTTCCCTCTAAAATTATGATTAGCTTGATACTAGATTTTTTTTGGAGGGGGTTCTTTTTGAGACAGGGTCTCCCTTTAGTCCCACCTGGCCTGGAGCTTACTATGTAGACCACGCTGGCTTTGAACTCCCAGAGATCCGCCTTCCTCTGCCTCCTGAGTGCTGGGATTAAAGGCATGCACCACCATGCCCAGCCCAGGAAATTAGATTTTAAAGCATTCTGTGTGTTTGCTTTCATTCTCTAATTTGAAGACATTGTATTGACAATATCTTCCACTGTTTAAAAGGCATTGGGTTAAATCCTACAAAGAGACAAAGGGTCACTGGACGCAGACACCTTCAGAGGTGCTTAAGATCATAAAAGACTTCCAGGGTGAAAGAGAAAATGTAAGGATCATAATAATAGTAACAAAACACTTGATAATTATTAAGCTCTTACTCTGGGCCAAGAGGTTTCCTAACACTGATTCCTAATCATTCTATGCACCAGTTACTGCCCCTGTTTTATGGATGTGGGAGCCCCATTTTACAGGATTTCAGTAACTTCCTTCCAGGTTATACCAATAGCTGAACAAACATCTCTGAGCCGCCTACAGGGTGTGAGAATGGAGGGTCATATCTCATGCCAGTTGTTAGTGTCAGGGACCTTGACAACACCTTCGCTTTCTCTGTTGGATCTGGTCTACAAGGGTCAAGTTCAGTGTTTGGAGTTAACTTGTAACAAAGGCTGTGGGTCTCTCCAAAGCCAGGGAACACCCAGTCTTTGAAAGCAAATGGCTCCTTGTACACAGTATTAACCAACCTGTCCACTGGGGTGGGAAGGTGCGTTTCCCGTACTGCTCGCTCTCCCACAAGCTGCTCCGGCCATAGTTTTACATCATGCTGAATGCACATTCTCTTGCTCTGCTTGCTACTTCTCTGTTCTCCTTACAATGTCGTTCGCACACTCCAGCTAGGGAGCCTTCCCACTTGTTCTGGATGCTCCTTGGCACTGAAGTTAGATTATGAACTTTCGCCTGTTCACTTATCATTTAAGATTTTCCTGGTCTCAGGTCACAGTTATCTGAATATTTTATATTCCAATCCTATCGTGATGTTTGAATACAGCTATTTTTAAAATTTTATCTGTTGATTTATTTATTCTAATTTATGTGTACGCCTGTCTTATTCTGCATGTATGTAAGTGCACTCATGTCATGAAATGCCCATGGAGGCCAGAAGAGGGTGTCAGATCCCTTGGAACTGGAACTAAGGATGGCTGTTAGCTGCCATGTGGGTGCTGGAAACCAAACCCAGATCCCGTGCAAGAGCAGCCAGTGCTCTTAAACACTGAGCCATCTCTCCAGCTCTGAATATGACTATTTTATCATTCAATTTGATTGGACATTCATTCATAATAGTATATTAAGTATAGAAACCAACAGAAGTATTTGGTGTAAGCTATTACTTGGAATTAATAATGCTTAAATTTAGACCATCTTAAATTTTTCAGTAAATGGAATACTGTTTTAACAAGCAGAATTTGAGAAAATCAATTTAATCATTTTACTAATGAGTCAAAAATTTTGTATTTTATATCAAGTCTGTGGAGCAGAACACAACTATTTTCCATACTGGATATTGAACCTAGGGCCTCACTCATGCTAGGAAAGCATTCTACCACTGAGCCACACTCCTAGCTCTTTTTCCTTTTTATTTTGAGAGTCTCATTATCTCACCCAGATTGGCTTGGAAATTTTCAATCTCCTACTGCACTCTCCCAAGTAGCTAGGATTACAGATGCATGCACCACCAGGTCACCTCCAAACACATTGTATTAGTCACTTTTCTGTTGCTGTGATAAAACCACCATGACCAAGGGAACTTATAAAAGGAAGATTTTATTTGAGCTTACTTAATATGAGAGACTTTCTTACCTCCCCCATAGAACATTGAGCTTACAATTGACGGTTCCAGGGAATTAAGAGTCCATTGTGGCACTGAGGTTTACTTCTCCCAATGAGCACAAGAAGCAGAGACAGCAACTGGAGCCTGCAAGGCTTGTTAAACTCACTAAGCCCGCCCCAGTGAAGTACTTCCTCCAGCACAGCCACACCTTTCAAGATCTCCCAAAACAGCACCACCAACTGGGGACAAAATGTCTGAATACTTAAGCCTATGGGGGACACTCTCATTCAAACCATCACACACATTTTTCATTATTTAATCTTACAAATAATGTAACATTATTTAATTTTTAATTCTTTAATGTTTAATTTTTATTTATTTTATTTTATGTGTATAACAGTTATGCCAGCATGTGTATACATGCACCTCTGTCACGCAATGTCCACAGAGGACAGAAGAGGGCATCGAATCCCCTGGAACTGGAGTTTCAGACAGTTATCAGCCAACATGTGGGTGCTGGGACTCAGCCTCGGGTCCTCTGTAAGAATAGCCAGGGCTCTTAGCCACCAAACCATCTCTCTCATCCCACATTGTTGAATATTTTAAAATGGATTTTTTTTTTTCAGACTAGTGGAGTAGAGCAATAGTAGAGCTCTTGCCTAACATTTCCAAAGCCCAGGGTTCCATCTATGTAAGGCAAAACAAAACATAAAAGCCAGTTTTATAAAATAGGCCTATACCCTTATACTCCTGATATAAAGTCATTATTTTATCACTTTCTAGTCTTCTGTTGTGCTTAACATATTTAACATTATATATGTTTATGGGTTCTGTATTTCCCCCTCTATCACACACTAACCTGTTTTTAACATTGCACTTTATTAATTGCTTTGATACCATTAAATATTTAGACAGATGGAATGTGCTGCCTCAACAAATATTATCAGACAGCTTCCCACATGTAATTCCTGATATTTGAGATATTGTCATAGAATTAATTCCTCAGAGTGGGATTACTATGTCAAAAAAAAATTAAAGCTGAACATGGTAGTACAGCCTTTAATCCCAGCCCTTGGGAGACAAAGGCAGGTAGATCTCTGTGAGTTTGAGGCCAGCCAGGGTTACATAGTGAGACCCTATTGTCCTGCATTAATTAATTAATCAACCAATTTTAATTAATCAATGTGTGTGTGCCATTTCTTTTACAGATTTCTCTGAAGCCAAGGCTCAGCTGAGTATCCAGTAGGATCTGAGGACATCCAACAGACATTACTCACCTTCTGCTTTCCCACTTCCTTTCTGCCTGCTGTTTTGAAGAGGTAGCACCTCCAGGGACGAGATGCCCGATGTCTCCAGAACATTCACCTCCACAGTCAGCCTCCCCACCAGCTGCCTGGGGCGCACGCTGATGGTATGCTCGTATTTCCCCAGCCGCCTCTGCAGGAGCTCCTCATAACTCAGGAGGAAGGCTGCCTTGTTCTTGCTGGGAATCACTAAGGAAGCTCTGAATGTGTCAGTGCCCTTCTCCCTGTCAGAAGGCAAGATGGATGACGGGTAAGGCTCAGAGTAGAGAAAGCCCTGTCTCCTCTCAGGATACCTGTCACTCTTAACCAGATGCCAAGGAAACCAGTGAGGAGGACCAGGTGAGCCCTTAGAAGGAGAAAGTGAGGACTAAGATGGATCCGGTGGTAGAGAGCTTGCCTGTGGGGCATGAAACCCGAGGCTCAGTTTCCAGTATCACAATAAAAAGAAAAGTGACAGTTTATTTTGAAGTGTATACCCTACGATGGCCTGATCTGAAATGCCCCCCATAGCCTGCTGTACTGGGCACCTGGTCATCAGCGGATGACACTGTGTGAGGCTCCGGTGGAACCTTCGGGGTGTGGAGCTCATCTGGAGGAAGTGGGTTACTAGCAACTTTGAATGTTAATGGCTCAACCCAAGTCCTGCCTGGCTTTCTCTGCGCCTGCTCTGCCCTCCTGTGCAAAGTTTGAACAAGAACTGTGCAGACTGCGTACCTCCATCCCAGGCTTCCCCACCGTGATGGGTGAGACATCCGAAGCCACCAGCCAAAACCACTCTCCTCCCCTCAGTTGCTTCTGCCTCGTATTGTTTCCATAGTCATGCAGTTACCAAGGACCAAAGAAGACGAAATGGGAGAGAATTTTAAAACTGCTGTCCTCCCCTAACTCTCCACGAGACAGACCCAAGGGGATGAGAAGAGTACAGCTGAATAGATGAACTGGAGCCATGAGCTGGGGAGCCAAGATTCGAACTGCACTCTGTGCAGGTATGGACAAGAAAATGCTGACATCTTACATAATTCTAAATTTTCTAATACATGAAATTTATCTTGTACTTTGGTGGTTTATGGGGAAATAAAATAATTACTGCAATGCTGGGCATGGTGGCACATACTTTTAATCCCAGCAGGGAGGTATAGGCAGACAGGTCCCTGTGAGTTTGAGGCTAGCCTGGTCTATATAGTGAGTTCCAAGGCAGCCAGGGCTACATGGTGAGTCCTCAGAAATAAATAAATAACCACAAATTATAAAAATATAAACGATTGCAAGTCCAGAGCTTAGGATGTGGGATGGCAGAACACCAACAGTGGTTAAGACATAACAGAACATTTCAAGAAAACTTGGGAGAAGGTTATTTAAAACAAGGAATTTACAGCCTCAAAACATTCTGGAAGCTGTAGTAAAGAAGAGACTCAAGGGACTGGAAAGATGGCCCAGTGGATAAGAGCACCTGCTGCTCTTGCAAAGGACTTGGTTTTGTTGCCAGCAACCACATGGCAGCTAACAATCTCCTACCACTCCAGTTCCAGGGACTCCAACGCCCTCTTCTGGCATCTGTGGGCACTGCGTGCTTATGATGCGTATACATACATGTAAACAAAGTGTTCATACTCAAAATAGTAATAATTTTTAAAAAGAATATTTGGAGGAATCTCAGAGAAACCAGGCTCTGACTCCAAGAGAATACCTTAGAATGGAAGAAAAAGGACCAAATACAGGAGCAATCATTACAATAGAACTTCAAAAATGTGATGAAAGTTTCAACCATGGGAAAGGAATGAGGTTAGAGGACATGAGATACATCATTAGTAATGTCAGCTGTGACTATACAAGACCTTGAAGGACTACTCAAATTCCAGAGGAATATTATTTTGACTAAATACTAGACACAGCCAGAACATTAATCAGATCTCAGAAAGTTCAGCCCCGTGCACCTGTACTGAGGAAGTTCAGCCCCGTGCACCTGTACTGAGGAAGTCCCTTCAGAATTGACTTCAGCAAAAGAAGAACGAAAACCACGACTAGGGCAAACAAGAAACAAAACCAAACAGAAGAAAATGCAGACTCCAGTGCAAATGTCCTTCAACAAATCCACATCGCAAAAGCAGGGCATTGTGTGGGTCTGGACCCATCTGTGTGTTAATAAAATGTTTTCACAGCTCCATAATCAAATGTACCCTTGTATTTCATTTATCTTTTGATTGATGCTGGCCAGGTTTCAGGTGTAATGTGAATGTCATTGCTTTGCAGAAACACAGTTATAGCTATTCATTTTGTTATTACTTGAAATGAATTATGTGTCTTTATAGATGTTAATAGTGGCAAAATTAAATTCTGTCCCTAAGGAAAGAAAAGGAAAAGTAATTAGAAACTCCAGGAAAAACAGAAACTTTGATATTATGGTCCAACTAAATTAAACTATCGTGTCATCCTGAACAATTCTGATGATAAAAAAAAAAACTTAAGGCGTGGCTATAGCTCAGCAAAGTGAAATTTTAATAGCTTGCTACACCAAGGGAGACTGCATACCAGAGGCAGTGTGAGGCAACTAGCCAAACAAAGAAAGAGACGGGGTTATGGGGTCGGGGAAAAGGGAAGCGTAGGGAGAAGCTCAGTGAATCAGTGTTTGCACAGGGTCAGAACAAAGCAGAGCTGTGTGCAAAGAACTCTGGACCTGGTTTGCATTTCTGAATCAAAGTCAACCCGGGGCTGAGATCTTTCACACAGGAATGAACCATTCCATTCTCACTAACTACAAGACTTCTGACTACAAGATTTTGACTATGATTTACAAGACCTAATTTTCCCCAAGTAGTCCTTTTATGAATGAACAAAATCATGTTTACAAACTCACACCGTTTTGTCAAGCTACTAAGAAACCTTCACATTGAGCTAGGAGAGGGGAAATACTATGTGTACTAGAAGCTTCTACAGTCATTAAAAAGCAAATGCTAAAAAAAAATTTTTTTAAAGCCAATGCTGAGGAGATGGCTCAGTAGGTAAAGCATTTTCTGAGCCACCAAGAGTATCTGAGTTCAGGTCTCCTGCAGCCACATAAAAGCTGGGCATGTCTATGCTCCTCACCTATAACCTCAGCATGGGCACAAGCATGGGTATACAGGAACCGGACCCTGGGGGATTACTAGCCAGATAAAATGCTGAGTTCCAGGCTCAGGGAGAGACCATGTCTCAAAAAACTTGCTTGTACTCATGGATTATCACTTATAGCTAAAAAATGGAAAAAAAAACTGAGAGAGATATGCAGGACAGTCANGAGACCCTCTTCTGACCTCCGCGGCATTGCACGACACGGGTGTACAAACTTGCATGCAGACAGTACATTCATACACATACAGAAATAAATAAAATTAATTTAAAAAAAAAATTTTACATTCTTATTGCTACTACTGTAAGAAAATGCAGTTTGAAATAAAACCTATAAAATAAGAAATTTTCATAGTTTAAATACCATTAGAACTTTACCTTTGAGATGAATTTTTTACATGCCTCTAGATTATTAATTTTATATCAGGTATTATAGGTTACTTAAACTAGATAGTATTTTAAAGAAAATTCCTTAAAAACAAAATATATTCTAAAGTATCCTTTGGTAATCAGGATCCAAACTTTTTCTTCCATCAGAATATATTACATTTTTACATTAATAGCAATGGAAAAATGACTTAGAAACTGATTCTGTTAGAATATTGACTCTTAGTTAAGGTACATGATTGACAGGTGAAATGAACATAGACAAAGGTAAGATTAATAAAGTTAATGACAAAAGTGAAAAAAAAAACTGAAGCATAAAGTAATAGGGGAAGATTGTTGAGGCCAACCCACAAGCTCATGTTCAGGTTAGTACATGTGGGTGCACACACACACACATACACACACACACACACACACACACACACCAACCCAAAGCAAATGGTGTTCAATGTTTTCAATGTTCAGATTTAGCTTCTACACAACAAATAAAGTTGAGACCACTATTTATGTACCAACAGCTTTGACAATGCAAAAATGAATGATACAGAACAAAGAATGTGTAGAACAAACAGATAGAATGGAGGGTGAAAAGAGACTTATGATTTAAGACGATAGAGATGATTTAGGATAGTGCAGTTGGGAAGAACAAAATTGATAGTATAAAATTTAGACTGCAAAAAGAAAGCAGGATTATTACAAATTTACTAAACTTTTTTCATTCATAACAGTCTATAGATAATAGTTTATCTTTATTAAGAAAACAAGAAAAATCAAAACTACCATACAATTTACAGTTAGTGAGATAATTACAAAGACATTAGTTTTAGAAATGAATAGAATAGTTTAGTTTCCTAGAAAGTAAGAACCATAGAGCAGGCACAAGAAATCTTCTTTGTTATTATAAATGCCTGTGTGCTGTGGTTTCAATCAAGCATATTAAATGTTTTGATAAAAATAAAAAATATTTGAAGGAAGGGGAAGAGATAGGTAGGCAAAGGGTAGAGATGAACACTGCGGCTAACTGGACTTTGGTTGCTTAAGCAGTACTTACTCACTGTTGTCTGTGGTTTTATTTCTCTTCTCCTTTATTCTATCACTGTTTTTCTTTTCTTTCTCTGCAATTTCACCCTGATATACCTTGTCTCCAATAAGCCTGAAACACAAGCAACAGCTGTGTTACCAGCTTGCAGTTCCAAGACAAACTCAAGCATGGCTCTCGGAACCATGACAACCCCCGAAAATATTTGAGTATGCAGAGAGAATGCACTCCAGAATTGGGCACCAGTCTTGAATCATTTGTTTCATTCAAGTGTAATTTTCAACAGTTCCAAAGGGCAACACCCAACCCAGGGTATCGTCATACTTCTGCAGGAAAAAACTGCAAGATCTGCTCAAAGTCCCATGAGACCACAGTAGCTCCCATCTTTCCCACATCAAAACAAATACAAGGGGCTGGAAAGATGGCTCAGCAGTTTAGAGCACTGACTGCTTTCACAGAGGACCCAGATTCAATTCCAAGCACCCACATGGCAGCTGACAACTGTCTGTAACTCTAGTTCCAGGGGACCTGACACTCTCTTCTGGACTGCACAGACATTGCACACACATGGTACACTTAAAGCAAACATTCATACACATAATATAATTTTTTAAATTAATTTTAAAAACACACCTAAATACCTACCCCAGTTGGTGAATCTTTAGCTCTTGGATTAGAAAAAAGAGGAAATACATTCAAATTATATCTGAAAAGCTTCATACTATCTTATTGTTCAAATCTCCATCTAATCATGGCCCTTCTCTACTACTTTCCTGAAGTCCCTCACTAAGGGGGCCCTTCTTGTCAGGCATGTTAGTAATTGCTGTAATCCAAGCACTCAGGAGCCTCGGGTGGGAGGGGTGGTGAGTTCAAGGCCAGCCTAAGCCACATAGTAAGGCCTTGTCTCAGAAAGCAAAAGCAAAAACAAAAGCAAAGCCCCTCTCAGTCTTACACCATAGCTGTCTAAGATGATCTCATTTACTAATTAGTTCACTTGTTTATTTACTACTTCTCATTTACTAGGCTTTCTGAAGCTTAGCAATATGCTCCCTCTCGTAGAAATACTACCACCCCTCAAAGAGTGCCTGTCCCAGAATGCACCGTGATAGAAGGAGAAAGAGAGGAAAAATGAGGAAAATAAAGAGGAGAAAGAGGAGGAGGAGGAGGAGAAGGAGGAGGAGGATGTGGGTTAATTGCTATGTGTTGAGGATTGGAGAGGAGAATGGCAACAAAGAAGAATCCAAGAGTAATTAAGGTATGTGCGGTAAATAAGTTGAAATGCTTTACTTTAGTTCGTTCTTCATGAATGAATGAATGCCGAATGCATTAAAGAAAGCAGAAGGAAGGAAGGAAGCTTTCTGATCCATATACCACTTACAAGGTTTAGACTGACAGGTTCACCTAGGCCATCAACACAAAACTGCCCATCTTTAAGCAGTGCATCACCTACATGGTAAAGTTGGTAACGAAAGCTGCCGCTGGAATCTGCATCTGGAACTCAACATCCTGGTCCTGAGATGCTCTGTTCAACATTCTGCAGGAAACCGTGGTGAAGGTGTAACGGGAAATGATGGTGGACTTCACAGAGAACTCTGTCATCAAAGGCTTGCTTTTCTGTTGGAATTAAAATGCACTGTTCTCCATGATGTGTGAAAACATGATTCAAGCATTTGGGAGTAAGCGTGAGTCTTTTCCCATATGGGAAGTAATCTTCATTTGAGAAACTTTAGGATATGAGCCTCACGTCCTTTCTGTCTTGTCCCTAATTTTCGATTTTCAATTCCATTCACTTTTGAGACAACTTTTATTGAACCACCAATTCTCGACATAGAACTGATTCTTCAAATGAACTTTAACAATAGGACTTCTACTACAAATTTTCAGGTCACGTTTACATGATCACTGAATTGACTGCAACTTCAGAATGTGCCAAGTGAAATGCTCACATTTTCAAATTTGTTCCAATATCCACTTACAGACAACTACAGGCAAAGGCTTCCCTCTGGACCCCAATCTAGCACTCTAAAGTAGGAATTAGTAGTGAGCTCAAGAGACTAACCAGAGAATTAGAACCCATAGAAACAAAAGTCTGCTAGTTAAATTTATCACAAAAGCTTCTTTTTAAAAGCTACATTTATTGGAGCTGTACAGATGGCACTGACTGCTCTTACAGAGAACCCAGGTTCCATTCCCAGCACACATGTGGTGGCTAAAAACTGTCCATAACTCCAGTTCCAAGGGATCTGACTCTCTTCTGACTTCCATGGGCATTGCACAACATGGATGCACTTATATACATGCAGGCAATGCACTCAAACATATAAATAAAAATAATAAGTAAAATATTTTAATTGGAATGATTTCTTTTACTTGTGTGTGGGTGCACATGTGGAGACCAGGAGCCAACTTGCAGGAGTCGGGTCTCTCCTTCCATCACGAGGGCCCTGGGATCAAACGCACACTGTCAGGTCTGGGGGCAAGCATCCTTATCTGCTGAGCCATTTTAGCAGCCCCACGAAAGCTCCTTACAAGGACAGTAGGTGATGGTGTAAATTTAACAGCCCAGTAAAAGTTTTCCCTGGTTTTCTGAACCTAGCATTACATCTGGTAAGAGCTGGTAGAAACCCAAAGAAGGAAGGAAACTTTCACCAGGAAACATGCTACGAACTACTAATTCTTTAATTCCAGGAACTGGCTGAGCAATTGACAGCCATGTTGAAGCTTTATTTTTTTTTATTTTATTTATTTTTTATTTGTATGAATGCACTGTCTGCATGTAGGTCTGTGCACCCATGTCATGCAACACCTTGGAGGTCAGAAGAGGGTGTCAGATTCCCCTGGAACTGGAGTTAAAGACGGTTCTCAGCCGCCATGTGGGTGCTGGGATTAAATCCGGGTCCTCTGCAAGAGCAGCCTGCGCTCTTAACCGCTAGGCCATCTCTCCAGCCCCCATGTTGATTTTAATCTCTAGTGTGATGATAGAGGTAGAGCCTTGGGGGATAGGTAAGTTTCCATGAGATCGTGAGGATGGGACCCTAATTTGTGGCCTTATAAGAGGTACTGGATCTCCATCTCTATCTCCCTCCTCCCTTTCTCCCTCTGTACCACTTGCTTCATCTCCATCTCCCTCCTCCCTTTCTCCCTCTGTACCACTTGATTCATCTCCATCTCCCTCTCTTTCTTTCCCTCTCTTTTTTCGCTTTCCTTCTCTTTACCTCTCTCTCCCCCTCTCCCCTATCTCCCATCTCTCTGCCTCTCTCTGCCCTATGTCTCTCCCTCCCCTCCCTCTCCTCCTTTCTCTCTATCCCCACTCTTTCCACTCCCTCCACAATGCAATGCAATGCCATACCTATACCCATTGAGAGTTGGCCCTCTGCAAGCTGGGATGAAGTACTCAGAAACTGAATGGAATAGACTTTCATCTTGAACTTTCCCTACCTCCATAATTATAAGAAAATAACTTTCTGTTGTCTAAGCCATCCAATTTATGTTATTTTATTATGGCAATTCAAGTAGACTAAGAAAAGAGCAATCCATTACAGACTTGGAACACAGGTATGGAGTAACCCACTGTCCTTTCTTACATGGAGCAAGCCCAACTTATTGTGGACACATAATGGTAGATGCCACCGAGGAGAGCCAGGGCTTGAACCCAATGCCATCATCCCAGAGTCCTCACCTCCACCATCATGTGAGGCCACCTGGTCACACTACGTTAAAAGGTCAATTCGTCTTTTCCTGCTTGATCCCCAGCTTGGTCTTTAACACACCACTGGCCTTCATGAACCTTAACTGGAGCTGCCTCGCTCTCAGGGGATCGCGCTCTCGCCCCTTGCACAATACCTGGGCTGTCCAACTCTCACCCACTTGATTTTAAACCCTTGGCTCATTTTCCAAGTGCATTTTCTAAGGTTGTGACATTTTAATGCCAAGGCATATTGCTCCTGTGATATAGAATATAATTATAAACCTGTTTCTAATCCATTTCAATCAAGAGTTATTCGGAATCATTGACTCAAATTATGCTCAGTGGAGGAAGCAACAAAAGGCTTACAAGACACTTTATATGACCTGCTGGAGAGTGGACATATGGTGGAAGCATGGAGAATACACTCCAGCATCCACAGGAAAACAAGGAACAAGGGGCCAGCCATGCATTCAGAGAACAGAAAACCAGTGAGTGCTCGATGCACGAACAGAACTTCCCATCCCAGGGAAAAATTAAAGACAAAATTGCAAAATGCTGGGGACAGTGTGCGCCTTTCTTAGACACTTGAAGGGATAAACCTGATATCAGTTTAGTTAAGTAATAACTAAAATTTTTAAAGCTTACCATATTTTAAAGGGGAAAATTCTGCAGTGTACTATGTATGGGGGCAGGGATTCTTTCAAATAGTACTTCTCTGGTAATGCCTTTATGTAACTGTGACACTTGGGAGGTAGGGTTAGGAGGATGGTAAGGTAAAGTCAGAAGCCAGCAATAAGGAGAGAGAGATAGAGAGAAAGATGAGAGAGAGAGAGAGAGAGAGAGAGAGAGAGAGAGAGAGAGAGAGATCCTGTTTATGTACATCGCAAGGTTACATTGTTAAGACAAAGCACTATACAGGACAATGTGTATATTTGTGTATATTAATGCCATCACTGGTATAAAAATATGATCAAAATGTGTCTGAAAGTAAGCAGGAGAAACTGACAACTTATGTAAAAGATAATAAAGTGATAACATGGAAAATAAGTGCTCGAGGTAAACCAGATGTTTGTTACTTCATGCATTTTGTTAACTGAGCAATGTGATTATACTCACCCAACAGGATAAATAAAAGTTTAATATTCATAACTTAGCCTAAAATAATTTATCCTATTCTGAATTTCCTATCTGAATTTCATTATTTTTGTTATTTGAAAGGAAATTAATATTGTCATTATATGCCTTACAATTTGGTCAGATTTGAAATTCCCCAGTAAAAAATTATAACATTCTCCATATTAAAAAAAAAAAAGCAATTCCCAAGTGTGGTCCTCACAGCAGGGTAACCTGAAGACTTATCAGAAAGGCAACTTTTCAGACATGATCCCAATCACACAAAACCAACAACGCAGAGTACTTTGTTTTAACAAGCTGTCGCAGGAGATAGCTGCTCAAGCTTGAGATCCAGTTTTAAGGTAACTTACGGCGTCTTTCCTCTGAGAACAGAGAGGGCTTGCATAAACCACTAAGACTGCATCTGCCTCTGAGTGCCACAGATCTACACAAAGCCAACAGTAAAGAATACAACCTTGGGGTTTAGGAAAATCTCTTCCAAATTCAGCAATAATTTCTATCTGGTCTCTTTAGAACAAAAATCTGTCTCTCTCCTCAGAAGTGATTTGAATTAAAGAGAGATTCCAGATGTAGTTTACCCAAATTAACTGACCTCATTAGAGATCTCTAGCGCATTTTGTAAAGACAATGAGAATTAAGCTGGAGAAAGACACGGCAGTGATAATGGTCTTAACTCTGTGACAACCCTATCGGGTTTTTGGAAAATTAAAATTGGTATCTCATCATCTTTCCAAACAAGAGCCCTGCAGTGAACCAAACCACGAATTGAGATGAAGCATTGACTTTGATCTGTGTTATTTCTGGGAATATGTTTTCTTAATAAATTACACATATTAAATAAATTCATTTATCTCCAAATCTATGACTGTGTACAAAAATGTTCCATAGTTGTGCCTTTGGGAATTTGTGAAAGTCTAAAAAATGCTATTGCACAGAGTCATGTTCTGATTTCTACAGATGCATTGGAAAGCAAACAGAAATCAATGAAAACAAAACAAAACAAATACAGAGTATTTTTTAATTTTATTTATTTATTTATTTATTTATTTATTTATTTATTTATTTGAATGTACTGTCTGCATGCAGGTTTGTGCACCCGTGTCGTGCAATGCCGCGGAGGTCAGAAGAGGGTGTCAGATTCCCCTGGAACTGGAGTTCTCCTGGAATTGGAGTTTCAGACAGTTCTCTGCCACCATGTGGGTGCTGGGGATTGAACCCGGGTCCTCTGTAAGAGCGGTCAGTGCTCTTAACCGCTAGGCCATCTCTCCAGCCCCAACAAATGCAGAGTATTGTGAGAAATTAGCTTTACTCAAAATTACAACTACTGGAAACACTATCAAGCTGGGCTGGAGAGATGGCTCAGTGGTTAAGAGTACTTGCTGTTCATGCAGAGGACCTGAGTTAGATTCCCAGCACCACACTGAGTAACCCACAATCACCTGTAACTCCAGCTTTGGGAGGACCTGACACTCTCTTCTCCCCTCCTTAGACACCTGTGTTCATGTGCACAAACCCACACACATACACATATGATCAAGTTTCATATGCACATGACTAAAACTTCATATTATACCAAATACAAATGAAGATTAGGAATCTCCCTCCTGGGGCTGGAGAGAAGGTTCAGCAGTTAAGAGCACTGGCTGCTCCTTGGACCCAGGTTCAATTCCAGGCACCCACATGGCAGCTAACTATCCTTAACTCCAATTCCAGAGAAAGCCGACACCCTCTTCTGACCTCCACAGCATCACACGACACAGGCGTCCTCACACACATGCAAGCAATACACTCATACATATGTAATAAAAAATAATAAATAACATATGAAAAGAATGAATATTCCTCCTGGGACTGGAGGGATAGCTCTGCAATTAAGAGCACTGGTCACTCTTGCAGAGGACTGGGTTTGGTTCCCAGACCACAAGGTGGCTAACGACTGTCTGTAACTCCAGATCCAAAGTGCTCTTCTGGCCTCCTTTGACAGTTCTCACTCTGCCACACTTGGAGGCTGATGTACAAACCTCGTCCACTGGATTAAAGGGAAAAGGGAAAGGAACGAAAGGCCAGCGGCTGGCCTTAAACAACCTTCCCCTAGCCTACCTGCTCCCACCTGACATCTACACCAGGCAGTGCCCGATGCCCACTGCTGGACCCCCCAGGCTGTCGCTTGATTAGTGCTCTTCAGCCTAAATTCCACTGGCACACACTCCCCACACACTGGTCACCATGCCGCCGGCACACACTCCCCACACACTGGTCACCATGCCATTGGCACACACCCCACACACACTGTCAAAACAACTGCAGTCAACTAGACTTCCTGGGCTGGCACCTGATGGATTTCCCCAGCCAAATTCTGCTAGCAAACACCACTCAAGCCTGGTGGGCTAAAGACACACGTGAAAATAACGGACCTGAGGTTCCTGTCTGATGGTAAGGAGAATTGTTTATCTGTCCACAGCATTCTGTTTTTATACCCAGAGTGACGTCATATCTCAGGGCCAGCTTTCAGACCCCCTGAAGGCATGTGCCACCATGCCGGGCTATTTAACAGTTTTTTAATCCATCCTTCCACCAGAAGATAAAATACTCATGTGCTTTTGTTTCCTCCAGTGAAATAATTTGTTCCTCTCTTCTTACAAACTCCAGTTATCTAGTGCTTCATAACAAACCACTCCAATGTTTATTGGCTTAAAAAAGCAACAGTAGTTTGTGCTTCCATACATTCTGTCTGCATGTGGAGAGTTCCTTCAAAGTCAAATGGTGACTGAACTTAGAACCATCTGAGCTCTGTCTCTCTATTTTATATTGTGTCAAGGGCCCCATAGGTGGGTGGTCCATGTACATAGACGAGAGTTAAGCTAATTCCCAGGTTCAGCAGGTTCTGTGGCAGGCAGAGGCTTCACTAACCACATGACAGTGAGGTGGAAGTTCTACCTTGCTTATGCGCTGGCCTCCAAAAGCACATAGTTAAACGGGCCTGGTATAGGCCTGCGATCCCAGCCACTTACAATGCTGAGGCAGAGGAGACTTGAGACCAAGGTCAAGGTTTGCCTAGGCTACAGTGAGCTCATGGCCCCTTGAACAACTTAGTGAGATCTTATCTTAAAACAGAAAACACGAAGAGGGCTGGGGATAGAACTCGGTGGCAGAGCACTTCCACGTGCATGTGAAGCTCCAAGTTCAGCATCCAGCTTGTTTCTGAAAAAAAGAAACAAACTACGTAATATTATTACTGTTATGCTTGTTTGATAAAATGGTCACAAAAGCACCCTCAGTTTCCATAGCAAAGAGCTTGTGCTCCATCTGGGTAGTAGAGCACATGCTGCCATTTTTGAAAATACAATGGGCCACTCAACAAAAAGATCTTTTTTCAAACAAAACTTTTGTTTTGGTATTTTTGAGGCAGGGTCTCCCTTTTAGTACCAGCTGTCCTGGAGCTCGCTCTGTAGACCAGGCTGGCATTGAACTCACAGAGAACTCACAGAGATCTGCCTCCTCTACCTCCCGAGTGCTGGGATTAAAGGTGCTTATCTTTGTGCATGTATGTCTATGTGAGTGAATGCCATGTGTGTTCAGATGCATGTATACCAGAGGAGAGTGCTGGGTGCCCTGGAGCTGAAGTTACAGGTGGTTGTGAGCTGCCTGATGTGGGTGCTAGAAACCAAACTCAGGTCCTCTGGGAGACAAAGAAGTGCACTTAACCACTGAACCATCTCTCTAGACCTACCCCTTCTGTTTTTAAATACTTTTATAGCATCATATTTTATGAATGCATTGTCATTTAATTAACCAATTCCCCACAATCTATCAGTCCTTTCTATCTACCTTTTATTGTGTTTCAAACTGCCTTCAGAGGACTCTGCCCTCTGATTCCTCTACACACTGTGACAGGCAGCCACATGCTTCTCTCAGTGAGCCTTTGTTGGAATACAACCATATCCATCATGCATCAAGCATGCAGGGATCCTTTGGTGCAGGTACAGCAGAGTAGATGAGCAGTTGTATTGTTCTTTTTACTATCTGTTCCATTCAAAAAGTTGCCAGTCTTACTTTCTCCTATTAAAACATGTAGCTGTGGTATCCTTAGTCAAATATATTGACTAATCAATGTATTTTATGAAGCAATCTTGAATTATGTGGATATTTTATTTGACTTGTTATATTTTAATTTTTTGAAGTTTAGAAGACATTTCGGGGTTGGAAGGTTGGTTTGGGTTTGGGTCTCAGTGCTTTTTTGTTGGGGGTTTGTTGGTTTTGTTTTTATTGTTTTTATGTTTGGTTGGTTTTTGTTTTTTCATTCCAAAGGTTTGGCTTTGTTCAGTTAATAGAACATGATCTCAGTGCTTAAGCTGCCCAGTAGAACAGTCTCTAGAGGTAGTTTTTAGGTCATCGGGCAATTGTGACAACTTTTTGAGACGCTTCAGAGGAACAAGGAAGCAGACCCACTTGTCCTGAACCTCTGGAGGAGCCGCCCAATGGAAACTTTAAATATCTTGCAGATCTAACTCCATTTCCTATGTCACAGATGTCCTGCTGAGGCCTCAGCAGGACAATGGATGTTAAAGTTACCAGGGAGTTGGTAGCAATCAAATCCCTGAGTCTTGAGCTCTTGGCTTCTCACTGGAGGAGGAGTGAGGGGTCTGTTCTCTGGATTGGGGTGCAAGGCCAAGGTCAGACTTTAAGGTGGGGTTGGGGAAGGGTGTATAAAACTTTGCTGACAGGTGACTTACTTTCCTTTTGCCTTTCAGTCTCCTAACAGTAATATCCACAAGGAACGGCCAGTCCAGGGGGATTTAATTTAATGAATAAATACAAATCATCCCAACAAATAATGACTCAGTACAGGTTTCCCCAACTTGGTCTCATCTTCCTTGAGTGGCTGTTTCCAAAGACAGCACCTCACCAGTGTTCTGGCCCCACACCTCATAATGTGCAGGGTCCTCCAGCGCCCTCTTGCTAGCAATGATCACAAAGGGGTAGCCAAGCTTGTTAGCATCTTTCGGTCTGTTTCCAAGTCAGGTGTGTCCCGTCGTCCAGCAGAACCTCTCCTTGGAGCTGAGGCACTGCTTCCACAATAGCATCGTACAGCTGTCCCACAAGCTCTGTGGCTGCTCTCTCCTGACTGCCCTTCTTAGGTGGGATGAGGCAGACTTGGTTTGGAGCCAGGAGGTTGGGCCAGCGGATGCAGTCTTCTGTAGAAAGAACTTCAATGGCAGCAACCAAGATCCGTGTCACTCCCAAGCCATAGCACCCCATTTCAGCCAGCAATGGTTTACTGTGGGCACTGGTGAACCTGGCATTGAAGATGGAGGAGTACTTGGTGCCCAGGTAGAACGTGTGTCCCACCTCAATGCCCTTGGTTTCTGTCAATGGACCCTGGCATGCAGGGCAGTTTTTTTTTTTTTGTGCTAAGTCTAGTGCTTCTGTGTTAGCTGAGCAGTGACGGCTGGGACAGATGGCAAGCCACTCCTCTCCAACGTTCACTGGTAGCTGGAACTCATAGGACATTGTGCCCCCCAAAGCTGCTCACATCTGCCTTGGCCTCAATCCATCACAGTCCCAGCCTGTCAAACAAGCTACAGTAGACATTGGACACCAGGCCATAGGTCTGCTGGGCAGCCTCAGGGAGCAGTCGAAGGTGTTCACGCCCTTCACATAGAACCCCCAGCCATGGAGAAGACCAAAGCGAGGCCTAGGCTCTGCTTTGTAGGACAGCGTCTTCTGGGAGGCAGCAGGGCCGTAAGTGCTTCCTCATGGGTTGGTCCCAGGCAGTAGTCCTTGCCATGCCTGTCTCTCAGTCTCAGCAGCTCCCTGCCTATCAGGTCCCAGTGGCTGGTGGCTTGCCATCGTTCATCCAGGCTGAGGCTGGGCATGTTGATTTTCTGTCCCCCAGTTGCCTGCATCTCCTGGTCTATCACCTGAATAAGCTTTTCCATGGCACAAACAGTGTAGGGCATGAGGTGGTAACAGCCAGGACTTGCTGGGAGGATCAAGCCTGCCTGTAGCATCAGCCGTTGGCTCTTACAAGTCAGGTTGCCCTCCAGAGAGAGGACATGGTCTTCCCAAAGATTCTGCAGCTGGAACACTCGGGATACCACCAAGTGCTGCCCTCTGTCTAGTGCACATTGGTGACGCCTGTGGGAAGTGTACCTGGGAAGCTCCTGGGTGCAAGTGGCCAGGGCAGAGAGTTTCTGTGTCTTCTCAGCAGCCCTTCCATGACACCCTGGCAAGGGAAGCCTGGCACCTGGAGGAAAATGGAGTTGTGTGGGGATGGTGCTTAACTGGGTTCTCAGCATGGGCTCCAACACGTTCCCGAGATAGGACCTGGTCTTGAAGATGTGAGTCCTCCATTTCTAATAACACGGAAGATCAAAGCACTACTTTTTAAATCTATTTTCTTCAGATTAGGAAAGCATTACCAACCTAGAGAGAGAGAGCATTGCGTGGTCCATGCACAGGCCTGGGTTCTAGGCCAACGTGTTTTTATTGTTTTTGAGACAGGGTCTCTCTGTAACCCCAGCTGGCCTGGAATTTACTATGTAGACCAGGCTGGTCTTGATCTCACATTAGAGCTTCCTGCCTCTGCCTTCTGCCTGCTGAGATTAGAAGTGTCCACCACCACACCCAGCTAAGTTTAGAAGATATTTTAAAACTGAGAAATTTTGACAGTTGCTACAGAGCCCCTAAATTTTCCTGTTCTCTTCTGTCTCTTCCTTTTGGATGCTGGCCAGAGCCTAAGTCTTCTTTTCTGGTACTTTGGGCTTTCTCTGCAACCCTCCTCCCTATCACATCAGTGCTTGTTCACCACTTGGCTGCCTACAGATGCTATAGTTCTCCCTCTCTCTTTCCTCCATCTCCTTCCTCAGGGCAGCCGCTGAGATTGGCTGCTTGCCTTCCCTGGGGTTTCTCTTTTACACTCTAATAAAATTGTTCTTGAGCTTTAAAAATTTGAGAATTTTTGCACAAAACCCACAGTAACATGTATTTTATCGGAATCAAAAGTGGGACAGTTCCATCGCCATAATCTGCCAGCTGAGATGGTGGCTGACTCTTCCACCCAGAGTGTGGAAGCCCACATCCAGTCCTGTCACCCCAGGCCTTACCAATCCGAGATTCGTCATTGGCTTTGAGGCTGTCAGTAGCTGAGTATCCCGTGTTTGTACCACTACCACAGTGTTTTTTACTCTAATCCTACTTCACTCATTAATGTCCCACACTCCTCTAGATTAAAAATGGCTGCCACTTGCTCATCCTTGTTTACAGGAGCATCGTCCCAATATGCTTTTTGTTGCTGTGATAAAATACTGACCAAAAGCAACTTAAGAGGAAAGGGTTTAGCTCTCCTGTGCTCATTGCAAGATGTGAACCTCCGCTTCCTGTGCTCATTGCAAGATATGAACCTCCGCTTCCTGTGTTCATTGCAAGATGTGAACCTCCGCTTCCTGTGCTCATTGCAAGATATGAACCTCCGCTTCCTGTGTTCATTGCAAGATGTGAACCTCCGCTTCTGCTCCAGCTCCTGCCACCATGCCTCCCTGCCACGATGGACTCTAATTCTCTAGAGCCGTCAATCATAAGCTCAAATAAACTCTTCCTTTTATAAGTTCCCTTGGTCATAGTGGTTTTATCACAGCAACAGAAAAGCAAACTAGAACAGTATTTGGTACCAGAGAGTGGGCTGTTGGCTGTGAAGAACCTGACCATGTGGGTGTTTGGAGAAATGTGGGAGACTTTACAACTTTGGGCTAGAAAAGCTGTTGACTACTGTAAGGAGAGCTTAATGGGCCATTCTAGTAGAAGCCTAGAAGAAAGAAGTGCTGAGAAAAATGTATTTCCAGAGGAAAATAAAGACTTAAGCAGCAACTGGGATATTTTGTCAGAGTCTGGCTAGAGTTTGCCCACAGCCCAAATGCTTGCCTGAGGCTAAGTTGAAAAGCAACGGACTAATTTCTTTGGCAGAGGATATTTCAAAACAGCCTAATTAGAAATGGTGGTATGGCTATTAAAGGTGAATATTATACAGATCTACAGTGAAAAAGAGCAAATGGGGCAGAAAGAAATGCAGAATGTACAGTTTGGATTGGAAAAGTGCACTAGGAAGATTAATGTTGGAGCCAAGGCACATGAAGGAGCAGCTCCCTTTGATAACAGAATTAAAGAGATTAAGGAGAAGCCTGGAGATTTACAAGTAAACAATGGGAAGAGTACCTTCACAGCAAGATCACACCCAGCTAAGCCTCCAACTTTTGAAAGGAAAATACTGAACCCGATGGTTTTCTACTCCAACAAGTCCAGGGCAGAGAAAAGCTGTGAATGTGGTTGAAGGAGACCATGGTCCATCCCAAACTTGCAGCCAAACTCTGCAGTTTCATCCACGTGGTGCTGGCTTTAGAGGCATGAAATTTGCAAGAGTGAAGGGGTCATCAGTTCTTCCTCTGAAGTTTCAGAGAGCCGCCTAGGCCAGGCAGAGTGCAGCAGGGGCGTCCCTGCATAAAGAAGGCCCTGATAGGCCATTGCGTGAAGCTGTGAATGTGAAGCCTGGTTGGCAGCGGAGACCTCAAGAAGACATTCGAGATGCCAGAGCTGTGAGATATTTGCCAAGGAGAGCTGCATACAGGGAGTGGTACCAGCCTAAGAAAGAGATGTATGTTGCAAGCAAAGCTGGAAGAGCTGAGCCATCTAAGCTCTTTGGAAGTCAAGTCCCAGAAATCATACGTGGAGCTACTGGACTTGGTGTTTGCCCTACTGGTTTTTGGTCTTGTTTTGGTCTAGTATTTCCTCACTATGCCTCTATTCCTCCCTTTTGGAATGGGAATGTGTATTTGGTTCCACTGTGTGTTGCAAGTGCGTAATTTGTCTTTTGATTTTACAGGAGCTTACAGTTAAGAGATTGGCCTGAGTCTCAGAGGAGACGGCTTTGGACTGTAGACTTTTGAATAGAATTCAGACTGGTAAAGACTATGGGGACCTTTAAAGTTGGACTAAATGCATTTTGCATTCTATATGTTCATCAGCCTATGGGGGCCAGGAAGTGGAATGTGGTGGTTTGAATGAAAATGTCCCCCATAGGCTTCTAGTATTCAGACATTTTGTCCCCAGTTGGTGGTGCTGTTTTGGGAGGTCTTAGAAGGTGTGGCCATGCTGGAGGAAGTACATCAATGGGGGAGGGCTTAGTGAGTTCAACAAGCCTTGCCAGTCTCCAGTTGCTCTCTCTCAGCTTCCTGCGCTCATTGGAAGATGTGAACCTCAGCTTTCTGCTCCAGCTCCTGCCACCACGCCTCCCACCACAATGGACTCTAATTCCCTGGAACCATCAATTGTAAGCTCAAATAAATTCTTCCTTTTATAATTTAAAAAAAAAAGAGGAAAGGGTTTATTTGGCTTCTAAGTGCATCATGGAGGAAAGCCAAGGCAGGAGCCTGAAAGGCAGGAATTGAAGCCGAGACCACAGAGAAATGCTTCTTACATACATGCTTCCTATGGCTTGCTCAACTTACCTTTTTTTTTTAAATATTTCATTTTACATGTATGAGTGCATTGCCAGGGAAGGGTATGTAAGTGCACCCAAGTCATGTGTGCCCACAAAGATTAGAAGAGGGCATCAGATTCCCCTGGAACTGGAGTTACAGAGGGTTGTCAGCCACCATGTGGGTGTGGGCATCAAACCCAGGTCCTCTGCAAGAGCAAGCCATTTCTTAAGAGCTGAGCCATCTCTCCAGCCCCTCAGTTACCTTTCTTATATAGCTCAGGCCCACCTGCCTAGGTATGGCACCACCCACAGTGGGCTGGGTCCTCCTTTATCAGTTGCCAGTTTAAAAAATGCCTCATGGGGGGGGCTGGAGAGATGGCCTTGCAGTTAAGAGCGCCGACCACTCTTACAGAGGACCCAGGTTCGATCCCCAGCACCCACATGGCGGCCGAGAACCATCTGAAACTCCAATTCCAGGAGAACTCCAGTTCCAGGGGAATCCGACGCCCTCTTCTGACCTCCGCAGCATTGCACGACACGGGTGCACAAACCTACATGCAGACAGTACATTCATACACATACAGAAATAAATAAAATTAATAAAAAAAATGCCTCATGGGGGATGGAGAGATGTCTGCAGAGGATCCAGGCTCGATTCCCAGCACCCACACGGCAGCTAACAACCATCCATAACTCCAGTTCCAGGGAATCCAACACCTTCTGACCTTCGTAGGCATTGCTTGACATACCTGCACTTACACACATGTAGACAATACACTCATACCCATAAAAATAAATAAATAAATAAATAAATAAATAAATAAAACATTCTTTAAAAAGAAAGAAAATGCCTCACTGATGTGGCCAATCTGATCTGGGGAATTCTTCAGTTGAATTTTCTTCTTAGGTGACTCTAGGATTGTGTCAGGGTGACAACTGAGGGTAACTGTGACAACCACCATCCATAACAATGTAAAAACAACTGTGTCCATCAACAGATGACTAGATAAAGAAAACAGATACAGTGTGATCAGTTCACCCTTGGAAGGAAAGGACTTCTTGTCATATACTTCAGTAAGGGTAAGGCTGGAAGCTATTATGCTAAGTGAAAATGTGAGATACAGAAAGAGAAAAACTGCATGAGACCACCCATATGCAGTATCCAACACTGCATGAGACCACCCATGTGCAGTATCCAACACTGCATGAGACCACCCATGTGCAGTATCCAACATTGCATGAGACCACCCTTGTACAGTAGCCAACACTGCATGAGACCACCCATGTGCAGTAGCCAACACTGCATGAGACCACCCATGTGCAGTAGCCAACACTGCATGAGACCACCCCTGTGCAGTAGCCAGCACTGCAAGGGACCACCCACGTACAGTAGCCAACACTGCCAAAGGGAAGAGCTAGGAATTATGAATGGTACAGATTTCCATTTTGCAAAGAGTTCTGGAAATGGATGATAGAGGTAGTAAAACAATAATATGAATATACTTAATGACATTGAATTAGATATCTGAAAAGAGGCTAAGATAACAATTATACCTATTTACCATAACAAAAAATTGAAAGGAAATGGAAGTTGCTTCAGGTCCAGAACTAATGGGGGACTCCAAGTATGGGAACAAATACTTCGAGGACGATAAGCAATGTTTTGGTCGTCACTGATGTTACATATACCACTGGTATGAATGGCAGGCACCCATTCTGGGATGTGGATGGAAGTGTGCATGGTACACTGGCATCATCGGCTTCACTGCATGACTGATGTCTCTCTGACAACAAAATCACCTACTGCTCATAAATTCATTCGGGCAAACCATAAATTCAATATGAGTGGCACTCCACAACACTATAGGCACCTGATTATATCATTAGAAAGAAGAGTCAAGAATAGGTTCCACCTTTCAATACTTTACACCAGAAGTAACATTCAAGAGCTAGAAGGCCAGGTCACAGGAAACCCCACAGTTTCTATCCAGGTCTACTAGAACATTCTTTGGTGAGGTCTCAAATTATCCTATGAGATGTAAATGACCCAACATGGCCCTGCTAGAGAGGCCACACATAGGCATCAGAGTACAGTCCCAAACGTCCTTGCCTTGCCTAACGTGGTGGGGAGCCATTCGGACAGAACATTCTATGTCAGCTCTCTGCTAGGCAAGTGCCACTGAGTGACTTCCATCCACAGCACAAAAATGATCTCTGCCCAAATTCTTGCCTCCCAAATCTGAATACACTGTTGTTACAGTCTCACATTAAAAAAAAAAATCTTAGCAACTTAACATTTGACTCCTTTGCATAAAAGTAGTGTACTCACCCCTGGGAAAGGACTTATTAATTTTACATCTTAATCTTAGTTAAATAGAAATTGATAGCTCTCCAAATAAAATTTAGCTCCTTTTACTAGATTTTGTCCAGTTTTATTTTTTTAAATGATTGCAAAGGTTTTTCCTTTGGTACATACTAAGTCGTCCTGATTTGTTCTTATTTATGAGATAAGGAATAATTTTTGTTGAATTTAAAACAACATGGTGAGATGGCTCAGCAGTTAGTGAGCACTTCCTGCTCTTCCAGAGGACCCAAGATTGGCTCCCAGCACCACATTAGGCAGCTCACAAGTGCCTATAACTTCAGCTCCAGGGACTCCAACATCCTCTTCTGGACTCCACAGGTGCCTACATACATGTTGTAGACTTTCATACAGAGACACAGGCATACCGAATATAAATAAAAGTAAATTCTTAAATAATAATAATTACATAAATGTGAGACTTGGGATCATTGAGATGGCTCAGCCAGAAAAGGTGCTTGCTGCCAACCTGACAACCTGATTTTGATCCCTGGCACCCATGGAGTGGAAGGAGAGAACTGATTCTTAAAAGTTGTCCTCTCACCCCCACTTATGCCCACACATACATACACACACACACAGACACACACACATACACACTAAAATGTGAAAATCAAAAGATGTGTAATAAGATAGTATTTCAGTATTTTAGGCATGAAATGGAGCTAAAATTACAGATGGAGTAGAATTTTCCATAATATTACGTCAAACATATGAGCCAAAGTTCATAGGCCCAAGAGACAGGCTAAAAAGAGTTTCAAGAAACTATTTTGGCTTTATAGCTTTTGCCTGGTTACTGTTTTCTCAGGAGGCCTTGCAGTTTCTCTGACATCACAGTCTTGTTGGAGCTTTGGAAAATCAAGTATGTACAGATTGCTAAACAATCCAGCTGCCATGCTCTCATCCCCGTCCCTACTATAGTGTAAATACATGGAGAACAACTGGAGTACAGGAAGGCCCTGACTCAAAAAAAAGACCAAAATAAAAGTCCTGGGTTCAAGCACCAGTACAGAAAAAAATGATCTAGGGCAGAGATGACAGGAGGTGAGCCACAGCACAGCACCTTCCAGGGACAGTGGACAGTCTTGTTGAATTAGAACTGTATTGAACAAGGAAAAGACAAGTGGACAAATTATTCAGGACATGGAATAAAAAATTAAAAATAAATAAATAATAAATAGAACTTTGAATATCATAGGTGCATAAAAAGTTGCCATCAAAGGAAGGATATAATTGCCTCAAATTCTCCCAGTATAGTTCTTCAAAGTCCAACATGATTTCCATATCTATATATAAATATTTTGAGTTCTCAACTAGAAAATAGAGAGGGAAAAATCTTTCTGTGACATAATATAATTTCTTTATTATTTTTTCCTCTAAAAGCAAAACAGATGGAAAACCAATTTGAGGCAGGGAGTGTCTTAATTAACCGCCAAAGGGACCAAAGGTTTTGGTAAGACTCATATGACTGACTTAAAATAAAGCCACCCAGAGGATGTCCTGAATTACCCAAGTGACCATCTGGAAATGTAACTGTGGAATGTTTGGGACAGCAGTTGCCAGAACCCTGGCTTCAGTGCTACGTCCTAGATTATTGACTGTTTGTTGTTAGGATTTCAGCTGACCTTCTTCAGTCCATTTGAGGAGGTTGGTGGATGCTCATCTAGCCCACTCCCCCTTGTCTATAGAGAAGGCTGGAGTGTGGCAGGTGGCTGACTCTGGATCTAATGACCTTTCCTGAACCATAAGGCCTCTTCTTTTGTACAAAAGTTACGCAGTGCATGTTGTTAGTACAGAAAGCTTCTTTGAATGCCATCCATATTCACCACCTGAGGAAACTCTCCCCCCCCCCCCGACAGCATATGGTACCAGTCCCAAGTTATCGGTCTACATTCATACAGTCTACACAGCAATATTTCCTTATAAATAGAGAAAAGAAGAAACAGGAAGTATAATCTGGGGATACTGTTCCCCTTCCTGTACATCTGAAAATGGTTAGCGTTGGAGAAGGCGACACAGAAACAGACATAAGTAGCCTCTATTCGGCACTGACACCAGCATCACGCCTGCTGCTCTCCTGACCATACTATGTTTTTATTCTGCTGTGTTACATGAGGCCACTTCCACGCTTGTATATCACGTGCATTGAGCATATTCCCTGCACTCCCCAATACCTCCCCTTTCTCCCCACCCCCACACTATTAGCCCCTTTGTTCCCCTAGACAGTTTTGCCTCTACTTTCATGTCATCTGTACATATATGATTCTGTACACCTATAAGGTGTAGGAGGACCCACAGGTGAGAGAAAACATGCACTATTATACGTCTTTTTGAGAATGACTCAATTCACTTAATGCAATCGTCTCCAGTTGCATCCATTTCCCTGCAGATGGCATAACTTGATGTTGTGGCATTTGAGACTTTGTTCCTGGGAACTCCCCCCTAGAGACAGCAGGTGACTGCATTGCTAGTATACCTTAACCCACAAACTAAACAACGTAGGACCACACTCCCGACAACTTCCTCTGTTAAATTCTCTCACAGCAAACCAATTCCTTCTAAACCCTGAATCACCCCAGGGCCAGGTACTGGGGGACAGAGGACAGATGCTACATACAGAACCAAGCAGAATGACTCCAAGTACCCAGCCCCGAGCTTACTGTGCATTCCTACTGATAATACGTGCTCTGGGCTGTACTCTGCCATCTACCCCACCCACTGACTTACCACGGAGCTTCTGCACGTGGATTTGCATGTGATGTTCAGCTCTTATTAATAGGGTCGATAAACGTCTTCTTTTCTGCTCATTTCAGTGTCTGTGCATCTTACCATATCAGAATAAAACAATCCCTGGGTACAAACTTAGAACACCTTCTACCACTCAGCAGAGACCACTACGCTTGTGAGAGGGTTAAATGATGATGGAGAATTGTTTTAAGAAAGCTAGCTGGGCCAGGCGTGGTGGCGCACACCTTTAATCCTAGCACTTGGGAGGCAGAGGCAGGCGGATCTTTGTGAATTCAAGGCCAGCCTGGTCTACAGAGTGAGTTCCAGGCCGGGCAGTTCCAGGCAGGGAGACCCTGTCTCGAAAAGACAAAAAAAAATCTAGCTGGGGCTGGAGAGATGGTTCAGCAGTTGAGAATGCTGACTGCTCTTGCAGAGGACCCTGGTTCAATTCTTAGCACCCACATGGCGGCTAAGAACCATCTTTAAGCTGGGCGTGGTGGTGCACGCCTTTAATCCTAGCACTTGGGAGGCAGAGGCAAGAGGATCTCTGTGAGTTCAAGGCCAGCCTGGTCTACAGTGTGAGTTCCAGGCCAGCTGAGGCTATGGGGAGACCCAGTCTCAAAAAGACCAAAAAAAAAAAAAAAAAAAAAAAAAAAAAAAAAAAAAAAAAAAAGAAAAAGAAAAGAAAAAAAGGAAGAAAGAAAGAAAGAAAGAAAGCTAGTGTCTGTTAAGTATGGTAGAAACTCAGATACAAAGATAACCCTGCTTTTCAAAATGTAAATATCCAGGGCTAGAGAGATGGCTCAGCAGTTAAGAGCACTGGCTGTTCTTGCAGAGGACCTGGGTTCAAATCCCAGCCCCACATGGTGGCTAACAACCATCTGTAACTCCAATTCCAGGGGATCAATGGCCTCTTCTGTCCTCCATGTGCACTGCATGAAATGGGTGCACTTACATACATGCGGGCATAGCACTCATACACATAAACTAAAAATAAATAATTTTTTAAAATGTAAATCTCTGTATGTGTGTGTGTGTGTGTGTGTGACAATAGTCCCAGCCGTTGTCACCTGCTTTCTATTCATTGAGATGTGGAACATTCTGAGAGCTGCAGTTGGTCTCACATATCCTTGGATCTTATCCTGCAGGTGATACAGAGTTCTTGGGGACATGCATGTGTGATGGGAAGATTGCTCTGGTACTAGCTGAATGGATAGAGTTCATGTTCAAAATTGGTGATACATGTAAAAATAAGACTAGGAAATAGAAGGTGTCTCTAAGAAAACCTAAAAAAGTCACATGAACAGGTAAGTGATAAGGTCAGGAAAGTCTTTTGAATTGCTGGTCATGGTGGTACACACTGGTAATCCCAAAACTTGGGAAACTGAGGCTGGAGGGTCAGAAATTCAAGGCCAGTCTTGGCTACATGGTGAGTTGGAGGTCAGCCTGGGCTACAGAGACCCCATCTTTAAAAAAAAGAAAAAAAAAAGCTTTAAAAGTAATAACAAAAACTTAGAAGCTATAACAGGAATTTAAAACTTAAATATGTCAAATTTACTATAAACAAAATCAGTAAACCAATGGCCCACTTGTGGGGGGAATCTTCTAATTCAGAAGACAGACTATCTGCAGCATAAAGGTCTGTGATAAATTTTTAATTCATAAGATTAAAATGAATGGTAGAACTGGGCGTGGTGGCGCATGCCTTTAATCCTAGCACTTGGGAGGCAGAGGCAGGTGGATCTTTGTGAGTTCAAGGCCAGCCTGGTCTACAGAGTGAGTTCCAGGCCAGCTGGGGCTACAGGGAGACCCTGTCTCGAAAAGACCAAAAATAAAAATAAAAATAAAACGAATGGTAGAAAGATGAGCTAAGTTCCCAGAAAAGACAATTCTAAGATTTACTCTTCTGAGTGGCTAACAATCTAGTTTTGAACATCCAAATGTGTTCCCAGGTAGGTGCTGTGATATGCACATGGTCCCTATCTCGTACCACAAGCTACCAAATCTCACCACACCATGCTTCAGTTTACAAATGTGAATTTTCTGGTTGAGTTAGTTCTTCACAACAAAGCCTTTATATCCTGGGTGGTTCTCAGCCACCATGTGGGTGCTGGGGATCGTACCCGGGTCCTCTGCAAGAGCAGTTGGTGCTTTTAACCACTAAGCCATCTCTCCAGCCCCCAATAGTTTCTATTTCTTAATGTGGGACTGTGAAATGCCATACTCTGTCTTTGATGTCCCACTGAAATAACATGTCTCATAGGGTGGGGGGAAGTATGTGTCCATGGCAGGTATGTGCATGCAAAGGTGTCCCACTTTATCATTCCTGTCCTCATTCCCTGAGACAGAGCCTCAACTAACCTGAGTCTAGAAAGCTCCATTAGTCTACCCATCTGCACCCCTTATAGCACTGGATCACTGGCATGCCCAAGGCCGCAGCAGGCTTTTCACATGAGTGCTAGGGATTCCAACTCGAGTCCTCACACTCTTGCCCACTGAGCCGTCTTCCTAGCCCCTCAAGGAAACTTACGAAAGAATCAGCTACACTGCTTCATGCTGGAGTTCTTATCTATGGAGCATCGCGAGCTTTGGGGGGACTGCATAGAAATTAGACCCTGGCGGAAAGAAGCGGAACAGTAGAGGACTGACTTTTGAGGTGTCTGTGAATATACATACCACCCTTTGCAACAGCCGGAGTTGCCTGGGGACCCTGAGTGCGACCTGAAAAAAGAGAAGAGATATGAAATAGGACTGTGAGAGCATTCTTAGACGAGTTCTCGGAGACGCTCAGGTCTGCCAGGTCCACCATGAGGAATATCTGTCTTGAAAAGCAGTTTTGACTTTTTATCAGAGAATATTTTTCCAGGCTAGGATTCTAATCCACCCTTCTTAGATCTGGTCAAGATGTAATCACAGGACCTCATGTGAGTGCACCTAAGTCTGTAACAGGAATGCACATGAAATGGGGACAGTAGGGAGATCAATAGAATTGATCTAAATCTAAATTTTGGCTTGGCATTAAGCTCTGTGCTGTTGTGTCCACTCCAGTGAATAAAGGCATTCAGCATTTTCCTGACGAGCTTCTTATTCAAGGCCAAACTCCAGGAAACTCAGGGGCCAAAATGAAGTTACCTTGAGTTTGGTTAGTTTTTTTCTAAGTGATTTCTTAAATTTTTTCATAAGCAAAAGATCCAGTTCAACAAATGGTGGACCCCAGGTTCACCAAGAGACTCTAAGAAAATAAAGTGGAAAGCAAACAATGTAGGGGGACATTCGACATAGACCTCTGGTCTTTACATGTTTCCATGAGCCCACATACATACACACATACACGTACACACACACACACACACACACACACACACACACACACACACACAGAAACCCCGGAAACCCTGCAGCTTAGGTCATCTCTCAAGCTCTCATCCTCCAGCCCTTGTCAACCAAACTTTGTGTGCTTTGGTCATTCTGGTCATTTTCTGTAAATGGAATCATACAGCACATAGATTTTTGTATCTCACATGTTTCACTTTGCCTTTTGTTTTCAAGGCTCACCCAAACCAGAGCAATCAGTGTTCTATTCCTTTCGAACATACTCCATTTTCTTTATCTGCTCATCAGTTGATGGATTTGAGTTGCTGCTACTTTTTGGCTAGCATGAATAATTGGAAGGTTAAATGAGAATTAATTGTCACAGGCAACTCTGTGTTACAGATACATTCTTATTTTTCTATGAGTAAAATTCTTAGGTCATATGTAAACTTAACACTTAAAAAAATTTATTTATTTTTATGTGTATGTCTGCATGTAGGTTGGTGCACCTGTGTCGTGCAATACCACAGAGGTCAGAAGAGGGCATCAGATTCCCCTGGAACTGGAGTTAACCAGTTCTTAGCTGCCATGTGGGTGCTGGGGAATCGAACCTCGGTCCTCTGCAAGAGCAGTCAGCGCTCTTAACCACTGAGCCATCTCTCCAGCCCCTACTTTTTAAGAAACTATAAAATCAGCTGGGCATGGGGCCCATGCCTTTAATCCCAGCACTCGGGAGCCAGAGGCAGGCAGATTTTTGTGAGTTCAAGGCCAGCCTGGTCTACATAGCAAGCTCCAGGCTAGCTGGGACTAAAGGGAGAGACCCTGTCACAAAAAAAAAAAAAAAATTTCTAAAGTGATTATACATTATATATATATATATATTTCCACTTGTATGCATGTCTTTCAGTTAAAAGTTATACTTTATATAAGCATCATAAGAGAGGGTAATCTGTAGGAAAACAAAAAAGAATGTACAAGATAATTTTCGGTAACTTTTAAAACAATTGTTCATAATTGGGAATAGCCTAAAATATCCTTTAGAAGTAGTTGAGTTAAATTTGTCATGATACACTAGGGACTGGGGAGATGGCTCAACAGTTAATAGCATTGGCTGCTCTTGCAGGGACAGCTAACACCAGTCTGTAAACCAGTTCCAGGGGGTCCAACACCCTCTTTTGACCTCTCCAGGCCACTGCATGACACGGGTGCACCTACATGCATGCAAGCAATAGACTCACACACATAAAATAAAAATAATAAAATACTTAAAAATTGCTCATAATTAAAACTAGCTTAATATATTCTTTAAAAGCAGTTTGGTTAATATATCATGATACATTGAGAATAAGGAGATGGCTCAGTTGGCAAAGTGCCTGGCCCACAAGCATGGGTACCTGACCTCAATCTTTGGGAGCTTCAGAAAAAGCCAGGCATGGTGTCATGTGTTTGCAAACCTGTTTCAAGGGAGACAAAGTTATGAGATTCCTGGGGCTCGAGGGCAGCCAGTGCAGAATAATCAGAGAGTAGTAACAGGCCCCATTAGAGAGTCTGTCTCAGAAAATGAGATTGGACAAAATGAGCTTCTAAAGAATGAGGTCCAAGGTTGATCTCTGGCCTCCACATGTACACACACACACATACATATACACATGTATACACATGTTCTGATTCATCAATTAAATATAATATAGATATTGAAAATAATGATGCAGACCTATATTTACTGACTAACAAATATATTACTGGACTTTAATGCCATTCATCAAATATTTTTTGAGCGTTTTCTGCCAAAAGGATTACCCACTGTAGACAACTCTGGCCAATGTGTTATGAATATAAATAAAATTTGTCACTTCTGGGCCAAGTGTTAAATTATATTTGATCTTCTAGCGCTGCCTGGTCTCTCTAGAAGAGAAATTAGCCATGTTTCTTAGCAGCAGGAGCAGCCACCACACCCAAGTTCACAAGTGACTACATGAACAGATTTGTTCCATTGTCAGCACGGACAAATATATAAGCAAGATTGAAATGTCTTGTTCCTTAAGACATTCATATTTGAGGTTCTGTGTTGTCATGCATAACTACTTTATCCTGACTAATATATTCATTATACATTTCAAAGTATTAATTCAGGTACCAAAACATTACATTTACCATGATCACTTTTCTAAGTGTAACTGGTTTTAATGTAGGATACAGACCAAAATGTTAATGGCTATAGCTTTTGGATGGTTGAATTCTCTCTATATACATTTTTCTGTTTCTTGAGCTTTTGCTAAATTTGCATATATTAACTCCATAGTAGAAAAACAAAGATAATTTCATTTTTTATAATTTTTTAATTTATTTTTGTATGTGTATGAATGTACTGTCTGCATGTAGGTTTGTGCACCCGTGTCGTGCAATGCCGCGGAGGTCAGAAGACAGTGTTGGATTCCCCTGGAACTGGAGTTCTCCTGGAATCAGAGTTACAGACGGTTCTCGGCCGCCATGTGGGACCTGGGGATCGAACCCGGGTCCTCTGCAAGAGCAGTCGGTGCTCTTAACCGCTAGGCCATCTCTCCAGGCCCCGATGATTTCATTTTAAAAACCTAAAGATGGCTCGGTGGGCAAAGGTACTTGCTGCCAAGTCTGATGACCTGGGTTTGATCTCTGGGATCTATATTGTAGTCACAGAAAACTGACTCCTGAAAGTTGTTCTCTGATTTCCACAGGTGGAAATGTAACACACACACACACACACACACACACACACACACACACAAATAAATAAATAAAGTAAAAAAATGAACTGGAAAAATAAACAACCATGAATCGCTTCACCCACCTTTTTATCCCAAATGTATCATGAGCCACCATAGAGCTGCCTGTTCAACGAAATGTGAAGAAAGAAACAGTACAGATTTAGGTTCACTACCACCCTGACTCCATACAGGAGCCTCTCTTTCCCTTAGGAGAAAGCAGCTTCTGATTTCTAAAGTGAGGTGGACCAAACTAAGCAAGATTGCAGTAAGGATCCTGGGCAAGGTCTTTACCCTATTAGCCCTATAAGTTTACCCCAGGTCTTTCCTCCCTAAAATTGTAGAATAGGCTGGGGACCACTTAAAATAGCTACTGTCAAAAGAAAGCCCAACACCCCCACACACACACCATGTGAAGTTCTCTGATTGATCTAAAGTATTTTCTTTGAAGTCTCCTCCTTTGGAAAATGGGTTTTCCAACAAAACAAGCCAGTTCAAAGGAGACCAAGAGAAGTTGCTTTTTTGTTGTTTGGATGACTGACATCTCAGGGGATCACCATGGCAACACTTCAATCCAGGTTCAAACTCAAACTGACCCAGAACCGAACCTTCCTGGTACAGGAAGATTCCTGGTGCAGAGAGGAAGGCAGTGGGATGACGCCTGTGTCAGCGTCACTGTTTGCAGTTAAGAACTCCAACCCTCTTGATTTTAAGGATTTTCCCCACATCATCTTCAAAGAACCTGGTGGTGGGAACTGTGCACAGAAAAGGGCCAGACTTTCAGCCTCAAGAGCCGCCAGAAATAGCAGCCTGGGAGCTCCCGTGGACTCTTTACAGCTCCAAGACACAGACTTGGGAGATGGCTCAAGTGGGGATCTTTTCTTCTCCAACATCAGAACACATGGTGTCCAGACTACAATGTTTACTAAGAAATCTAAGTCACAGAGCAATGAGATGACTCAGAGGGTAAAGGTGCCTGCTGCCAGATCTGAGCACCCAAGTTCCCTTCTCACTGACTCCTGAAAGTCGTCCTCTCACTTTACACACGTGTTGTGGCATGCCTGCACCCATCCACATACATATGTACACCCGTGGACAAAATAAACAAATAAATATAATTTTAAATTTTTTCATTTTTAGTTTCTTTTTGTGTAATTTTAATTTTTATTAAATTTTATTTTTATTTTATATATGAGTATTTTGTTTGCATGTAGGTAGGTATATCACATGTCACCAACCACAGAAGCCAGAAGAGGGCAGCTGATCCCCTGGACTGGAGTTATGGACAGTTGCTAGGTACCATGTGGGTGCTGAAAACTGAACCCAGGTTCTCTAGAAGAAGAGTAAGTGCTCTTAAACACTGAGCAATCTCTCCAGCCTAATAAATGTGATTTTTAAAAAGTTTAAAAAAGGGCTGGAGAGATGGCCTAGCGGTTAAGAGCGCCGACCGCTCTTGCAGAGGACCCGGGTTCGATCCCTAGCACCCACATGGCGGCCGAGAACCATCTGAAACTCCAGTTCCAGGAGAACTCCAGTTCCAGGGGAATTCGAGACCCTCTTCTGACCTCCGCGGCATTGCACGACACGGGTGCACAAACTTGAATGCAGACAGTACATTCATACACATACAGAAATAAATAAAATTTAAAAAAAAAAGTTTAAAAAAGAAATACATCGGGGCTGGAGAGATAGCCTAGCAGTTAAGAGCACCGACTGCTCTTGCAGAGGACCCGGGTTCTATCCCCAGCACCCACATGGCGGCTAAGAACCGTCTGTAACTCCAATTCCAGGAGAACTCTAGTTCCAGGGGAATCCGAGACCCTCTTCTGACCTCTGCGGCATTGCATGACACGGGTGCACAGACCTACATGCAGACAGTACATTAATACACATACAAAAATAAATAAAATTTAAAAAAATTTAAATAATAAGAAATACATCAAGGACCTTATTATCCAATGAAAAAGTAAGAGGGGGAGGGAAGAAATTGTGGGAAGAAAGAAAGAAGGAGAGGAAAGGGGAAGAGAAAGAAGGAAGGAAGTCTCTGTAAATTGCGAAGGAAATAAAATAAGTCAAGTTCAGCCAGGCAAGGTGGTACACGCTTTTAATCCTAGTGCTTGGGAAGCAGAGGCAGGTAGATTTCTCTGAGATCAAGGCCAGCCTGGTCTACATAGTGAGTTCAGGCCAGTGTGTAGCTATAGGGAGACCCTGCCCAAAAAGACCAAATAGTAAACAATAAAAGTAAGTCAAGTTCATTACGTTCTAGAGGAGCTGTGAAAAGTTGTAAGGTGGCCGGTGTGCCCAGAACTAGCTGTAAAGTATGGGCTGAAATGGAAGAAGAAATTTAAAGAAAACTGCTTTCTCTAGTGGAAGTACGTTGGAGACCATCAGAGGCACAAATCCACCCCAGCCTTGAAGTCCTGTGAGCCAAAATCATTCTCTGCCTGGAACTGAAGGTGTAGAAGCTTTCCTGTTTATACGTGCAGCAAAACCACTACCAGGCCTGGAATTTAGAACCTCTGCTTCTTCCCCAGTGTCTACTAGTGGAAATAGATGTTCAAAACAAAATCCCTAAAAATCTCAATTGTGGGGGCTGGAGAGATGGCTCAGTGGTTAAGAGCACTGACTGTTCTTGCAGAAGACCCAGGTACCTACATGGTAAACCAGTACCTACATGATGGCTAACAACCATTCCTAACTCCAGTTCCAGGGGAATCTGCTGCTCTCCTCTGATCTCTGTGGACATTGCACAATGTGCATTCACTTAAATACATGAAAGTATACATTCATGCATATAAAATAAAAATAATAAATAAAATACTTTTTAAAAAAATCTTGGGACTGGAGAGATGGCTCAGCGTCAAGAGCGCCAACTGCTCTTGCAGAGGACCTGGGTTCATTCCCAGCACCCATATGGCAGCTAAGAACCGTCTTTAACTCCAGTTCCAGGGTAATCCGACACCCTCTTCTGTCCTCTGCAGCATTGCACGACACGGGTGCACCAACCTACATGCAGACAGTACACTCATACACATAAAATAAATAAATAAATAAATAATAAGATTTCATTTAAAAAATAAAAATATAAATCTCAAGTGCTTCTTAAATGTCTATAATTTGTGTGGTAAGGGTTTCCTTTGTTCTCAGAATCTATCACCCTGTTTAATCATGACTCAGAGAAGAAAAGAGCACGATAGTCCACAAGTTAACGCTCTGATTTGGATTCTAGATGTCCCCCGATGTGTGCCAGTGACATGCTTTCCAGTTAAGTTTTACTGGAGTGTGGAGGGAATACTAATGGGTGGGCCTCGTGGGAAATCTTAGGGTCCCTGAGGGCAGAAGAGCCTGAGGGTGCTGCTCCCTTCCCGGACACGCACTTTGCTTCCCAGCCTTGATTTGTCTCAGCACAAGATTCAAAGAAACGGGGCAGATGGGCATTGTGGCGCACGCCTTAATCCCAGTACTCAGGAGGCAGAGGCAGGCAGATCTCTGAGTTCAAGGCCAGCCTGGTCTACATAGTGAGTTCTGGGCCAGCTGGGGCTACAGGGAGACCCTCTCTCAAAAAGAAAGCAAGAAAGCAAGAGAGAGAGAGAGAGAGAGAGAGAGAGAGAAAGAAAGAAGGAAAGAGAGAGAGGAAAGAAAGAAAGACAGAAAGAAAGAAAGAAAAAAGAAAGGAAGGAAGGAAGGAAGGAAGGAAGGAAGGAAGGAAGGAAGGAAGGAAGAAAGAAAGAAAGAAAGAAAGAAAGAAAGAAAGAAAGAAAGAAAGAAAGAAAGAAAGAAAGAAAGAAAGAAAGAAAGAATAAAAAATAACGGAAAAGAAGCCAAGCTTGGTGGCGGCGCATGCTTTTTGATCCCAGCACTTGGGAGACCCTGTCTCAAAAAGACAAGAGAGAGAGAGAGAGAGAGAGAGAGAGAGAGAGAGAGAGAGAGAGAGAGAGAGAATTTGGGGTACTTCCATCTTCATCCCTAGACCCCTAAAGTCCAAGGGACCTGGAGTCTCCTTGCTGTCTTAGATGCATAAGCTTTGCTGGCCTGGAGAACTGAAGTCTAAGAGTTCCTTAGGTCTCAGCACTCAGGACATTGAGAAAATACTAGTGAGAAGCACAAAGTCACGTACAGTTCACGGCCCAGTCTCGGATGCCCCCGCCCTTCCCTTCCGCCCTCAAGACATGAGATCCGGCTGGTTTGGGAGTGAGCACATTTCTGGAATGTCTCCCACAGCCTCTCTTTCCCCATTCAGTTCACAGCTCCATCTCAGCAATCCCGACATAAGGGAGGCATTATGGAGAGGCCCTCATCCTGCAGAATCTCCCCCTGGCTTTACATTTTACAGAGTTAAAAGAAACAGTTGTCGGAGCTGGAGAGATGGCCTAGCGGTTAAGAGCGCCGACCGCTCTTGCAGAGGACCCGGGTTCGATCCCCGGCACCCACATGGCGGCTGAAAACCGTCTGAAGCTCCAATTCCAGGAGAACTCCAGTTCCAGGGGAATCCGAGACCCTCTTCTGAACTCCGCGGCGTTGCACGACACGGGTGCACAGCCTTGCATGCAGACAGTACTTTCACACACATACAGAAATAAATAAAATTAAAAAAAAAAAAAACAGTTGTCTCAATCAAAATGCAAAAATGTATGATGGGTGAAAATTTATAGGAAATATAAAATTCAGGACGTTTCTAATTTAAGACATTAGAAATGGACCACCATAACAGATATTTATGACTGGCATGTGTTGAGTTGAATCTGCATACCAGGAACATTAGATTAATTACCAGTATTTGGAAGATGCATTAAGAGCCCAAGCTTTGGGGTTCAACACTACTGGGCTCTAACCCAGGATCTGTACAAGCAGTAGCCTTGAGCACACCACATCCCCCCCAGCATGGAATCCCTGCCTGTCCTTTGTAGATCAGGTTCGTTGAGACCTTGTCATGGCACTGGTAGACTTAACCAGACTATACATACACACTAGAAACAACTAAGATCTCACTGCTTACACCATACAAGTGCTCTGCCTTAACTGACTCAATTCTCATGAAAACCACAGGAGCATAGAATGGATGCATTTATCATAAAAATATTTATTACTGGAGCCAGACAAGATGGCACACACCTTTGATCCCAGAACTCAGGAGGCATAATCAGGCATATCTCTATGATATGGAGGCCAGCCTGGTCTATATAGTGAGTTCCAGGCCAGCTGGAGCTACAGAGAGACCCAGTCTCAAAAAGAACCCCCACAAAAAAAATTTTATTACCTGGCTAACTGCCAAGTCTGACAACCTGAGTTTGATCTCTGGCATCTACATGGCAGAAGGAGAGCACCAACCTCTGCAAGTTGTCCTCTGACCTCCACACTTCATATGCTGTGACACGCGTTCCCCCACACACACAAATAAATAAATACATAATGTAAAAATAAATGGGGACTGGAAAGATGCTCCAGTGGTTAAGAGCACATACTCCTCTGCAAAGAACACATATCCAGTAGCTTCCAACCACCTGCAACTCCAACTCCAGGGGATCCAGCGCCCTCTTCTGGCCTCCACAGATACCTGCACTCACATGCATATACTTCCTCCACAGATACCTGCACTCACATGCATATACTTCCACACAGATACACACAATCAGTATATATATATATATATATATATATATATATATACTGTATTGTTATAGCTGGGGTTTTTTTGGGGGGGGGGTGGTCTTTTCGAGACAAGGTCTCCCTGTAGCCCCAGCTGTTCTGGAATTCACTCTGTAGACTAGGCTGGCCTTGAACTCACAAATATCCACCTGCCTCCCAAGTGCTAGGATTAAAGGCATGTGCCACCAGGCCTGGCTTCATAGCTGTTATTACTTTGTGTTGCTGGGAATCAACCACAGAGCTTCGTGCATATAAGATAAATGTTAATTAATATTATATAGCTACTAGACTCTAACAGAAGTCTGAGGAACCCTTGTTCATAACAACCTCCTAAAGCTGGATATTTGTGGTATTTGTCAATTTAACAAAATGTGTAATTTTCTGTACCTCTGTCCAATAGTCACTTTAACATCTTGTTTGTAGGCATAATTTGATAGTCTTTCTCTTAAAGAAAGCCTTGAGATTTAACTTTTCTTCTCAAACTTAGATCTGCTTCTGTCTGTGAGGTACAAATTATTAACAGTCTGCTTCTGCAGATGACGAAAGTGAGTCACAAAGACATTAAGGTACTGCCCAAGTACACATGGTCAAGACCCATATTTGAACCTCATGTAGTTGCTCCATTGAAGTTCTACCATAAAAATTCATTGCTTCACTTTTAAATAACGCTCCCATGAAGCTCTATGAGACACTTTTTTTTTGGTATTTTTTTGAGACAGGGTCTCCCTTTAGTCCTAGCTGGCCCAGAGCTAGCTATGTAGACCAGGCTGGCCTCAAACTCACAGAGATCCGCCTGCCTCTGCCTCCCGAGTACTGGGATTAAAGGCGTGCACTACCATGCCTGGCACTATGAGACATTTTGTACACTTCATGACTGCTGGCTACTATTAACTTAAAACAGCTTTTGTAATAACTTTATCCTTATTTTAAAAAACATAAATTTATATCCACACAAAATGGATAACAGCAGATCGATTTTATAAAAGACTTTCTTTGAATACTAATTTCCTGACAGATTATTTTTTATTTACTTTGTTTTTATAATTTATTTATTTACTTTGTTTGGTGGGAAAGCATGAGTAACACTTAGTGCACGTTGAGGTCAGAAGACAACTTTCAGGACTTGGTTCTCTCTTGCTAGGGCCTGGGGATCGCACTCAGGTCATCCCACGTGGCCGCCAGCACTTTTATGTGCTGACCCATATTGTTGGCTTCTGACAGATTCTTTTAAGGTAGTATTGCTCAAAGTATGATCCTTGGATCATCTGTCCCACTCCAACAGACTGATATTAATGAGAAGAAGAGCAAGGTGTTTAATGAATTCCCCAAGTGACTTTTTATTCATAGCATTCTGGAAACCGCTGCTTTTAGTAGTCACTCCACTGTGAGTAGTATAATTCACAGTCACAGTGGAAGGTTGAAGTGGAGAAAGGAAACTGAATCTAAGGTGCAATTAGCATTGTTTCCAATTGCAGATAAGTGATAAGAACTGTCAGAGAGGGACTGGAGAGATGGCTCAGCAGTTACGAGCACTGGCTGTTCTTGCAGAAGAATTGAGTTTGATTCCCAGTATCCACATGGTAGCTAACAATCATCCTTAACTCCAGTTCCAGGAGATCCAATACTCTCTTCTGGCCTCTGGGAGCACTGCATGCACAGGTGCACTTACATACATGCAGATAAAACACTCATACAAATAAAATAAACTTTTGTGTTGCACTGTAAACATACCCAAATACACATGACTGGTAAGGGCATAGATCCTAGAGAAAACCCTACGTTTTTTTTATCTTTTTGAGACAGGTCTCTCTGTAGCCCCAGCTGGCCTGGAACTCACTCTGTAGACCAAGCTGGCCTCAAACTCACAGAGATCTGACTGCCTCTGCCTCCTGAGTGCTGGGATTAAAGGCATGTGCCATCACACCCAGCAAAGTTCTTGTCCCTGGGTAGGATACCTATATCAAACTTCTGCCACCCAGGGCCAAAGAACCATTGCAGAAGGGGGGTGGGAAAACTGTAAGAGCCTGGAGTGGTGGATGGCCACAAGAAGCAGAATTTTCCAGAAATCTAGGAAGTTACTCATATGAACTCACAGCAATGGTGACAGAATGCACACAACCCACCCAAGTTCAAACTAGACAAAAACCAGCATGGAAGGGGGAAGTGGATCGGAAGCCCCAACCTTAGTGGAGCAACTACTGGCAACCAATGACTGCTGAGAGTTGGTTTTCTTTAAGGGATGATGCTAGATAGGTTGGTCAGGCTCCGGTGGATGGACTCTCCCTGAGGGACATGTGGGGATAGAAACTTGGCTCAATAGGCCTTAACCTACATGACAGAATGCATGAAAGCAGGCGGGGGGTATTCAGAAGTGCAGGGGTGGGGAGTCTAAATATGATCAGGATATATGAAATTTACAAAAACAATAAAAATAAATGAGAACCGCCATTGAAGTTAATAGACATGTATAATTACATTTAAATTTGCATCAAATTTCCATACCTTACTACATCTTATTTTTCTTTATTATGTGTTCATATTCATATATATTCATATGTGAACATGTGCATATGGAGGTGTCATACTTCAGGTGCTGTCCATGTTTTTGTTGTTTTGTTTTGTTTTGATTTGGGTTTGTGTTTTAAGACAGGGTCTCTCACTGGCCTGGAGCTTGCCAGGATCAGGCTAGGTGTCTGGCCAGCAAGCCCCAGGGATCTCCCCGTCTCCACCTCCCTGTCATTGGGATTACAAACATGCCACCATGCCTGGGTTTTTTTTATTGTTGTTCTTGGGGGAGGTGCTGTATTTTTGTTTGTTAATGTCAATTCTGGGAACTGAATTCAGATCCTGCGTTTGCAAGACAAACTTTACCAGCTGAGTGATCTCCCCAGACCCTCATTACACTTTACAGATTAAACTGACACATGATTTCAAAGACCATAATTATTGAGAACAGAACACTGATCACATTCTCTAATTCTGTTCTAGACTTTATTTAGTCCATTAATTCTTCAGAATCCTTTTTCTTTTTTGTGCTAAGATGGAACCCAGGGCCTTCTACATCCTAAGCATTCTACCACTAAGCCATATCCTCAGCCTGTGACTGTCTTTTTTGCCCTGCATATCACATACACACACACACACACACACACACACACACACACACACACAGAGGCATGCATACACCACAAACTAAATTTAAAGTATAAAAAGAATAGAAGATAAAATTGCAAATTTTTATAGAAATGTATACTTTCTAGAGGCTTGTGGGTTTTTTTCTGACTCATTCATTTTCAAGATAAATGGGTTGAATACAACAGAAAATCACTAAAATGCACCAAATGCATGTTTTTCTAAGAAGGAAAGTTTGGAGAGGGTTAAGCTCACTTGCAGTTGTGGAAGGCAGGGCTCGAATCCCTCTGTAGTTCACAGACACAGTCTTTGTTTCAGTCTTCCCCTCCCTTTCACACACCCCGCCAAAGTTTCAAGATCTTTGCCCTAAATTCCTTTACTCAGCAATTCCACAGTAGGAGCCTACCAGCAATAACTAGTATTAAGTGCTAACCCCATTGGAAGCAAGTTACGGTATCTTAACCCATTTAATCTTCACAGCCATGCTATTTTTCTACGCTTTACAAACAGAATTGAGGCATACAGCAATCTACCCAAGGTAGCAGAGCTTCTGGCAAATTAGGATTCAAATCCGGGTAGCCACGTAGTAAATTACTAAATATCTTCCACTTATTGAGTGCCTACTGTACACCAGCCCTTTAACACAAGCTAGCTGAATCCTTACAAATATGCTCAAAAGAAGATTGCAGGCAGAACTGGTGTTAAACACCAGCAACTCCAGCATTCAGGAGAGTTAGATGGGGAGATGCTGAGTTCACCGGCAGCATGGGCTACATAACAATTTTCAGAACAGCCCTAGCTTCACAGAAGACTGTCTTGGGGTGCGAGGGGTACTGAGAAACTGCATTCCAGGACTAAGGAGTCTGCTCCAACAACACAGCTCTAAGTGTCAGAGTGGGACCAGCCTCTCTCAGAATCCAAAACCTGTACTTCTCCTACACCACCACAAAAGAGTCTTGGTATTTTTTTTAACTTTCTATTCTTTTTCAATCCCTAAAGAGAATTCCCCACACCTTCCACTTTACAGATAGACACCTTATTAATGCAGACTCTGTATAAAAATAAGCATTGCTATGTGATCGGATTCTGTCTTCCAGCTCTTATCTTTCAAACTTACCCCTATCTTTCTCTCATCCCAGGAAAACGTGCTTTCTAAACAGTTTGTCTTTTAAATGTTGTGTGTTAACAGCAAAGTCCACTTCAGCTGTGACAGTCACTTCTACAAGATCTCCACAGGGATACTGGTGTGACAAGATCTCCACAGGGACACTGGTGTGACCCTCTTCTAACGTTTCCAGAAAACCTTTCCAGTTGCCAGACTCACTGGCTAGGCTTAAACAGGTTAAAACGTAAACCATGACAAGTACAGAGTACACAACCTGTTTTGGTTCTGATGCTGGCTGCTGGAGGGGGGGTGACACCCACTTGTAATCTACTACCCATTGCTACCCATTGATGAGGACGGAAGTCGTCTTTAGGTGGAAAAGCTGAGGTTTCCAGGAGTCCGGGATTTCTATCTGCTGATTACCTCACTGCTATCAAGACAGAAAGTTGCAATGAACTGCTGGGATTGAGTCTGTTTCAGAAATAACAAGGAGAAATCTGACAGATAACAGGATCCAAGAACTCTTGATTAAGGGGAATTCTGAAGTCCCAGCAATCCACGGATGGGAAAGTGGTGCACGAGCGATCCCCTGACGGGAAAGCTCAGTGCAGAGGGATGAAGGGACCGTGAGGACACAGAGGGAGGGGGTCCACGCGGCCCAGGGAGGCGGAGGCAAGGGCCAGCGCCCCGACTCTGCGCAGTTCCCCACTTACGTGCTCCGAGGTATCATCCCAGCTCCCAGCCTCTTCCTGCGCCTGGACAAGGACAGGCAGCCCCAGGCACAGCCCCAGCAGCAGGAGCATGGCGGAGCCGGAGCGCAGCGGGGCTTGGCGACAGGAATGCGAGTTGTGGGACCTGCCGGGAGCCGGCCAGCTGCAGGGCTGCAGGACCCGCTCCGGCCCCGCCCACCCCGAGCCCCTCCCCATCCAGGGCCCCGCCCACTCCTCCCTCGAGTCCCAGAGCACTCCACTGCTGTCCCCTGGCCACGCCTCGCGCAAACCTCCACCTCCATGCCCTCCACCCGCCCTGGAGTCCAGGCTGCCCCACTGACCCTCGGCCTGCAGGTGGTCTTCCTGCCCCTCCATCCTTCGTGGTGTGACATTTTTTTTTTTTTTTTTTTTTTTTTTTT
>VZQC01003386.1:2096074-2119647 GCA_009823505.1 Rhizomys pruinosus
TCCCTCCCTTCTTCCCTCCTTCCTTCCCTCCCTCCCTCCCTCTCTCCCTCCTTCCCTCCCTCCCTTCCTCCCTCCCTCTGTGGATGCAGTATGACAGTTGCCTTGTTCTCCTGCCCCCACGTCTTCCCCAGAGTGATGGACTATATTTCATACTCGTTCAAGCTGTGAGCCAAAACAAACGTTTCCTCCCTTAGTTGTTTCTTTCCAGATGTTTCATATTACAATAATGAGGAAATAGATTCCTAGAGCAACAGGTAGTGTCCTGGAGCTCTGGCTTTGGATGTGGGATCATCTCAGGAGACTTGCAATCAACAGAGGATTTGTAAACAGGTGAGATAAGATGCTGTTCTCATCCACCTGCATTCACACATAATCCCACCAGGTATTTTACGTGGCTCCAAAGCTGATGACAGAGACCCCAGCAACACAAGAAGAACCTAGAGATGATTCAATCTGATGAGCTGCCAGATGTGATTCAGGCAGAATTTGGGGATCTCCAAGAACCTTCACTGAAAGCCACAAGTGTGTCTCTGGAAGGGTTTTCGCTAGCGCAACAGGGAGCTGGTTACTTGGCTGGTGCCAAGAGCTGTATCACACTAGCTGAAACTGGGCAGCGTCCTCGGGCTCTCTGAAAAGCACCAGTGGGCGGGCTGCCAGATGGGCAGCGAGGGAGCCTCTGTGCCAGGCAACACGTGCAGCGTGCCCCAACAGCATAGGTCCAGACTTGCCGAGCAAAGAATGCCATCTTTTTTCCCCTGCATCTCAAGGCCATCTGATGATAACAAACTTGACTGTTGCCAGTTCGTGAGAAGCTTTGAATACATTTGGTGTTGTTCTAAAATTCTTTTGATTGCTTTACACTTGGTTACATCAGGCCATTTGCAGGAAATTATCAATGTACTTCAAGTGTGTTTCCCCATAGCCCAACAGCTTGTGTTTCTCCCCCGCCTAGGTGAGCACCTTTGTTCACCTACACAGTACTGCTTTGACTTTTATGTCACCTATACATACATGACTTTATGTGTTTCTTTAAAATCTAGGACTCACATATGAGAAAAAATGTGATACTTTCTGAGAATGACCTAATTTGCCGTGTTTATTTTTCTGAAAATGACATAACTTCGTTCTGTTTTGTGGAGGAAAACAATTCTACTGTGTGTATATATACCACATTTTTTAAATAATCAAATCATTCTTTTCTTCATCCACTTAGAATTCCTTTTTTACTGCCTATCAGTTGTGTTAGTTCTAAGTTTGGTTTTGGAGTTTTGTTTTTGTTTTGGGTTTTGTTTTGCCCTTTTGAGACAAGGTCCCCTGTAGTTCCAGCTGTCCTGAAATTCGCTATATAGACCAGGCTGGCCTTGAGCTCGCAGAGATCTGCCTACTTCTGCCTCCCAAGTGCTGGGATTAAAAGTGTTTGCCACCATGCCTGTCTCAGTTCTACATTTTATAATTTCCTAAGTATGTGGAGCAAGGAAGTAAGAAAAGAATCTTTTCCTGACATGCTCAGGGTCTGTGTGTGTGTGTATGTGTGTGTATGTATCTCTCTATGGGTGTGTATGTGTGTGTATGAACTTGTGTGTGTGTTGGTATATATGTGATATTTGCACATGTATGTATGTCTGTTGGTCTATATGTGTTATTTGCATATGTATGTGTGTCGGTGTATCTGTGGTATTTGCATATGTATGTATGGCCATATGCTACTTTTTCTCAATCATAAGAGCCACTTTTACTTTTGATCAACAATAGAGAACTTGAGTGGTGGAGTGCTTGCCTAGTGTCACAAGACCCTGGGTTTGATCCTCAGTGCTGGGAGAAATGGGGAATAAGGAAAAGCTTTCTTTCTTAGCTTCTTTTATCAACTACTCATGACATGCACAGCAGAGGAGAATGATGGCCTCTGAAGTCTTACCAAACAGGGACATTGCTCTATTCTGAGACTGATGGTAAGATTTGACCTTGTGATGTACTCAATGTGTGTGTGGGGGGGGGGTGTCCTCTCTCTCTTTCTGTCTCACATCTCTCATTCTCTTATCTCTACCTATTTCTCTCTCTTTTGAGACAGATTATTGCATAGGTATCCCAGTCTAGCCTCAAACTCAAGACCCTCCTTCCTCACCCTCCCCAATGGTAGGTTACAGGTGTGTACTACCATGCTCCAACTAGCCTCTCTTATTTAAATATTTTCAGGATTTAATCACCAAAAAACAGTGCACATCTCCTTTCTATCAAGAATGTTTCTAACATAACTTCATAACCACAAAAGGGAAAAATAACTTGTGTACTGCATGCCAGCATAATGCTAAGTGTTTTCCGTGCCTTACCTTATTTGCTCTTAAAGATAATTTGTACAACACAGACAAAAATATAGCTTCAAAGAAATGCAGGAACTTCTCCAAAAGGACAGAGCTGTAAACAGTGGAGCGAGGAGTTAATAAATCCATGGCTCTCTGAACTGAAGAGCAGTTACACATTTTCCTTTCCTCATATGGCTGCTGTTCTTTTGTTGCATATTTGCACTGTTATAGGAGATTCCAGCTCCCTTAGAGTCACTGCGTTCTTAAGGCCACTGAGGAAGTGCTACTCACTATGTCACTTTACCTTGTAATGCAATTGGGTTTGTTGTTGTTTGTTTGTTTGCTTGTTTTTCATTCACTTTGCCATGGTTTAGCACATTTTAAATAGAAATGCTGGGGTCGGAAAGATGGCTCAGTGGTGGCTGGAAAGATGGCTCTTCTTGCAGAGGACCTGGGCTCAATTGCCAGCACCCACATGGTGGCTAAGAACCATCTATAACTCCAGTCCCAGAGGATCTGACACACTTCTGACCTCTGTGGGCACTGCATGACACAGGTGAACTTACATATATGCAGGCAATATACTCATACACATAAAACAAAAATAATAAATAAAGGATGGAGAGATGGCTTTGCGATTAGGAGCACTGGCTGTTCTTGCAGAAGATGGGGGTTCAAACCCCCAGTACCCACATTATGGCTAGCAACCATCTGAAACTCCAATTCCAGGGGATTTGATACCTTCTTCTGATTTTGATGGGCATTGCACGACGCAGGTGCACTTATACATATGCAGTCAATATTCATGCACATAAAATAAAATTTAATAAATTAAATATTTAAAATAAATAAATAGAATTGCTAACTCCATTTTTCTCATACCAAGGACCTTGCAGTAACTGTGTCTTGGTCATGCCTGCCACTCAAGAAGCAGATGCAGAAGGATGGAGTCTGTAGGCACCCTGAGCTACAGAGTAAGTCTGAGGCCAACCTGACTGTATTAGTCACTTTTCTGTTGCTGTGATAAAACCACCATGAGCAAAGGAACTTATAAAAAGAAGAGTTTATTTGAGCTTACTATTGACAGTTTCAGGGAATCAGAGTCCACTGTGGCAGGAAGCATGGTGGCCGGGGCTGGAGCAGCAAGCCAAGGGTCACATCTCAAAATGAGCACAGGAAGCAGAGAGAGTGACTTAAGATTGCAAGGCTTGTTAAACTCACTAAGCCTGCCCCCAATAACGTACTTCCTCCAGCAGGGCCACACCTTCTAAGACCTCCAAGAACAGTGCCACCAACTGGAGACAAAATGTCTGAATACTTAAAGCCTATGGGGGGGGGGGGGCACTCTTATTCAAACCACCACATTCCACTCTCTGGCCCCCATAGGCTCCTGACCATATAAAATGCAAAATGCATTTAGTCCAACCTTAAAAGTCCCCATAGTCTCCTTACAATCTCAATTCTATTCAAAAGTGTATAGTCCAAAATCTCTTCTGAGACAACGGCCCTGTAAAAATCAAAAGGCAAATTACATACTCCAACATACAGTGGAACTGAATACACATTCCCATTCCAAAAGGGAGGAATAGAGGCATAGTGAGGAAATACTGGCACCAAAACAAGACAAAAACCAAGCGGCAAACACCAAGTCCAGTAGCTCCATGTGACTTCTGGGACTTGACTTCCAAAGGCTTAGATGGCTCAGCTTCTCCAGCTTTGCGTGCAACATACATCTCTTTTTAGGCTGGTACCACTCCCTGTATGTGGCTCTCCTTGGCAAATATCTCACAGCTCTGGCATCTCGAATGTCTTCTTGGGGTCTCCGCTGCCAACCAGGCTTCACATTCACAGCTTCACGCAATGGACTACCAGGGCCTTCTTTATTCAGGGATGCCCCTGCTGCACTCTACCTGGCCTTGGCTGCTCTCTGAAACTGTGGAGGAAGAACTGATGACCCCTTCATTCTTGCATCCTTTGTGCCTCTAAAGCCAGCACCACGTGAATTAAACTGCCAAGTTTGGCTGCAAGTTTGGGATGGACCCTGGCCTATTTCAACCACATTTACAACTTTTCTCTGCCCTGAACTTGTTGGAACAGAAAACCCTTTCAGTGTTTTCCTTTTAAAAGTTGGAGGATTAGCTGGGTGTGGCCTTGCCCTGAAGATCTATTTCTGTTGTTTACTTGTAAATCTCCAGGCCCTCCTTAATCACTTTAATCTCCTTATCAAAAGGAACCTCTCCTCACATGCCTTTGGCCCACCTTTAATCTTCCTAGTTGCGGTTTTCAATCCAAACTATACATTCTGCATTTCTTTCTGCCCCATCTGCTCTTCTTTCACTGTAGACTGCACAATATTCACCATCAGTAGCCACCCACGCATTTCTACATTAGGCTGTCTTGAAATATCCTCTGCCAAAGACATTAGTCCATTGCTTTTCAACTTAGCATCAGGCAAGCATTTGGGCTGTGGGCAAACTGCTGCCAGACTCTTTATCAAAATATCCCAGTTGCTGCCTAAGTCTTTATTTTCCTCTGGAACTACATTTTTTGCAGCAATGCTTTCTTCCAGGCTTCTACTAGAATGGCCCATTAAGCTCTGCTTACAGTAGTCAACAGCTTTTCTAGCCCAAAGTTCCAAAGTCTTCCACATTTCTCCAAACATCCACATGGTCAGGTTCTTCACAGCCAACAGCCCACTTTCTGGTACCAAATAACTGTATTAGTCACTTTTCTGTTGCTGTGATAAAACCACCATGAGCAAGGGAACTTATAAAAAGAAGAATTTATTTGAGCTTACTATTGATGGTTCTAGGGAATCAGAGTCCATCATGGCAGGAAGCATGGTGGCCAGAGCTGGAGCAGCAAGCCCAGGGTCACATCTTGAAATGAGTACAGGAAGCAGAGAGAGCAACTGAAGACCAAAAGGCTTGTAAACTCACTAAGCCTGCCCCCAATAACGTACTTCTTCCAGCACGGCCACGACTTCTAAGACCTCCAAGAACAGTGCCACCAACTGGAGACAAAATGTCTGAATACTTAAAGCCTATGGGAGGGCACTCTTATTCAAACCACCACACTGACCTATGAGACTCCACCTCCAAAAATAATAAAAATTCTAAATAAGAATGAGTTTACTGGGTTAGGTATTGCAGTTCAACGGTACACCATATGCTTAGCATAACTCAAGTTCTGGTTTTAAATTTAAACACACACAGAAAAGGAGAGTCTTGCTATGATGATCTCACAGTCATAAGGGGAAGTACTTATGTTTTGTTATGTATAAATGATGCATGAATAAGTGGTAGAAGTCAAAGAGGACGCTAGGTGTGATTGTGGGTAAATAAACCACAGACTTCATCATCTAATGCAACACAAATGTCTTACAGTTCCTTTGGGCTCAGGAAAGAATCCTTTCCTTGCTTCTCCAGCTGCTTCAAGCTCTCTGAATCCCATGGCCCCAGGCCACACACCATACTATGTTCTGCTTTTCCACTGCATTTTCTCTCTGACCCTCCTCCCTGCCCCCCACCCCGCCCATGTATGTGCGTGTGTGTGTGTGTGTGTGTGTGTGTGTGTGTGTGTGTGTGCTGTGTCTGTCTGTCTGTGTCTCTGTCTGTGTGTCTGACCCTGTGATCACCAGGTCAATACAGATAATCCTTATGTCATCTCAGGATCTTTGACTTCACCTTGACCTCTGCAAAGTCCCTTTTGCCATGTCAGAACATAGTCATAGGTCCCAGGATGAGGACATGGACATATGTCGCTCAGCCTACTGCCACCTGAAGACTGGCTTAGCACACTGTTCTAAAACCTGCATTTCAAGTTCTGAGAAAAGAGAACAGAAAAGCAGTCATACAGAGTTACCTTCTTCAGATTCCAAAGATCAAAATGCGAGCCATGGAGATGGGTCGGGTGATGGCTCAGCCTTGCACATATAGAGACCTGAGTTTCAGCTCTCTTCACAATAGCAAGGAGCTGGAACCAACCCAAATGCCCCTCAACTGACGAGTGGATAGAGAAAATGTGCTACATCTACACAATGGAGTTCTATGCAGCAGTAAAGAAAGACGACATCATGAGCTTTGCAGGAAAATGGCTGGAGCTAGAGGACATCATGCTGAGTGAAGTAACACAGTCCCAGAAAAACAAACAAGGAATGGTATCCCTCATCTGTGGATGCTAGTGCCAATTACCTAGTTGTAAGTATTTCTTGTGCATGGCCCCTTGAGCTTTTGTCCAAGCAGTTGGGAGTGATGCATATTGGAAACAACAGAAACAACAACAACAACAACAACAATAACAACAACAACAGAAAGGACTGCATCAAAGAACTGACTGAAACAGTGAACTTCTGCTCAAAACAGTCAACTTCCACATGGAGAATATTGAGAAAGACTGAGAAAGAGATGAAAAGCATATTTGGCAGAATACATGAGCTCTGGTGGGGTGGGGGAATGGGTGGGAACACGGGTCTAGATTTGATAATCTTGTACAAAATATATATTAATAAATAAATAAATAAATAAATAAATAAATAAATGAAAGACAGAATCAGGCATGGTGGCACACGCCTTTAATCCTAGCACTTGGGAGGCAGAGGTAGGCAGATCTTTGTGAGTTCAAGGCCAGCCTGGACTACAGAGTGAGTTCCAGGACAGCTGGGGCTACAAGGAGACCCTGTCTTGAAAAGACCAAAAAAAAAAAAGAAAGAAAGACGTGGTGTGTGCACTTGGAATCCCACAGTGGAGGCAGAAACAGGAGGGTCCCTGGGGCTCCCTGACCAGCCAGACTAGCCTACTTGGTGAGTTTGGGGCTCAAAAAAAAAAAGAAAAGAAAAAGAAAAAAGAAAGATAGAGAAAGGCCACAGAGATTGGCCAGTGAGCAGGAGTTCCTACTGTGCGCTCTGGAGAAAGGACCTGAGTTTGGATCCTAGAACCCATCTAAAAAGCTGGGCGTGGCTGCACAGGCAGCTGTGATCCTGGCAATGTGACTGGTGGGGGCTTGCTGGCCTCCAGCACGACTCTAGGTTCAGGGAGAGACCCTGTCTCCAGGAATAAGGCAAAGAGCGTAGAGTAGGACACCAGCAGCCTTCTCTGCCACCCCAGCCTCTCCACGGACACATATGCACGTACACCACACACACCAGACTCCTCTCTCTCTCTCTGTCTCTCTCTCTGTCTCTCTCTCTCTGTCTCTCTCTCTCTCTCTCTCTCTCTCACACACACACACACACACACACACACAGAGCACCCACATATTCCAAACGCTTGTCATACTCAGCCTCTGGGCCAATCATGGAAAGGTATGTCCCTTGGTCCATCCCAAGGGTAGACATTGGAAAGACTGAGGTAAGAGCCTGTCTTCGATTCTTTTCCGTCAGTGTGATAAAATAACCTGACAAAAGTAACTTAAGAGACATAGAGTTTATTCCAGCTCGTAGTTCAGGGGTTCAGAGGTACAGTCCATCATGGTGGGGAAGCCACATCTCACACACAGCGAACAAACAAAGAACAATGGATGAAGGCATGCATACTGATGCTCAGCCCCTCCATTACGCGGTCCAGCATCCCCTGCCCAGGGAATGATCCACTGCACAGTTAAGATGGGTCTTTCTACAGTTAATGCAGTCAAGATAATCCCCCCACAGACATGCTCAGAGGCCCATCTCCCAGACCATCCTAGACTATCAAGTTGACAGTTAACACAATACAGGATCTCTTCAGAGAAGCTCATAATGTGTGTTCGTGTCTCTAGTCCCCACGCAGTGGGAGTTCAGATGTAGGCTCTGAGGTCCAGATGATCAGTCTCGGGAGGAAGCTGCCACAGAAACACTTCTTCGAAAAGAACTGTATGAGGACATTCAATAGAATCCTAGCCAAGCAGGAGGCTCCCACGAGGCTGCAGTGTGCGTGTGTGTGTGTGGCTTGTTTGTGCATGCATATAAGTGTGTGTTTGTGTGAATGTGGGTGTGAGAATGTGAATGTGTGGGTGAGTGAAGGGGTGTGCTTATTGTGAATATGAGTGTGACTATGTGTGTGTGAGTGGGTGGGAGCGAGAGCAATTGTGTGACATGTATGAATGTGTGTTTTAGGTGTGCAAATGTGTGAGAGAGTGTGAGTGCATATGAGTGTGAGTTAGTAAGGCTGTGGGGTGTGCGCACATGTGTGAGCACATGTGTACGCTGTATGAATTGTATGTGTGTGTGTCCATGCAAGTGTTTGTGTATGTGTACATAACTGTATGTATGTGTATGTAGTGTGCTTGTATATGTGTGTATTTGTGTAAGTGCAAGTGTATTGTGTATATGTATATGTGGTACACATGTGCATGCGTTAGTGTGTGTGAATGTATATATGGTTGTGTGAGTGTGGTGGGAGTGGAGGTGTTTGAGTGAGTGTGCATGAGTGTGTGAGTTGTGTGTGTTTGTGCATACATGTGATTGTGTGTGAGTACATTTCCATATATGAATGTGTTTGAGTATGAAGGAATATGAATGAAAGAGTATGTGCATGTATGTACATCTGGCCATCTGGGTCAGTACGTGTGCCTGAGGGAATGATTCCTTGTGTGTATATGTGTTGTATGTGAACGAGTATGTATTTTTATGTAACTATATGTGTGTTTACAGATGTGGGTGTGTGAGTTTGTGTGGACACATGCATGCACGTGTCTATGTGTGACTTGGGCTCAGATCCCCATGTAAAAGCTGGGCCCAGGACAAGCGTCCCTTGCCAGGAGATGGGAAGCAGAGCAGGAGGGCTGCCAGGTGCTCAGGAGCCTGCAGGCCAGCTCCCTGCGTCCAAGCAGTGAAAGCCAAGAGACCCTGCTTCAGGCGAGGGGGGGATGAATTACACTTAAGGTTGGCCTTTGACTCCCACATATGTGCTATGGCGTGCTGTCTTTAACACACACACACACACACACACACACACACACACACACTTTAAAAAGGCCGATCATAGAATAAGTAAATAAAGGTTAGTCTCATCCCAACCAAACTCAGAAACCTCCAAATATCTGGGCAACATGACCAAACTGACAGATAAAATGAGCACCATAATGCCCTCACTGGGTCACATCTAGCCTTGCTAGGTCACATCTAGGTCCCTCCTGGCTGGGTCACATCTAGGTCCCTCCTGGCTGGGTCACATCTAGGTCCCTCCTGGCTGGGTCACATCTAGGTCCCTCCTGGCTGGGTCACATCTAGGTCCCTCCTGTCTGGGTCACATCTAGGTCCCTCCTGGCCTTCTCGTCTCCTCTTTTCTTAGGTTCCCTACAGGACATGAACATGGGGAGGTCAGAGCTAGCAAGGCTTACTCTGATCTATGTTTCATGTCTCATTCTCAATATGGTAGCATTTATATCAAATGGGGACACTCCAAATGCCACCACTCCATTCACTGTAAAAGGTTGATTTGGACACCACAAGGTAGCTGCACTTGTGAACTCACAGCACTTACGACGCTGTGCCCAACACCTGTGCAAACCCAAGCCAGAAAGGAGCCAAGCGTGGGTAGGCGAGGTGACAGAAAGCTCCTGCCTAGCTGAAGATCTATTGGCAATTAATAGATTCTGGGTGGAAACTCAGTTTTCCTTGCTGAAGTTGACCAGACCCCAAGGGATACACTCACACCCAAGAGCACTTGGGAAACACAGATTTGAAATACAAATTAGACTTAAAAAACAAACAAACAACAACAAAAAAAAAAACAAAGGGGGCCTGGAGAGATGGCTCAGTGCCGACTGCTCTTGCAGAGGACCTGAGTTCAATTACCAGCACCCACATGGAGGCCAAGAACCGTCTTTAAGCCAGGTGTGGTGGCGCACGCCTTTAATCCTAGCACTTGGGAGGCAGAGGCAGGCGGATCTCTGTGAGTTCCAGACCAGCTGGGACTACAGGGAAACCCTGTCTCAAAAAAAAAAAAAAAAAAAAAAGACAAAGGGGGCTGGAGAGATGCCTCAGTGGTTAGGAGCGCTGGCTGTTCTTGCAGAGGACCGGGGTTCAATTCCCAACACCCCACATGGTGGCTAAGAACTGTCTGTATCTCCAGTTCCAGTGGATCCGATGCCCTCTTCTGACCTCCACAGGATTCAACAACATGGGTGCCCTTACATACACACAGACAATTTATTTATACACATAAAACAAAATAATAAAAAAATGAAAAGAAGACAAATAATACTAGAGGACATGCAGTGGGGGCAGGAAGATGGGTACGAAGGCCTGAATATGCTCAAACACATTGTATGAAATTCTTGAATTCATTAAAAAATTTAAAGATTATTTTGGACCAGCAAGATGGCTTAGTGGGTCGTGGTACTTGCTGCCGTCTCAGATGACCTGAGTCCAATTCCTGGGGCCCATGTGATGGAAGGGGAGAACTGGATCCCACATGCTGTCCTCTGACCACACGAGTGGGCTGTGGCATGAGTGCTTGTGCACACAAAAATAAATAAATGAAATGTTATGATTTTTAATTAAAAAGGTTAATTTCATATAGTGTAATTTTGGTTTTTTATAGTGCTTTTATTGATGTTTTGTGTATTTCAGACATCATTTTTCAGTTCAATTTAGACATATTCCCCTTTCCCTCCCCTCACTGCAGATCATGTCCTTTGCCATAACTGTCCTGCATCTTTCTCTCAGTCTTTTTTTTCTTATGTTTAGGAATTCACATCTTCTTCCTTTAATTTTATATTACTCTAAACTATGAATACATACTTTCCACCCACATACAGTAATTACAGAGTCTAAAAGTAAGTGCTGGCTCGATTCTAGAGCCCATTAAGAGATTTATATTATAATAACTTAGTTGCTATATTTCTGTTTATCTGATAGTGCAAATTTATCTCAGTAAAAACAAACAAACAAACAAAAAGAATCAGATCCTGCCCACGTCCTGATTCTCTACAGCCTGAACACCTCTGCTCTTGTTGGACACACACCCTCCCCTCTCCCCTTCTAGCTGTGGGCCCAGGCACACTTCTGCTTTTCTGCTCCAGATCTCTAGACTAGCTTGCTAACCCAGACTAGCATAATCTCTAGTGTAGTTTATTAGACTCTCCATAAGCTGCCCACCCCACCTTGCCTCTGGCTTCCTGATCTACCTGACACGAACCTGCCTACTACCCTGGTAAGTCAGATCCCACCCACTGCATTTTGATTCCCTCAGCTTGAACAGCTCCACTCTCCCAACCGCCCAACACACACACACCTTGGCCCCCTCCTAGCTCTGGGCCCAAGTGCACTCCTCCCCTTCCATCTCTACCTTTTTAGTTCAACTCTACTGCAAGACTAGGTCGGTTCTCCAGCTTTGTTTGCTAGTCTCCTACGCTGTTGTTTCCCCATCCATCCCCTCACCCCTTTCCTGATTGCCCACCACAGACCAGCCCTACTTCCCAGACAACCCTACTACCCTGAAAAAACCAACAAACTTTTCATACCTGAGCAAAAAGCAACCAATCTGCATCAAAAATATAAACAGAACCAAATTTCAACCTCAGAATAGAATTTCCTATCATACACACATCAACAAAAGATACATATATGCCCAAATGACAACAATAACACAAATAATAAGAAAAACCAAGAGAATATGTCCCCAAGAAAACCCACTAGTACTATAGAAATGTGCTACAATGAAAATTACCCTGAGGTACTTCATGACTAAAAATTTTTTGTAAATTTTCTTCTGAAATCTTGTGCATTTCATGCAGTACATCTTAATCAACTTTACAACCCCCTCGTCATTGGAAACCACCCCACTGGAATTCATACATTCTATCATCTGTGTTAAGGCCTACCATGTCAAGTTAGTTCCTCAGAACGAGTTCATCCACTGGGATCTAATCCTATCTTGAGTCCCTCTCTTTAAGAAGATCAGCTTTTCTGGGCTAGAGATGGCTCAGCAGCTAAGAGTGCCAAATGCTCTTGCAGAGGACTCAGGTTCCATTCCCAGAACCCGCATGGCAGCTAAGAACCATCTTTTGAGTGCAGAGAGCTTAGATCAGGGATTCCCCAGGACCATCTGTAGCACAAGTAGGGGCCAGGCGCTTCAGCCTGGTGGAATGTTGGATAATTGTATCATTGACTTGTATGGCTGTGGGGGTGGAGTCATCCTGTAACTGGTATAAAAGGTGGGCCTTTTGCCACTGTGAGACTTGAGTGCACAGAGCTTAGATCAGGGATTTCCCAGGACCACCTGAAGCACAGAGTACCAGGGCATGGACGAAGCGAGGCACTCCCCCCCCCCCAACTGGAATTGCTGAGGGAGTGTCCAAGTGTGACCACAATAGTGATTTCTGGGTGCAAGGCAAGGCAATAAATGAAACATCGAACCTGAGACAACTCTACTCCCTCATCACCAAGCCCTAGAAACAACCTAAAGAAACTGGCTGGCAGGAAGCAGAGTGAGCACAGTGCTCAGCAGGGTACTGACTGGGTTGGTCCCTACCTGGTTTTTGGAGAACCTTCAGAAGAGAAAGATAAGAGTTAGACTTCCAATATATAATCAAAATAGAAAGCCTGAAACCTAGACAAGCTAACACTCCATAAACAAGGAGGAAAAAATGAAGGCATCTGAAGCCTTCAACACAATGAACATTATTACTCAAACTGTCCAGAAGGATATAAGCAGAAGGAAATCTCTTAAATTCTTTCTATGAAGCCAGCATCCCTCTATTACCAAAATCAGGCAAAGATACAACCAAAAAGGGGAAGTATGGACCCATCTCACTAATGAACACAGACGCCAAAATTTTCAACAAAATACTTGCAAACTGCATACAGACTCACATCAAAAAGATCATCCATCATGAGCAACTTGGATTCATACTGGAGATGCAGGGATGGTTCAACATACAAAAATCAATAACTATCATAAAACACATAAATGGAATGAAAGACAAAAACTACATGATCATCTCAATCAATGCAGAAAAAGCATTTGACAAAATCCAGCATCCCTTCATGCTTAAAGTCCTAGAGGGAATTGGATCATTCCTCAATGTAATCTCCCTAGAGGGAGAGATCATTCCTCAATGTAATCAAAGCCATATACAGAAAACCCACAGCCAACATCATCCTAAATGGAAAAAAGACATAACCATTCCCCTTAAAGGTAGGAACTCAGCAAGGCTACCCCCTGTCGCCACTCCTCTTCAATATAGTGCTTGAAACACTTGCTAGGGCAATAAGTCAAGAAAATGAAATTAAAGGAGTACTAATTGGAAAAGAGGAAGTCAAACAATCCCTTTTTGCAGACAATATAATAGTTTACCTAAGGGATGCTAAAAATTCCACCAGAAAACTCCTAGAAATGATTAAGAGTTTCAGTAAAGTGTCAGGATACAAAATTAACCTAGAAAAATCAGTACTTTTTTACATCAACAACAAGCAACTGAAGAAGGAATACAAGGAGACCTTCCCACTCACAATAGCCTCAAAAACAATAAAATACCTAGGAACAAACCTAACCAAAGACACCAAAGATCTCTACAAAAAAATTTTTTAAATACCTGAAGGAAATTGAAGAAGACATCAGAAGATGGGAAAGACCTCCCACGCTCATGGAGTAGAAAAATTAATATAGTAAAAATGTCCATTCTACCCAAATTAATATACAGATTTAATGCAATCCCAATTAAAATCCCCAAGAGTTTCTTCACAAGCTTGGAAAAGAGTCCTTAATTTCATTTGGAAAAACAAAAGACCCCAAACAGCCAAAGCAACACTGAGCGAAAAGAGCAATACAGGGGGATCTCTATACCAGACTTCAAACTATACTACAGGGCTATAGTCATTAAAATAGCTTGATACTGGGGCTGGAGAGATGGCTCAGTGGTTAAGAGCGCCGACTACTCATGCAGAGGACCCAGGTTCGATTCCCAGCACCCACATGGCGGCTAAGAACCGTCTTTAAGCCAGATGTGGTGGTGCACACATTTAATCCCAGCACTTGGAAGGCAGAGGCAGGTGGATCTCTATGAGTTCAAGGCTAGCCTGGTCTACAGGTTGAGTTCCAGGCCAGCTGGGGCTACAGGGAGACCCTGTCTCAAAAAAAAAAAATCAGCTTTTCCTCACCAAGCAGTAATCAGCTGCCAATAATTCTTCAATTAAGATTGGCACCTGCTGTTCATTTCCACGGTACTGTGCTGGGTTTTTGTTTGCTTGAGTTTGCATGGTCTTGTGCATGTTGATACCATTGCTGTAGGTTCATATGAGAAAGGTCCCAGGAAATTGTAGGACTCTTTCCCTGGCTCCTACAATCTTTCCACTCCCTCTTTCACAATGGTTCCCGAGCTCATGATGGGTGAGTCTAATATAGGAGTCTTGTCTAAGGATCCACACTCTTCAGACTCTTTTTTTTTTCTTTTTTTTAATGTGTCTGCATGTAGATTGGTACACCTGTGTCATGCAATGCTTCAGAGGTCAGAAGAGGGCGTTGGATTCCCCTGGAACTGGAGTTAAAGATGGTTCTTAGCTGCCATGTGGGTGCTGGGAATCGAACCCGGGTCCTCTGCAAGAGCAGTCGGTGCTCTTAACCACTGAGCCATCTCTCCAGCCCCCTGTAGACTCTTATTCTCTCTGTTTTGGCCATTTGTGACCTGTGTTTCTGGACCTCTGTTGCCTGAGGGAGCTTCATTGATGAGAATTGAGAGGTGCATTAGTTTTTCCTTTAACCCTTGTTCTATATTCCATGAGCCTTAGGTGTGGAGGTTGCATTGTAGATATGCTACTTAGACTTGGGCAGTTTACAAACAATCTCTGTGTGTGACCAGCTGTACAACTCTGTAGTAACCTCTGCCTGTTGAAAAAGAAGCTTCTTTGATGGGTGGTGACTGGGATACTTGTCTGTAAATATAAAGATCCATATTTCACATGTAATACGAAATTACATTTGTCTAGGGATGTGACAGCCTTGGGGTTTTCTCTAAGATCTATGATCTCTCTCCAGCCGTGTGTATTTGGCTATATGTACAGTACCACACATGAGTTTCCTCCCCTTGGCAGGGCTTTAAGTCCAATTAGGTAGCTGTTGATTATCCCCAAGATAAAAGTGATGCTATTGCACCAGTGTTGTTTGCTGTGCCAGTCATTGATGTGGTTATTAGGCCTTTAATCTGGGGTTGAACCGTTGATCGATGCTCTCCCTTAGCAGCTTGCATAGTGCTCTCCAAAGAGAGCTAGCCTTCATGGGAGGTGGCTTCCAGTCAGTTCCAGGTCCATTGTTCCAAATCCTGTTGACACAGAATTTAAAAAGAACAATGATAAACATAATCAAAGAACTTAAAAAACACAAACAACTTAAAGAACACAAAGAGGACAGGCATGAAAATGTGGCAGAAGCTCAAGAAAATACAGATATGTAGCTGAATGAAATAACAAAAACAATTCAGGACTTGAAAAGTGAATTCACAAAAGAAATGGAAATATTGAAGAAAACCCAAGCCAAAATGAAGATGGAATTTAAAAACGCATAAATCAATTAGAAACAACAGGAGAAATCCTCACAAGAAGAATTAATGAAATGGAAAACACAATATCAAAATTGGATGACAAAGTTGAAAAAATGGACTCCTTAAAGCCAGGCATGGTGGCGGTCGCCTTTAATCCTAGCACTTGGGAGGCAGAGACAGGCAGATCTTTGTGAGTTCAAGCCCAGCCTGGTCTACAGAGTGAGTTCCAGGCCAGCTGGGGCTACAGGGAGACCCCGTCTCCAAAAGACCAAAAAAAANAAAAAAAAAAAAATGGACTCCTTAAGTAAAGACTATAAAAAAATTTTAAGGACACCAGAGTGGAATACTCAGGAAATGTGGGACACCATGAAAATACCAAAGCTACACATCATAGGCATAGATGAAGGAGAAGAATCTCAGGCCAAGAGGCAGGCAGATTTCTGTGAGTTCAAGGCCAGCCTGGTCTACAAAGTGAGTTCCAGGCCAGCTGGGGCTATAGGGAGACCCTGACTCAAAAGACAAAAAAAAATAAAATCTCAGCCCAATGGTATTGACCAGATCTTCAACAGAATTATAGAAGAAAAGTTACCTAAATTAAGGAAAGACATATCTATATTGATATAAGAAACACGTAAAACACCAATTAGACAGGACCAGAACAGAAGCTCCCCCTGGAACATCATAGTAAAAGCACTAAATGTGGGCTGGAGAGATGGCCTACCGGTTAAGAGCGCCGACCGCTCTTACAGAGGACCCGGGTTCGATCCCCAGCACCCACATGGCGGCTGAGAACTGTTTGAAACTCCAATTCCAGGAGAACTCCGGTTCCAGGGGAATCCGACACCCTCTTCTGACCTCCGTGGCATTGCACGACACGGGTGCAAAACCTGCATGCAGACAGTACATTCATACACATACAAAAATAAATAAAAAAAATTTTTTTAAAAAGCACTAAATGTACAGAATAAAGAGAAGGTACTGAAAATTAATACAGAAAAACAACAATTTACATATAAAGGAAAACCCATCAGAATTATAGCCAACTTCTTAATGCAAACTATGAAAGCCAAAAAAGTCTAGACCAAAGTATTCTCAGCTCTAAATGTCCATGGATTCCAACCTAGAATACTTTACCAGCAAAACAGTCTAAGGAGAATAGAGACTATTCCTTAACAGGAAGAGGCTGAAAGAATCCATGTCTACCAAATCAACCCCTACAGAGAATACTAGAAGCAATACAAAGGACCAAAGATAGGAATGACTATATCCAAGAGGTTACAGAAAGAAAACAAAGGAAGGTGTGAATACTGATATACAAAATAGGACCAAGAACATAAATCAATTAAAATGATAGTAACTAATACATATCTTTCAGTGAAAACTCTAAATATCAATGGCCTCAACTCTCCAGTCAAAAGACATAGGACTGTCAGGAGTGCTGGTACATGCCTTTAATCCTAGCCCTTAAGAGGCAGAGGCAAGTGCATCTGTGTGAGATGGAGGCCAGCCTGGTCTACATAGTGAGGTCCAAGCCAGCTGGGACTACAGGAAAACCCTGTCTTACAAAAAAGACACAGGCTAGTGGAATGGGTTAAAAAATAAAATCCATCTTTTTGTTGCCATCTAGAAACTCATCTCATCTTCAAGGATAGGCACGCCTGGAGGGGGAAATGGATGGAAAGAAATATTCCAAGCAAACGGCACTAAGAAGCAAGTAGGTGCTGCAATTCTAATATATGACAAAATATACTCCAGATTAAAACTAATTATAAGAGATAAAGAGGGTTACTTCACTCTAATCAAAGGAACTATTGACCAAGAAGACATAACAATCATGAACATATATGCACCAGAGTTTGGTGCATATGCATCCAATTTCATAACAACAGTATCCCAGGACTATAAAACAGAGATTAACCTCAACTCGGTAATACTAAGTGACTTCAATACCCCCCTCTATCTCCAGTAGACAGACTAAGTAGACAAAGAAAGGTATCTGACATCATCAGACAAAACCTAGCATGGAACTGGGGAATGGGCAGCAGACCCCAACCCTGGCCTAAGAACTGGCAACTGATTACTGCTGGATGAGAGAGAATAGATCTTCTTTACGATCTCTAGATAGAGCTGGACGTGGTGGTGCATGCCTTAATCCCAGCACTTCAGAGACAGATGCAAGCGGATCTCTGTGAAATCGAAGCCAGCCTGGTCTACATAGGGAGTTCTAGGTCAGCTGGGGCTAAAGGGAGACCTTGTCTCAAAAAGACCAAAAATAAATAAATAAATAAATAAATAAATAAATAAATAAATACAGATCGAATCTGATTATATACACATATAGATATACATATGTATGTATATAGATATACATATGTATGTCTCTGATGAGAACATATGTTTGTCTAAAGAGTCATCTAATATAGATATCATGAATATATAAGGATATTGTGGTGATTAGTTTGTCAACTCATTACAACCAGAATCACCTGGGAAGAGAGTCCCAGTAGGGAATTGTGTAGATCAGGCTAGCCTTCTGTCTGTCTGTGGGGATTGTCTTGCTTGCCTTAATCAATGTGAGAAGACCCAGCCTTTAGGTGGGTGGCCCCAGTCCTCACGGTGGGCTCTGGGCTGTAATTAGAGTAGAGCATGGTAGCTGAGCACTAGGCCCATACCTGTTTATTTCTCTCTGTTCTTGACTGTGGATGTGATGTCACTCGCTGAGTTAATTTCCTGCTGCCATGACTTCCCGGCAATAATGGACTGTACGTCACCTGTACTTGTGCGCTAAAGTAACCCTTTTTCTCCTAATTTGCTTTTTGTCAGAGTATTTTATCACAGCGATAGAAATGAAACTAGGACAGATAAATAAGTATAAATTCTTTATAAGTGCAGTTTCTAAACAATAAGATAAATAAGTATAAATTCTTATAAAGTATTGTTTAAAAACTGCACTTATGAAACAGAAGATATGAAAATTATTTATAGCAAACTAACAAGCCAAAAAGAATATTCTAAACTACATTTCCCAATTAGTTCCTTAGTGCTGCCTTCTTTAAACCTTATCACAGACATAAGTGATGCCTGCCTTTTTTTTTTTTTTTTTTTAAATTGGTCTTTTTGAGACAGGGTCTCCCTGTAGCCTCAGCTGTCCTGGAACTCGCTCTGTAGACCAGGCTGGCCTTGAACTCACAAAGATCTGCCTGCCTCTGCCTCCCAAGTGCTAGGACTAAAGGCGTGCGCCACCACGCCTGGCTATGATGCCTGTCTTTTTAAACAAATCTTTTTTTTTAGCCGGGTGTGGTGGTGCACACCTTTAATCCTAGCACTTGGGAGGCAGAGGCAGGCGGATATTTGTGAGTTCAAGGCCAGCCTGGTCTACAGAGCGAGTTCCAGGGCAGTTGGGGCTACAGGGAGACCCTGTCTTGAAATGACCAAAAAGAAAAAACTTTTAAATATTTTGTTTATTATTTTTATTTTACGTGTATGAGTGTATTGCCTGCATGTGTATAAGTGCACCCATGTCGTGTAATACCTGCAGAAGTCAAAAGAGGGCGTCAGATCCTCTGGAACTGGAGTTATGAATGGTTGTTAGCTGCCATATGGGTGCTGGGGATTGAATCCAGGTCCTCTGCAAAAGCAGCCGGTGCTCTTAATCACAGAGCCATCTCTCTAGCCCCCTGTTTTATTTATTTATTTGTTTCTTTTTTTCAGATTTTTGTCTTTATTTTTTCTTTTCACAGGAAAACAGAAACAATACAAAATGACAATAACAAAACAAAGCAAAAAGAACAAATAAAAGGTGGGGAAATTTCCATTTCTTATTCTGGTGAAATAAAGAATCAATCTTCAGGACTTGGTATGTACTTCTCTTTTTTCCGTTCTCTCTTTCTTTTCTTTCTTCTTTTCCTGTTCTTTTGGGGCTACCAGAAGGATATGTGTTTACTGGCTAGTCCAGGAAGCCTTGAGTTCTCAGCTAAGAAAGAGTCTGGTTAATTTGGGGGGGTCTCATCCCTAAACTACCTAATCAATTTCTAGCTTCTGTTTAGTTATGTTACTCTCTGAAAAGGGTCACCCCAATCGCCAGAAGGGAATCTGGACCCCAACCACTCTGACTTCTTCCATGCTGAAAAGGGACGCTGGGTGTGGCAACTGTGGTATCCCCCATTCAGAGTGTAAATCTAAAAGACCCCCAAACATAAATATAGAGGGGGAAAATCCTTGACTGGTGCCCATGAAAGCGAAATGAAGGCAGGAATAGTCAGGTACACGATCTAGGCAGGGGACCAGGAGAAGTAAGAACAGGGTGGATTCCCATGTCCAACTTAAAAGTCCATTAGAATTTTTTGACCAGGGGTTTCAAAGTGTTCATTTATTAGGTTTCTCTTTCTGTTCGTTTGGCCATGATGTCTGGAGTCAGGATCTGCTTTTCAGGCTTTTTAATAGTCAGGATGAATTTCTACTTAGACAGTTGCTAGAAAGAGGAAATTTTATTGAGTATATTTAATATTTTTGTATGAGTGTTTTGTGTGTGCAGTGTGCTTGGAAGTAGTCAGATTCCCCTGGAACTAGAATTACAAGTGATTGTTAACATCCTTGTGCATGCTGGATACAGAACATGGGTCCTCTACTGTGCTCTGAGCCACCTCTCCAGCCCCAGTCTGTAAGAGTTTTAAAATGTGACTATTTAAATATGCTTTTGGACAGAAAAGGCTACATAATTTGCTCTTGTGACATAAAGCGTGTACTTATCTAATCGCGCTACAGTAAAGCCCTGATTATACTTGTTCCAGTGACAGTGGGTCTATCAACTCCCAGCGCGAGGCACTGTTTCAGTTTCTAGTTTGTCCTCCCCAAACTCGGAGCTTGTACAAAAGCTTTAAATTGCTGAGCCCTTTCTGCCACCTAGTGGACACAGACACATTTTTTTTTTTTCGGTATGTGTATCAATGTACTGTCTGCATGCAGGTTTGTGCACCCGTGTCGTGCAATGCCGCGGAGGTCAGAAGAGGGTCTCGGATTCCCCTGGAACTGGAGTTCTCCTGGAATTGGAGTTTCAGAAACCTAAAGGTCAGACAGACAAAATGTGGGAAGATTTCAGAATCCCAATTTAATCCAACACTAAGTCATTTGTCACACATTTTTTTAAAGCATGACAAATGACTTAGTGTTGGATTAAATTGGGATTCTGAAATCTTCCCACATTTTGTCTGTCTGACCTTTAGTTTTCGGGTTGGAGACTTGGGAGCCTGTGGAGGTGTCATATGTATAGCTTTATCTTATTTTTCTGTGTTTCTTTGTGGTGTTTTACACACAGTTTGGGCGAATGTGTCCTCCACTTTCCATCTCTCCCCTTTTCCCTGTCCGTTTTGTTTGCTGCGTGGTCTTCATGTGGGTTTGTGTTTCCCACTGCCAGCTGGGGGCAGGAGTAAGCCCACTACCAGGACAGACGATGACTGCCAGCATACAGGTGTTGACGTGAAGAAGAAAGCACGTGTGGACTTCACTTGTGTCCTTGATAAGGTTCAGAGAAGGCAGCGTTAAGGAGCCGATTGGGAAATGTAGCTTAGAATACTCTTTTACGTTATTTTTATTTTTATTTTATGTGTATGAGTGCTTCGCCTGCAGGCATGTAAGTGAACTCGTGTTATGCAATGTCTACGGAAGTCAGAAGAGGGTATTAGACTGGCTAGAACTGGAGTTACAGATGATTTTTATCTACCATGTGGGTACAGGAAACTGAACCCTGGTCCTCTGCAAGTGCCTGGTCATCTTAAGGGTTGAGCCATCTCTCCAGCCCCCAGTTTATAATTCTTTAGAGCTGAGGGTATTTATAACTAAGTAGTAAAATGAGGAGGAAATGAGAAAAAGGGGACAGGGTGTAAAGGGTGGATGACGGGAGGGCTGGAGAAACGGCTCAGTGGTGAAAATCACTGGCTGCTCTTGCAGAGGACCCCAGTTTGTTTCCCAGCACCCACATCGGGCAGGTCACAACTGCCTATAAGCCTATCTCTAGGGGATCCAACACCCTCTTTGGCCTCTGCTACCACTCATGCAGATATGGCATACACACACATCCACATACAAACCCAAATAAATAAACTTATCCGGAAGATATAGCCCTAATGAGTATTTTTTTCTCTAATTGGGGTGAATATGGATTCTCTCTCCTCCTTGGCAGTTTTGTGGAGCAGGCTCTGGAAGTGGAAGGAAGACTTCTGATCTCAATAGTTCAAACAGCTGGAACTGGAGGGATGGCTTAGTGGTTAAGAGCACTTGCTGTTCTTCCAGAGGATCCAGGTTTGGTTCTCAGCACAACTCCAGCTCCAGGGATCCAATGCCCCTTTCTGGCCTCCATGGTACCTTTATACAAGTGCACATTCCCAACCACAGACATACACATGTACATTAAATAATAAGTAAGTAAATAAATAAATAACAAAATAACCCCCTACCCATGTGTTCTAGTTTGTCTTCCATTGCTGTGACAAAACACTCTGACTGACACCAACTTGGGGAGGAAAGGGTTTATTCAGCTTACATCTCCTGAGTCACAGTTCATCACTCGGGGAGCCCAAGGCAGGAACTGAGGGCAGGAATCTGGAGGCAGGAGCTGAAGCACAGGCCATGGAGGAATGCTGTTCACTGGCTTGCTCCTCTGGCTCATGCCCAGCCTGCCTTTTTATACGGTACACAACAACCTGCCCAGGGTGGCACCACTCATTGTGGGCTGGGCCCTCCCACACTGTTCTACCATCAAGACAATACTCCACAGATGTGGCCACAGGCCAATCCAATGGAGCCAATTCCCCAGTTGAGGCTCCCTCAACCCAGGTGTGTCAAGTTGACACTAAAGCTAGCCAGCACACCATGAATACACAGGCAGTACAAATTTGACCCAGTGGATTCTTTTTTTATTTTAAAAAGAAGACATGAAGCCAGGCGTGGTGGCACATGCCTTTAATCCCAGAACTCAGGAGGCAGAGGCAGGTGAATCCCTGTGAGTTCAAGGCCAGCCTGGTCTATATAGGGAGTTCCAGGCCAGTCGGTGCTATCCAGAGACCCTGTCTCAAAAAGACCAAAAAGATAAATAAATGAAAATAAAAAGAAGACATGAAGTTGTGAGTGGATGAGGAGGTGGAAGGGGTTAGGGAGAAGATTCAGGGTAAATATAACCAAATGTATTGTATTCATGTGTACAATTCTCAAATAATTAATAAAATATTATTTGAAAATAAAATAAAAAGAGGGGCTAGGGAGATGGCTCAGCGGTTAAGAGCACCGACTGCTCTTGCACAGGACCCGGGTTCGATTCCCAGCACCCACATGGCAGCTAAGAGCCATCTTTAACTCCAGTTCCAGGGGAATCCAACACCCTCTTCTGACCTCCTCAGCATTGCATGACATGTGTGCACCAACCTACATGCAGACAGTACACTCATACACATAAAAAATAATAAATAAATAATTAAAAAAGAAAAGAAAAAGAGGCAATTTTAAAAACTTGCTTGTTTACTCATACGAGTAACTGAGCAGCTGTCTGGAAAACTCTGCTTCCTTGCGGTCATCCACCACCCCTGGCTCTTATGATCTCCTGCCCCTTCTTCTGGTCCTAAGTCCTTGCAGGCAAAAGTTTGATATAGATGTTCTTCTCAGTGCACACCTTTAATCCCAGCACTTGGGAGGCAGAGGCAGGCAGATCTCTGTGAGTTCAAGGCCAGCCTGGTCTATAGAGCGAGCTCCAGGATAGCTGGGACTAAAGGGAGACCTGTCTCAAAAAAATAGCAAAAAAATAAAAAAAAAAAAAAGAAATAGATG
>VZQC01003386.1:2119659-2226698 GCA_009823505.1 Rhizomys pruinosus
AAAAAAAAAAAAAAAAAAAAAAAGAAATAGATGTTCTGCTCACAGATAAGTACTCTACAGCCTCTTAATTCTCTACGCCTTGGCCAGTTGTGTAGGTTTGTGTGTTAATCAGTCTTATTCAAGGGTGAGACTCGGTAAGTTGACCATGTTCAAGTGGATGAACCCACACAAAAGGGCACTTGGGGACACAAATTTGACTTTATAGGCCTCAAAGTACATGAAATTGGGTAGGAGTAATAGGGGATGCAGATAGGCAAGGGATTCTAAATACAATCAAAATATAGTGTATGAAATTCACAACTTCTCAAAATTTTTTGTTTGTTTGCTCTGGCTATAAGAGTGGAGTAGAGTCAGGTGTGGTGACACATGCCTTCAATCCCAGCACTCAGGAGGCAGACGCATGAGGATCTCTGTGAGATCAAGGTCAGCCTGGTCTACATAGCTACATAGAGTTCCAGTGGTGGTTACACAGAGATACTGTCTCAAAAAAAGAAAAGAGTGGTGTAAATGACACTGACCCAAAATATTTTTCTTCTGGATCTGTGTTCTCAGGCTGCCTCTTCATATAACTTGTCTGAAGATGCTAGATTGAAGGGGCCGTAGGTATTCCAAAGCAAGTAGGAAACAGAAGCCTTCCACTGGCTTTCTGTTGAACTACAGAATCTTCAAAGACCCTTAGAGCTCGCCTTTCAACGGCTTACTATCTCAGTGCAGGAATTCCCCCTAGGCCTTCCCCACAGTCACAGCATTAATAATAACAGCTTGACTATCAAGAGCAGCTACTAAGCAATGAGACTTGGCTATGTTCCGTTTACTACAAAATCCTTACATGGATCATTCAATTTGTCTCCATTAAGCACTCATTTCCACTTTAGAGTCAGATCTGAAACTCTGGGGCTGGAAAGATGGCTCAGCAATTAAGAGCACTTGTTACTCTTGCAGAGGACCCAAGTGGGGCTCCCAGCACCCATATGGTATAGCACGTACTACTCCAGTTCTAAGAGATCTAACATCTTCTCCTGGCTTCATGGACACCAGGTCTGCACATGGTATACATACATACATGCAGGCATTCACACATAAACATAAAATAAAAATAAAGCTGGACTTGGTGGCATATGCCTATAATCCCAGCACTCAGGAGGCAGAAGCAGGCAGATGATCCCTATGAGTCCAAGGCCAGCCTGGTCTACATAGCAAGCTCAGGCCAGCTGGGGCTATAGGGAGACCCTGTCTCAAAAAAGACAAAAAAAAAAAAAAAAAAAAAAAAAAAAAAAAAAAAAANAAAAAAAAAAAAAAAAAAAAAAAAAAAAAAAAAAAAAACCACATAAAATAAATCCTTTTTTAATCTCTGAAACTCTATTCCTTTATAACATTACCCTCCCTACTTTCCTTGTGATGAATTAAAAATAGTACCAATTAGCTGGGGATGTAGCTCTATGACAAAATACTGTCTAGCCTAAAGATGGCCACCAAATTCTTTTCTATTCTTCTAACCAGAGTTGGACTGTCTTTCCTTTCCCCTTGAATCAGGTCCATCCCTCAGACCTTGTCTCCTTGTGTGCTTAGACATGTGGAAATCTAGGGTTGGACTTGGATATCTACAGATTCCATTTGTCCCTCTTTGAATGCCCATTTCGAGGCCCTACTTGCAAGTCATGTGGGGATCCCCTAAATAGGAGAACTCAGATGTGGCTCACAGTCCCAGATTCATGATATATGACCCAGCTGAGTCCCTGGTTGACTCCCAGCCCAGCCAACACTCCAAGGAGCAAAAGAACCCCCATCTGAATGCAGTCCGCCTACAGACTCAGGAGAGCTATTGAACTATTGTTTTGAAGAACTAAATAAGGCAATAACATAACCAGAACATTCCAGATACTGAGCTCTGGAAACATGGTGATTAATCCCACTCACAGAGTACCACCCTGTCCTGACCCAGAGAACTTTGCCAAATTGCACCTCAAAGGAACATGCTGGCAGGTGCTCAGAGCTCCTGGGGTGAGTTCCAGAAAGGCCTGTTCTCATCCATTTGCACTCCCCCTGCCCTGAGCCTGCACTGCAGGACCGGCCCAGTTCATTCCTCTGTCTGCCGTGGAGACTGGCCATCTGCCCAGCCGCCTCCAAAGTTGGATTTCTTTCCTGGATTCTGACTTTGTTGAGTCTCCATAGGATAATGACTGTAATAACCTCCTCCTTCAGAGTTCGCGATGGCTTCATAGCCACCCCAGCTTCACCTTTTTGAACAGTATTTTTCCTGAACCAAGTGTTCAGATTATATCCTCAGACAGTTTTCAAAGCTTTAGTCCACTGGCCTCCACCAGTTTACTTTTAACTTATTAAAGTCCTTTATCAGGTGTCTTTCAGGACTGGCTATGATGGCTTGAGAGTGGTCCACAATAACAAATGCACCTTGCCTCTGGAATTCATGTCCAGCAGACCTTCATTTGCATCGTTCGAGATTTCAAATGTGTGTTATTCACACAGATTCAATGAATCATAGAGCCACATTTCTCACCACTAAATTCATCCTTGCACATTATTCACAGTCTACTTTTTAATGTGCAGGTAGGGGAGGCCAGAGGCCAGCCTCCAATGTCATCCTAAGGAGCACTTTTCACCTCCTGGAGACAGGGTCCTTCACTAGCCAGGAGGTCACCAATGAGGCCACACTGTCTGACCATGGAGCCACGAGTCTTCTCGTCTCTCCTGTCTTGGCCCTGGGACTGTAAGCACACACCACCCATGCCCACCACTACCCAGGTATCTTCACAAGGGTTCTGGGGAGCCAACTCAGGCCATCCTGCTGTGAGGCAAGCACTTTACCAACCGAGCTATCTCCTCAACCATTGTTCTATTTTATGGTTAGATTTGTTAAAACAACTGGTCCTATAATTAACCAGAGGAAAATTCATTGCATCTTCACTTTCCATCTCATCTAGAAGAAGCATATTGAAAACAATCTGCGCTTATGACAAATCTGGATCTCCAGTTTAAAGATACTACAATAAAGAGAAGTAAAACTGGTTCAACTTAATGTTCTGTGGAGCACTATATAATCACTAGTTATTTAGTCAGTGAAGAGCTGTGGCTCATTAGCAAGCTCTCATAATCAGAAAGAGACTTTAGCTGTGACACTCAGGCAGCATTTGTAGGCTCTGTGTGTCATTAGCACCTTTGTCAGCGACCAGTCAGCGTGCCTCTGTGGACCTGACCAGGATGGGGTCATATCTCTAACCTGAATGCAACCCCAACTTTATTTTTTTTCATAAATTAAGATATTTTTCAAATACATTGGTGGAAACATTAGGTGGGTTGAAATAAAGTAGGAGAAACACGGTCCTCAGATGCTGTCTGACAGTTCCCTTAGCCTTTTAGTTGGCAACCCCAACTTTAGTTCCCCTTGAAGATGTTTTGATTCCTCTGGCTTTTAGAACATTAATGTCTTGGCAGTACTTTCTGTCCTTGGCTTTTTCTCTCAGACTCTACCCCATATCCAGTGAGCCTCAGTCATCAGATCTTAGACACATACACATACACAGCTTTATTAAATTGTTTCATTTTAATTTTTATTTCATGTATGAGTGCTTTGCCTGCATGCATGTAAGTGCACCCGTGTTGGACAATGCCTGAAGAGGCCAGAAGAGGGCATTGGATCCCCTGGAACTGGAATTACAAATGGTTATTAGCAGCCATGTTGGTGCTGGGAACTAAACCTTGCAAGAACAACCAGTGCCCTTAACTACTGAGCCATCTCTCCAGTCCCCACAAATAATTTATTTTTTTTAAGTTATCAAATCTAAGGATTAGAAATTAATTAAAGAATAGAAAAACAGGGGCTGGAGAGATGGTCTAGTGGTTAAGAGCACTGACTGCTCTTACAGAGGACCCAGGTTCGATCCCCAGCACCCACATGGTAGCTGAGAACCGTCTTTAACTCCAGTTCCAGGAGAAATCTCTTCTGACACCCTCTTCTGACCTCTGCGGCATTGCATTGACATGGGTGCACAGACCTACATGCAGACAGTACATTCATATACATAAAAAATAAAAAATAGAAAAAGGAATAGAAAAACAAGGAAAAAATGGATAAACCCAAAAGGTGGTTCTGTAGAAAAAACCTTAGGCAAATCTCAAGCAAAGCTGACAAGAGAAAAGGACAACTCAGATTACTAACATGAAAGAATGAGGAAACACTACTAATAAATGTAAGTAAATGTAAATGATTCTGATGAAATATAATGAATAATTGTACATAAGCATGTAATTTAGTCAAAAATTTTAAATATCTAGAAAGGTACAAAGTACCAAAATTGACTAAAGAAAATACAAAATTCGGGGCTGGAGAGATTGCTCAGTGGTTAAGAGCACTGACTGCTCTTGCAGAGGACCCAGGTTCAATTCCCAGCACCCACATGGAGGCTAAGAACCGTCTTTAACTCCAGTTCCAGGGGAATCTGACTGCCTCTTCTGACTTCCACGGCATTGCATGACACAGGTGCAGCAACCTATATGCAGACAGTACACTCATACACATAAAAAAGAAAAAGAAAATACAAAATTCAAATAGGCCTATTTTCCTCCCAGGAACAAAATTAATTTAACATAGAAAAATCAATCAGCCAATATAATAAACTATGGTAATAGAATATGTACATACAGACACATGATCTTATCAAGAGACAAGCAAAAAGCATTTGATAAAACTATCACCTTTTCACAACATGAAGGACATTTAGTAAATGAGAAACTGAAAGGGATTTCCCCATCACCACCATCTTACAGCGAGACCAGCACCTTTCTGTTTGCTTTCAGCATTTAAATCAAATTTGTATTAAGTGTCACATAAAAGTAGTACATATTAGTGAGTTACCATGTAATACCTGAATATATTATATGTAAAGTGTTTTAAAAAGTAGCTAAAAAGTCTATTTCTTCCAACATTAAAAGTTATTGCTGGGTGTGGTGGCACACACCTTTAATCCCAGCACTCAGGAGACTGGGGCAGGCAGATCTCCGTGAGTTCAAGGCCAGCCTGGTCTACATAGCAAGCTCCAGGTCACCTGGGACTAAAGGGAGACCCTGACTCAAAAAGGAAAAAAAAAGTTATCTTTTAAATAGTTTCTTGTGTATTTCTTCAAAATCAAATCCTCAAGCTCCCAATCTATAATTTACAGAATCCAAGATATGTTCTGAACATTGAAGCAATCCAATAGTCACAATTTTTAAATTTTTTTGGTCTTTTGAAATTAATTTTTAATTAATTTTAATTAAATTTTAATTAATTTATTTTTATGTATGAGTGTTTTGCCTGCATGTATGTAAGTGCACCAGTGCATGCAATGCCCATGGAGGTCAGAGAGGGCTTTGGATCCTCTGGAACTAGAGTTATGGACAGTTCTTAGACACGCTTGGGTACTGGAAACCCAGGTCCTCTGGAAGAGCAGCCAGTGCTCTTTAACAACTGAGCCATCTCTGCAGCCCCTAATATTCACAACTTACAGTCTCTTCCAGCTCACAGCATCTTTGAGTATCTGGCGTATACTTGGAGAAATGACTCATTTCAATGTTTCAGTGCAGCTTGCTGGTTTCATATTTCTCTCAGCTTTCATGTCCACTGCACTACTCTCTCCAACAGATGGTCATATTCCAAAGAAAAATAAGCTAAATAAGCTATTGGCTCACATAAACCCATCTTTCTTGGGCTTTCAATACACTATTTTTCTTAATTCTGCTCCATGTGTTCCAAGCACAGTGAGCAAGTGTGTGTGTGTGTGTGTGTGTGTGTGTGTGTGTGTGTGCGCATGTATGCATTTGGGTGCATATGCACATTGATCCATTTGCAAAAGTCCAAGGTCAATGCAGAGTTCATTCCCTTGACTGTTCTCCACCTCTATTTTTCTTGTTTTTCTTTTACTTTATTGTTTGTGAGAATCTCATACATACATCTAATGGTTTGATAACGTCCCACTCCCATTCCCTCCTTTCCAATTCCTCTCCTATCTCCCCACCACTATCCTCTCCCAATTTTTTGTGCTATTTTAATTGTTTGTTTTAAATCGTGGAGTATATGTGTGCACGGGTGTAGCGCCATCTACTGGATCATAGGCAGCCTCTCAGGGCCACACATGAAGAAAGCTGATTCTCCCTCTCCCAGAAGCCACCAATTGCGAATAGCTTCTCAGCTGGGGGTTGGAATTCACGACCTCTTCCCTCTTCCATGCTGGGATTTGTCTGGCTTGAGCTTGTGCAGGTCTTACGCACACTGCCACAACTACTGTGTTCATATGTACAACTGCCCTGACTGTTGAGCTGTAGTCATCACTGCCTCTGGCCCCTACAGTCTTCAATCTCCTTGTTCTGAGGTGATCTCTGAGCCTTGGATGGGTGGGGGGAACACATATGTTTTATTTAGGGTCGACCACTCCACAGTCTCTTATTCTCTGTATGCTGATGTTAACCCAACTTTGGGTTGTAAATCTCTTTGATAATTGCCATCTACTGCAAGAAGCAGCTTCTCTGATGAGGGTTGGAAGATCCGCTAGTCTATGATTCGGTTTCAAGTACACACATGGTGGCTAACAACTGTCTTTAACTGCATTCCAGGGGATCCAACAGCATCTTCTGGCCTCCACATGCATTGCATGCATAGATGTGGTAGAGGCAGGCCAAACACTCACACACATAGAAATAAAAATAATGATTTAAGAAATACAGAATAGAAAATGGCTCAGAAAAAAAAAATAAAGCAAATGCCTCAGCAGCAAAGCCAAGTTTCATTTGCTCAAGAGTTAAAAAGAGCACTCTCTTTAGTTCACATTTTGACCCACAATAAAGCTATTTCGTTCAACTATTTTTCTCCCCAATAATTTTTACATTATGGATGTAAATGGCACTAACCTGTACATCTGCTTAACAGAGAGGGAAATACATTGCTAAATAGTAGACTGTCGTCTCTAAAATTGAAACAGATAATCCTTCGAGAACTTATTTTTCACTTTGTGAAACTTTGTTTTCACTGTGAGAAGGAAGAAGTCAGAGCCCACACGCATGTAGAAACAGCCCTTCTGTCATCCATCCTAGTGAATGAAGAAGAGTCAAATAAGGCTATTCATAAGTTAGCTCAGCTTTGACTTTGAACTTTTAAAACTATACTCTTGGGCTTGCTGAACAAGAATGAGGGCCTGCGTTCAATCTCCAGCACCTATGTCAAAGCAAGCATGGTGGTACACAGCTGTGACACAAGACTTCGGGGGCGGGGGGGAGAGAAGGGGATCCCCAGGGCTCGCTGGCCAGCCAGTCTGGCTGAACTGGTGAGCTCCAAGTTCAATGAGAGACCCTGTCTCAAAAACTCAGATAGGGAGCAGTTGAGGAAGACGGCTGATGTTCATCACAGGCTGATGTTCATCACAGCACATAGGCTCACACACACACAAAAAAACAGGACACACACACATATACACACATATGTATATACTCTTTCATAGGAGGAGAACTAAATTTTATATACACAGAGACACACACACATGCACGTGCACATACACACATATATATACTCTTTTATAAGATAACTAAATTTTATACACATATGTGTGTGTGCATGTACTCTTTCATAGGTGAAGAACTGAATTTTACAAATGTATAATTGCCATTGCTTAGGCCATAAGGACACGTCAAGAGTGATGACTCCCAAATGTACTGATATTTCTCAAGCATCTCAGTCAATGCTCAATGCTCATTCAAACATCATGAAACTGTGGATTTTTTTGTAGATTTTCTGCTGATTCTCACATATGTGAAAGTGAATAATCCTGTGGTTTTGTAGTAAATGATTGTTATCTTATAAATCATGAATATTTAAGACAGTGGATAGCTGCTTGGGCATGGAAGGTGGGGGAAGGGTTACAGGTTCAGGACCCAGTGACCTGAACACACAAGCCCTCCCCACAAGGTTGCCGCTACACTTCCCAACATCAAGAGAGAGCAAACAGGGTGCTTCCTGAAGACCTTGGAGTTTGGAGACAAGCACTGAGAAAGGAAGTGTGACCCAGGCTGCTCTGAATTTAGGTTCCTCTGAGATAACTCGGAATATCAGATCAAAATCAGTCAGGATAAAGATGATTGATGAAAGGGACCAGAGCACTGAAAAAAAAAAAATCACAATCATTCTTGAATTGCCAGAAAGCCCCCTGTCAGTGGGAGAGCCAAGCTGCAGGCCAGGCTTCCTGAGGCTTGAGGGAGATGTCCACTTAGTTTGGTGTGAGCTCACCTCGCCCATCCCAGACAGGGAAACGAAGAGCTCTGTTCTCCTTCCCATCATACTCAAGGTGTGTTTTCCCAACAGACTCATTGTTGTACAATTTCTGAGGCTGAAGAGAAGCCTGAGTAGAAAAATAGAGACTAGTCTCAATTATTTCCATATGAATTAGATTTTTTTTTTTTTTTTTGGTCTTTTCGAGACAGGGCCTCCCTATAGCCCCAGCTGTCCTGGTACTTACTCTGTAGACCAGGCTGGCCTTGAACTCACAAAGATCTGCCTGCCTCTGCCTCCCAAGTGCTAGGATTAAAGGCGTGCACCACCACACCTGGCATGAATTAGATTTTAAACACCTTAGGGAGCTACAAGACACCACAGTTTGCATGGGTTTCTTGACCCTAAGCACAAGACTGCGTCTCCTGTGTGACCTAGAGCACAAATTGCTTAACTGCCACCTCCATCTAGGAGGCCATGTTTCATGTTTGTGACAAAAAGGTGAAATTCTGCCAGGATTGAATAATGTATTTAAATTCTCCTTGCTGCATAGGCCTCCTTGTTCTGAAATGAGGGGACAGATCTGTGTGCTAATCTTACAGGGGGAGTTTGGTAGTTAACAATGTGAAAAGTCAAAGAAATGAAATACATAAAGATGATTCACCTGCTAGAAGAAACCAAAGAGAGAGAAAAGTAGCAAGAACAAAAGAATCTATGATGAAAAATAATTGATCAAGCCTTTTTTCACCACCTACAATGCACAAGAAAATGGGCTGCTAGGAACCGAACTGAGATTTAATGTCACAAATTAGAAGCATAGAAATAGGAGCAGGAGAGATGGTTCAGCGGTTAAGAATGCTGGGTGTTCTTGCAGATACCCTGGGTTCAAATCCCAGCACCCACATAGCAGCTAACAACCATCCCTAACTCCAGTTCCAGGGAATCTGATGCCCTCTTCTGTCCTCTGCAGGCATTGTATGACATGGGTGCACTTACACACATGCAGGCATAACACTCATGCACATAAAATAAATCAAAAAATGTTTTTAAAAGAAACATAGAGAAGCAGGCAGATCTCTGTGAGTTCAAGGCCAACCAGGTCTATGTAGTGAGTTCTAGGACAGCTGGGGCTACAGGGAGGCCTGTGGGAAGATCCAGTTTAAATCAGTTTAAATTGCAGGCTAGCTTTCAGCTCACATGCCTCAGGGCACCACGTGGCCAAGGGTCTGACCCAGCCCCAAGGAGGAGCAAACAATGTGGCCTAGCTGGGTGATGCTGGGTGGGGCAACAGTGTGCAGTGGCATGGAGTTGGGGGGGGGGGCTATGATTGGTCCTGGGAACTGACGTCATTGAGTTTATAAAAGCAGGCTGTAGCAAGGAACAAATTTGAATTTCCAAGTAACATCATCATGGAATTCCTGGCCATTATTTTTTATTAATTATTGTGCACATAAAGGCCAAGGTAGGCCTGCATTTCGTTCGGGTGGCCAGTGGGTTGGAAAAAGGTCCCCTGCGGACCACCAATCTGGGTAGCTGGTGTTGTGAGTGGGCATAGGCTGAAGATAGACCATCAACCATCAGCCTGAAATTCCTGTCCAGGGTTCAGCAGTCTCTGTGCAGGTGGGAAGTCACGGCCAAGAGTGGAACACGTGTCTCGTGGGTCTAAGCTAAGGGCCTGAGTTGGAAGTACCACTCAGGCCAGGCTACGGGAAGTAGCCTGCTGGCCTCTGGGTCGAGGGGTCAGCTCCCCACAGTGCCTGCAAAGACACTGTGTTCCCCTTCCTTTAGGAGGGCCAAGTGGTCCTGTTTGGCATAAAAACCAAAAAAGAAAAAAAAAAGGAAAAAGAAAGAAAGAAACAGAAATAGCTTTGTGGAAAAGAAGTACTAATAACTATTACACTCTATGTTGTGGTGACCAAATGTTTTTACATCAAAATGTATTCTTCTTTAATAAGAAACATAATTTGTAAAATACTGTTTATTGTGCATTTTAACATATACCAGTATTTTAAACAGTATCATATTATGCCCCCCAATCTATAATATAGACCAGGTAAGTGTGCTAGCTCAAGCTACTGTAACAAACATGATGTGGGCTAAGCAGATTAAACATTAGAAATTTACCCTGAGGATGGGTATCTAAGATCAAGGAACCAGCCAGTTAAATTTCTGTGAGACTTGCCTTCCCAGTTTGTGCACTGTTTTCTGTTTGTATCTTCAAAAGCCTTGAAATGCTACTCCAACAGACCAGGGACCCCATCTCATGACCTCACTTAACCTCTCTTACTTCTTTAAATGTAGCCTTTCTGATATTAAGCCTCCTGCAAATAAATTTGGAGGTGACATAATAAAGTCCAAAGCAATGAAAGATCATCCCATCCCACACAGATTAAGGGGACTGCCTAAATTCTTACAAGTAGTAAGTAGAAGAAGCGAGATTATGACTTAGGAAGAGAGTCTCTTAACCACAGTCCTATAGGAAAAAGCATAAATTCCCCCTAAGCCCACTACTCTGACTTCTACACCATGATTTCTTGGCTATTTGCTCATCTATACATTTTTTACAGCTCGCTGCTACCATTACTTATCAATAACTGGCACATACTCTTCTACATATCAAATGTGAATACTTGAAAAAATGGCTACCTGTCATTTCATATTAGTAGCTGGTGCTTTGTGTGAGTAAACCACGAACCATCTCATCACCTCAAGCCATCATCACTGCCTCAGCCTTGGCCTAGAACCTTCCGTTCTCTCAACAGGAGTGTCAGTCTCCCTAATAGACCCTTCAGTTCTCGTCTTGCTAATTCCATATTCAGAGCTGTACCAAGGTGATCTTTACAGAACATGGACACCATCTGCCACGCTTCTCGCCCTCCTAACAGCTCTCCGTTGAGTTCCCTCTGCCTGGAGTTAAGTTCAGGCTCCTCTGTGAACTGATCTGCCGCCTCCCTCTCCCTTCACTCCTTCTCCTGCCATGTTCATGGACTTCTGCTTCCTGCGGTGCCCTGCCAGGCTTGCATACGCTGCTTGCACACGCTCACCCTGCTCCCTGTGTTACAGTGTCCCACCATCAGCCTGGGGAAATCACTCCTGTCTTTGTAGATTCGGCTGAGCTCTGAGAAGGTTCCTGCACTTCTCCAGGCGATTCTGTCCTTGCACTGGACATGACCTTCCAGCTTTTCCTTTGCCTGCTGCATTGTCCATCCTCCACTACCACACCCAACTACTTGAGGTGAGTTCTTCCTGTGATTCACTTGTGTATTTGGTACATAATATAATAAAGCCTCCATGTATGCTTATGGCACTTGAACTAATTCATTGACTATCTCAACTCTTTGTCTAACTCTTCCCCTGTATTTGCTGATGTACTTACTAGCCATCTCTCATGGATATAAACTAGGTATTTATATCATTTCCTGGAAATTTTTATACCATGCGCTAATAACATAGTAACAATTCTACAATTCATAGTTTGTGTTTTTACCATATGATTCACCTGAATGATGGAACCACTGTACCAACAAGATTGAGGTTAGCAGGAAGGGTCACTGTTACTCTAATGAAGTCTTTGATCCATAAGCGTGTTCCCTGGCACTCTGAGTCAAGTGGCCCTGATGCTTATATGCAAGAGATACTTAGCTATCAAAGAAAGAGGGGAGAACAGTAACCGCGAATTATGTGCTCAGAAAACTATTGTGTTTTTTCTCTTACATTTCCTAAATGCCTCCCTCTCTCATTTAAATGAAATAATTTTGTGCTAGACATCTGTCACCTTAACTCCTATTGCTGACTTTATCTCTCGGTAGAGTTCCTTACTTGGATCTTTAAAGAAGATAATTAGCTTCAGGTCTCTCTGATTTTAAGAACAATTTAAATTAGCAATCTAAAAAAACTAAAGCACAACTATCTAACCCTAGGTCTGACCATGACTTGCCCTCATTACCCAGCAACTGCCCCAGGCTTTACTGTTTGAATAACCCCTAGCTTTCCCCTTCCGCCCCCATAGGTCGAGTTTGAGCTCCAGAACAAATATTTGCCCCAGCATTGAACAAAGTTAGAGCGCTTTTTTTCTTCTTCCTTTTAAAAATGAACTGTGCTCCTCTGTTGTTCTTTGAACTTGATTCAGTGGAAGGAGAGGAATTCTCCACAGACCATCTCCTTGGAGAGCTTGGCACAGCTGTCGAACAGAATGCAGAGACTCACGTGCTTTCTCATCTGGTTATTTCTTTTGGAAGGACAAGCCTTTGAAATACCTACAAATGGACTCTCTGAAGTGAGTACTTCCAGAAGATTCCTTTAGGCTATTGCCCTAAACATGAGGCCTGTAAACAGCTGAATGTAATAGCTATTCAGTGAACCTGTTCTGTGTAGAATGGAAATTTAGGGGACTATTCATAAATGTGAGAGCTTACTGTTATAATTACTGGGTGTATTTATGTCTTAAGACATCATCAGGTTTTTGCATGAAATTTAAGTCAAGTTCAATGGTCTGATATCTATTGTAACATATATGGAGCATGGTTACCCACACCTTACCTAGAAATGGGTGTAATAACAGACCTAACCCGACAGGCTGGCATGAGAATGAAATGATGTATATAAACTACTTAGCACAACACAAAGAGTAGCACAGTTATTAGAATTATTATTAAGAAATGCAGTTATTATTCATTTACTCAGTCATGACCAAAGCATCATTGCTTTAATACCTGAGTGAATAATTATTTTGTAATACGGACACTGAATCGTCCCATAAAAGAAGATGGCAGCCAGGCTAGCAAAGTGCAGGAATGATTCTGACAGCTTCAAGTCTCCACTTTGGCCCTGAAGCCTTCCAGATGTAAGGAAACCCTTGGATTGAGCCATTCTGACAATCACACAAGATGCTAGTTTTATACTTGCAGAGAAAAATGCGTTGTAAGACTGTTCCAGCAAACACCAAGGGCTGTGGTGCTCGATGAATGCATTGCCAAGTACGCCAAAGACAGCGTGTTTTCAGGAGGGAAAAATCACTCTATAGAAAAACTATCTTATTTTCTAACACTTTGAAAACCACCAAAATGTGTGGAAATCTCAGACTGAAACTAATACATCCAGATGTGTTTCTGCTTTGTCAGTCTTTTCTAACTGTTCTTCCTTTAATACCTACCTGTGTCCAGTCCCACATGGTTAATGTCTGCCAAATCTATTAAGTTCTTCCCCAGGCACCTGTAGACATGGAGTTATATGCATGACCTAGGCATAACTAGGCAAACTCAAAACTGAATTCTCACAGCCAACAAATTCAAAATGATTAATTTCAATTTACTCATTTCTGAGAACAAACTAGCAAGTATATATATATATATATATATATATGTAGTACATATATATATATATATGAAAGTATTGTATTAAAAATGAGATAGTCCTTGGGGGCTGGAGAGATAGCCTAGCAGTTAAGAGCACCGACTGCTCTTGCAGAGGACCCGGGTTCGATCCCCAGCACCCACATGGCGGCTGAGAACCGTCTGTAACTCCAATTCCAGGAGATCTCCAGTTCCAGGGGAATCCGAGACCCTCTTCTGACCTCCGCGGCATTGCACGACATGGGTGCACAAACCTACATGCAGACAGTACATTCATACACATACAGAAATAAAATTAAATTTAAAAAAAAGAAGAAAAAAAATGAGATGGTCCAATCAAGACAGGACGTGTGCTTAATGAACTTCATCTGAGGGACCATGGGAGGGAAAGACTCCAGCGTGGAGCACAAGGGCAGGATTGATGTGTTTGGGCTTGCCAAGGAGGAACCTTTGATCACTTCCTTAAGGAAAACATTACATTTTTTAGCAAAAAAAATTCTCCAATTCAGGTGATGTATGTATGTATATATTTATTATATATTCGGGTGATGTATGTATATATTTATTATACATTCAGGGTATGTATATATTTATGTATATATATAACTATGTATATATGTATCTATATATATTGAAGCAATACAAGTTAGAGAGAAGAACAACAAAAGAACTGGAAAAAAAACTCTGGAAAGACTCAGAAAAAGATGCAAGACATATGCAGAGTGCAGGGACTCAGGTGGGGTGGGGGGCATGGAAAGGGAAGTGACTCTAAATTCAATTGAGAAATGATGTATGATTTATGGAAAAAAGTTTAATAACAATAAAAAAATCATTAAAAATAAGATAGTCCAATAACAGATGAAAAAGATAAAATATAATGAATAATAAATTATATGAACAATATATGGCATGCAAGCAGCCGCCTCCTGCTGTAGATGTTTTTCCTAGACATAAGCATCCTTGATTGTTTTTCAGTTTGCAGAGTATGACAGTGTTGTGGAATTGGCCCCAGATAAACTTCAGTTTGTCCCAGAGAACCGGAGGCATCAGGTACGGTAAACTTTAAGGAAGAAGTATAAAGATTGCTCTTACTCTGTCTTCTCAAGAACTTGTCTTTTGTTCTAGCAGGGAACAGTCCATATTGTTACACTATGCAGAAGACTGCCTAAGTGATGTACAGAGGGACTTCCCCATAGCCTTCCAGAAGCTTCTACCCATAATGGCCACTTAGAGTTCTAAATCATCCACGACTTCACCTTTTCTTCAAACTTAAGATTATAAAATGATTTTCTTGTCTTATAAGAAAGGACTCCCAGTTAGGAGGGCTTTTGGGGTGTGTATGTGTGTGTGTGTGTGTGTGTGTGTGTGTCTGTCTGTCTGTCTGTGTGTCTGCATGTGTGTGTGTCTGCATGTGTGTGTGTGTCTGCATGTGTATGTGTATGTGTCTGTGTGTGCGTGTGTGTGTGTGTGTGTCTGTGTGTCTGTGTGCAGGCATGCATGCACATGTATATACATATATGTGTGTACATGTGGAGCTCAGAGGACAACTTTGGCTCCCATTCCACAGATCCCTCCACAACGTCTCTCCTGGCCTGCAGCTCATCAAGTAGGCTAGGCTAGACTGTTTCCACATCCCCAGTGCTGGGATTACACCAAGCATGCCAGCACACTGGGTTGGGTTCTAGTTTTTTAATGTGAATTCTGAGGTTTTAATTTGGGTGCTGGTGCTCGTGAGGTAAGCAGCACAGCCACCGAGCTAGCTCCTCAGCCCAGCACACATTCTCTTTCTTCTGGTCACTTTGTCAAGGGGAGAAGCTGCAGGGCACTTTATTCCAGAGACCTGGCCAAGCTTGAGGCTCTAGCCCTGAGGTTACTAAAATGACATAAAAATCTAATCCCCAGGAATGAGTGTTCTGCAGTGCCAGGGAGAGTTTGGCTTCTCCCCAGAGCCCACACGCTGAGAACCAAGGCAGTGGAGGAAGTAGCACTAAGCTGACAGATGACCGGCTTTGTCTGAGTATGAATGTTTGACTTTCCAAAGTCCAGCTTTTATAGATCAATAGCATTAAATCCCAATAGACAGATTCGTGTCAGTTTTTTTCTAATCTGGCCTCTGAAGAGAAAACTCAGCCATTGAGCAGTGCCTTCAAAAAGTCTAAATAGCTAGGTGTGGTGGCTCTGGGCCATTGTCTATGATCCCAGCACTTTGGCGGCAGAGGTAAGAGGACTGGCATCAGTCGAGGCCAAAGTGGGCTCCATAGTAGTTCTAAGACAGCAGGGGCTGCAGATGAGGTCCTGCCTCAGACACAAACAGAAGGGTCTAGTGTGATGGTAGATGCCTTTAATCTCAGCATTCAGCAGGCAGAGGCAGGTAAATATCTGTAAATTCAAGACCAACCTGTTCTACATAGTAACTTCCAGACCAATCAAAGATACATAGTGAGTCCCTGTCTCAAAAACAAAACAAAACAAAACAAAAAACAGACAAACAAAAAGTCCAAAAGGTGGCAATCTTTGACTTCCCTGTACTCATTAAAACCAAGACAAACTGAGCTCACATACAATAACGGATTTATTTTATTTTATTTTATTTGGTCTTTTTGAGACAGGGTTTCAACTGTAGCCCCAGCTGACCTAGAACTCACTATGTAGACCAGGCTGGCCTGGAACTCACAGACATCCACCTGCCTCTGCTTCCCGAGTGCTGGGATTAAAGGCATGAGCCACCATGCCTGGAAACAATGAATTTATTTTATACTCCCTCAGGCATTTAAATATTTACCCATCACTCTTAAGCTGTTCACATTTCAAAGGTGGCGTCCTTTGTCCATGCTCACAGGGCTGGTATTCCTGTGGCTACTCCCATGGTGGCTAAAGGCATAGACTTTGCCAGGTGCCAGTCATTGTGTACGGTTCTAGGTCTAAGCTCTGAGGAAAGGGTGTGTCGCTCTCAAAACAGTAAAGCTGACCTGGGGATCAGAAAATGTCATCTCGGAAGTTCTGAGCGAGTTGAGGTCTGAAAGCTTTGGTGATACACCGAAGAGTAATGCACATGCAGACAAATGACAGGGAAAGTTGTTCAGAGACAGACTCCTGAGAAAATAACTTCCAGAATATTCCATAGCCATGTCTTGGCTCCAGTGAATGAATTATAATATGGCATTGAAGGAAAATACTTTTTGACGGAGAAAATTTTTTTGCTCTTGAATAATATAAGTAGCATGCAGTTAAACAATGATTGTCTAACATCTTTTCACAGAGAAGTCTTGCTGAAGACTCGGGAGAAAAGATGGTAAGTTTACTTTAGTTGTGTTACACATTGATGTCTGAGTGATTTTCCTATTAACTATTACCTGAAAATCAATTCAGCTGTTTCTCTTGTCTTTGTCACTGTATTTACCTGACTTTTGAAACACTTCCTTGCCCAATTCTGTTTGAAAGTGTTTCTGAAATCCAGCATTGAAGAGTGAAGCACTTGCAGACCAAGGGCTGCTGGGAGTTAAAATGGCCATCTCGTCTTCTCAGGTTTAATCAATGACATAGGCTTTACCCGACAATCTATAGATGTCCCGACTTAATAGCTTTGATTTTTTTGGGGGGGGTCTTTTTGAGACAGGGTCTCCCTTTAGTCCCAGCTGACCTGCAGCTTGCTCTGTAGACTAGGCTGGCCTTAAACTCACAGAAATCTACCTGCCTCTGTCTCTCAAGTGCTGAGATTAAATGTGAGCCACCACACCCAGCAATAGCTTTGATTTTAAAATATGACACCTGACAGCTGTAGAGAGTAATAGAGCAGCTAAAGAAAGCAACTCTTGCTAGGCATGGTGACACACGCCTTTAATCCCAGCACTAGGGAGGCAGAGGCAGGCAGATCCCTGTGAGTTCAAGGCCAGCCTGGTCTTCAGAGCAAGCTCCAGGTCAGCTGGGACTAAAGGGAGACCCTGTCTCAAAAAGATAAAACAAAACAAAACAAAACAAACAAACAAACAAACAAACAAAAACCCAACTCTTGGTGGCTATAGAGATGGCTCAGCAGTTAAGAACACTTGCTGTTCTTCCAGAAGACCCAGGTTCAATTCCCAGCACTAACATAGAAGCTAACAATTGTCTGTAACTCCAGTTCCAGGAGATCTGATGCCCTCTTCTGGCAGCCACAGGCTTTGCATGACATGGGTGTACTTACATATATGGAGGCAATATACTTAATACACATAAAATAAAAATAATAAATTTAAGGGGCTGGAGAGATGGCCTACTGGTTAAGAGCACCAACTGCTCTTGCAGAGGACCGGGGTTTGACTCCTGGCACCCACATAGCGGCTAAGAACCATCTTTAACTCCAGTTCCAGGGGAATCTGACGCCCTCTTCTGACCTCTGCAGCATTGCATGACACAGGTGCACCAACCTACATGCAGACAGTACACTCATACATATAAAATAATAATAATAATAATAATAATAGTAATAATAAATTTTAAAAGAGAAAGCAACTCTTAAAGGTGACATGGTTCAATTTTCTGGAATGTTCAAAATAGATCTCCCTGTGACAAGAAAACACTCAAAGGAAATGGTTTCTATCAGCTTCCTGTTCTGAACTGAGAGACTCCACCAGAAGCAAAGGAAGGGCAAATAAATTGACCTGGATTTTATCTTAGTTTGAGATGGGCTGGGGGCTAACCAGTTGGGAGGTTTAATCTTTGACCACAAAGTTTGGGGGAATGAGACCTAATATTGAAATAAACAATCCTCTTTGAAGAAAGAAAAGCAAAATCGAATCAAATCAGCCACACAAGTGCTGTGAATCTGAAGTCATATCCTAGAGAAGTTTTCCATGTCTAGCTTTCCATCATACTGATATTTTGCTTTGTTTTTATTTTTGCACTGGGGCTGCCTTAAATCTGAAGGGAAGAATGCAAAAATTGATCCAAAGTATTAGATAAATAATCACATGAAAATGTTCTTCCAGGACAATGCCTCAATATTCCCTTAGCTTGTTTTAGTATGGGGAAAGAGAAGAGGACTCAAGATGAAATAATAATAGATGAAACCTAAGAAAATAAGTAGCAACATGGAATTTGGGGTGTTGCTTGTAGAGTTCACCACACACCATCCCTGGATGCATCTAACTCTAAAACACAGCCAGGATCCTCTTTCCACCACTGTCTCCTGTCTCCTTTCTCTAGTTGTAACTCTGCGTTAGGAATTATTTCCTGAACTTTCTCAGTCCATCTTGCTTCCCACATCCATTTCTAACTTAGATCTGAAAATAGGGGAAGAAAGAAGTGGCTAAAAGAAGAAAGGGAGGGAGGGAGGGAGGGAGGGAGGAAGGGAGGGGAGGAAGGAAGGAAGGAAAGAAGAAAGGAAGGAAGGAAGGAAGGAAGGAAGGAAGGAAGGAAGGAAGGAAGGAAGGAAGGAAGGAAGGGAGCTGGAAGAATGGAGAGAGGGAAGGAGAAAAAGAGACATCTCACAACAAAGACCAACATCTGCCCTTGCAAGGTTAGAAGATTACTTAACAATTCTTGAGTTATATATTACCAAATACCCTAGACTTGTTCATGCCAAGAAAATACACCACTTGTAACACCATACGTATAGTGGCACTCCCCGTGGCTTTTGTATTAGCTCAATTATGCTTTCTTGCCATTTTCAGGATGATGATGATCAAGTAACTCTTTATAGCTACAAAGTCCAATCTACTATTACTTCCCGGATGGCCACGACCATGATCCAGAGCAAGTTGGTGAACAATTCCCCACAGCCGCAAAATGTCGTGTTTGATGTTCAGATCCCCAAGGGAGCCTTCATCTCCAACTTCTCCATGTGGGTAACTTCTATACAGAAGCAGGAACTAGATAGTGCTCTATCTTGGAATCAAAAGTCTCATTATGATGGATCTTAGAGGTCCACTGCTCTGGTAGATCTCACTTCTATGGACCTACTTCATGTCAAGAGTCACTTGGTATGGGTCCTGATACTTATTTGGTTTGTTTTTCCTGTGTGGGGTGGGAGGGGTGTGGGTGTGTGTCAACCAGAAGTTACCCTGGAGTGTATTTTCACAAGTGCTGTCCATTTTTTTTTCTTTGAGTCAAGATCTCTCACTGGCCTAGAGTGCTCCGAAGATCTATTCTCCTTTGCATCCCAAGTACTCGGAGTGCACACATGTACCACCAGGCCTGGCTTTTGTGTGGTGCTGAGGATCAAACTCATGTTTGCATGGCAAGCATTATACTAACTGAGCTATCTCCTCAGCCCCTTGCTATTCATTTATAATATTGAAGGAAACTTAAGGCACTCTCTATGGTAATCATCTTACGCATATTTGCATTTAAATATGCTTTCTTTGTGAATAGAAAAATATCTAAAGTTCCCTCTCCTTATAGTGAGTATATTTTCAGTAAGTCAGTGCTGTGCATCAGTCATTGCTCTATTGAGAACCAGCAATTTAAACCAATTTCTTGTCCAGTGTTTGAACTCCTCTACTATATCTTTGACAATGGGGCTATCAGGCTGGACATGACTTTCTCCTTATTTATTAATAATCATTGCTTTCCAGGACAAAATGGTTGATAACTCTGTGAGCCTTAGTTCTTATACTTCATTTAATATTTCCCATTTCTTCCCGATGATGCCGATGCTACCAACATAGAATTGTTTGAAACTCCTTTACAAAATATCTACTGCAGTCCTCATTGATGGAATGATATAGTGTCTGTCTTTGCTTTCAAATAATTGAGGTGGAAAGCAGGTGAATGTAGATGAATTAAGATTGTCCACGTATGCAGACATTTGGGGACACATATCATACTCTATAGGCATATATATATATATATATGCACATTAAATTGAATGGGGGCAGGTGTGGATAGAGGAGGGTATTAAATACCATTAAACTATATTGCATGAAAATCACAAAAATTCAATAAATAAGAGCCCCATCTATGAACTATTCAACCATCTCTCTTCTTGTTTCCTATAGATTCAAAATGAGTATTGTCTCCAGTCGTGAAATCTAGCTGGTTGCTTGCCATTTGTTAGTTTTTCTGAGACTCCTTCTCCAGCCAGCTGTTGACTTCTGTCTTGTTCCAGGACTGTGAATGGCATGACATTTACTAGTGCCATCAGAGAAAAAACCCTGGGCCGAGCTCTTTACTCACAGGCGAGGGCCAAAGGCAAGACTGCTGGATGGGTAAGGTAAGAACGAAGCCATCTGGGCTCCCCCCCCCCATTTTCATGGCTGCTGTTTCTCCTGCCAGGGCACACCAGGCCCCAGGGAGCCATGGAGCTCAAGAAAAAAGCAGATTGCTATAGTCTCATGGTAGAATTGGGTGTAACAATATCCATTTTCCTAAAGACCTCTTTTCCACCAGTGGAATTTGGACACTTTTACACAGATTGTTCTATTTCACTTGGCTTGCATGTAAATGGATTATAAGTAAACACTGATTTTTTTTTCCTGAAAAGTATAGCGTGAACTATAGAAACATTGCACTGATGATCTAGTTGCAAAACATACACAGAAAGAAAGGCTTGGAATTGATTTTAATGATTTATTCTGCCTTATTTTTATGGGGTAGGGCCTTCTAAACATCAGTTACTGGACTGAGATTCTGGGTAGGTTTTCCTTTGTAAGCTTATATAAGACCTCAAGCAAAGCAGCTTTGGGACTTAGGGAGATAGGTCAGTCAGTAAAGTATTTGCCTCACAAGCACGAGAATCTGAGTTCAGTGCCCTAGAACCCACTCAAAAAATCTGGGTGACAGCATGTCCTTGGGAGAGGCAGAGGCAGGCATAATCCCTGGTGGGCTTGCTGCCCAGCCAGGCTGGCCTGATTGGTAAGCTTCAGGCTGATAAGAGAACACCCAGGGGCCTGATAAGGTGGCTCAGAGGTTAAGGACCCATATTGCTCTTCTAGAGGACCTGAGTCCTGTTCCTAACACGTTGGACAGCCTATAGCTCCCTGTAAGTCCAGCTCCAGGAGATCGGAGCCCACTCTGTGGGCATGTGCGCTCATGTGAACACTTCCACTCAGCCGTATACATATGCACGATCAAAAATAAAGTAGAACTTTTAAAAATGAATGAAGCTTGTGCTCCCTTTTCCCCATACATACACACACACACACACGCACACACACACACACACGCACTCACACACTCACACACGTGCGCGTGCAAAATTCTAAACATAAAGCTGACTTTTAAACCAAAACTTCAAAGGGCTCTTTGATTATCTCCCTTACACGGCCTACCTGGCTGTCAACTCTGTTCCAAGTTCAATTAGAGGCAACAGAAGAACAAGCATTCTCAGGCTCACAGAGCACACAGACAGGGATACAGTGGTCACCATATGGAGAGAGGGCAAGTGCTCATGCACACAAGTGCAAGGCACTGTGGGAGTGAACACCAGTTGTGTAATCCTGCAGGGATGTCCAGACAGTCTTCATAGAGCTGAGCTCAAATGGGTACATGGAGCTCAACCAGGTGAAGAAAGGACAGGTTCAAAGCAGAGGGAAGGAACATCTCCCGCGTTAATCTGTCCCTGCACCTTCATGGATCATGAAGCCATCTTTGTTTCATTGCCAGATTCTCTTTTAAAAATATTTTATTATAAGCCGGGCGTGGTGGTGCATACCTTTAATCCTAGCACTTGGGAGGCAGAGGGAGGCAAGCAGATCTCTGTGAGTTCAAGGCCAGCCTGGTCTATATATATGATAGATAGATAGATAGATAGATAGATAGATAGATAGATAGAATAGATAGATAATTTTATTTTCTTTTTTATTTATTTATGTATGTGTATGAATGTACTGTCTGCATGCAGGTTTGTGCACCCGTGTCCTGCAATGCTGCGGAGGTTAGAAAGGGTGTCGGATTCCCCTGGAACTGGAGTTCTCCTGGAATTGGAGTTTCAGACGGTTCTCGGCCGCCATGTGGGTGCTGGGGATCGAACCCAGGTCCTCAGTAAGAGCAGTCAGCGCTCTTAACTGCTAGGCCATCTCTCCAGCCCCGATAATTTTATTTTCTATGCATGAGTGTTTGCCTGCATGCATGACCAGTGCACCATGTGCATGCAGTGCCTATGGAGGCCAAAGCAGGCACTGGTCCCCCTGGAACTAGAATTATGGTAGGTTATAAACCACTTAGTAGGTGCTGGGAACCCAACCCAAGTCCTCTGCAAAAGCTGCCAGTGCTCTTAAGCTCTGAAGCCATCCTTATAACCCCTGTTGTTGACTTTTTGATACAGGCTCTATGTGCTCAGCCTTGCCTCAAGATCCTCCTGCCTTGTTCTTCAAACTCTGAGATTATGGTCAGGCACCACCACACACAGATTTCCTTTTTTTATCTTTCTACTTTTCATTCACATCGCATTGTCTGTTTATCAACTCTACAAATATGTCTTCATAACAGGATCTTTTCTGGACACTAGAGATTTAGCAGCAAACCTAGAACTTAAATTTCCACTTCTTATGTAAACATGACCTCTCTGAAGTATGTTCTGCTGGAAACTTTGCACCAGACTGTACTCAACTTTTTCTTCAACCATCCAAAACCCTTTTAGTTCCTTGGCCCCTAATGAGGTAATTATACACAATGTCACACTGCTAATTGATTTCATTTAAAAAATCATTTACATGTGCACCCAAACACATGTACACACAGACCTGCCTATGCATACTCATCATCCATTTCTTATTAGTCCTACTGCTGGTTCAACCTCACTGAAAAATCCTGCTGCATTCTCTTTAAAACCCCAAACAAATATCTCAAAAGCAATTGTCACCTTACATTGAATATGCATAGTGATTGAACAAGGCCTTCCATTGGAAATAAAGATTCAGTTTAATAAAACAATCACTTTTTGACCCCCAAATATAACAAACTCCAAATAGGTTTCAAAATGCAGTGACATCTAAACTTGAGCTGGAGTCTTGATTGTGCAGTTGGCTAGTTGTGAGGTGTTTGGGGCAGGTTACTATGAGTCTCACTTAATGTCATTTGAAAGTTGAGGGTAATGACATCATCTGAAAAACTGGTCCATGGGGCTGGAGAGATGGCTCAGCAGTTAAGAGCACCGACTGCTCTTGCAGAGGACCTGGGTTCAATTCCCAGCACCCACATGGCAGCTAAGAACCGCCTTTAAGCCGGGCGTGGCGGTGTACGCCTTTAATCCTAGCACTGGAGAGGCAGAGGCAGGTGATCTCTGTGAGTCCAAGGCCAGCCTGTTCTATATAGTGAGTTCCAGGCCAGCTGGGGCTATAGGGAGACCCTGTCTCAAAAAACAAAACAAACCTGGTCCATCAGAAATGATATATGTTGAGTTCATCACACAGACTATGGACCAGTTACTGGCAGCTTTCAGCAATTGACACTCAAACCACTGAGAAGCTAAAGAAGCAATGGATCAGGTAGGAGAAGAGACTAAAACTCTTAGAAAGATTAAATGTATCTATCTACAAGTTGCACTTTCCTTTGATGGAGCAAGTTTATAAACAACTAAGGTCTGGTGACCCAGAATACAGACAGAGCTGTCTGACTAAATTCTGTGTCTGGCAACTCAGTCATGTGTGTGATCACTTGTGTTGGGGGCTCTCACATCTAGGAGCAAAGCTCTTGACATGGAGAACTTCAATACTGAAGTCAACATCCCTCCTGGGGCAAAGGTGCAGTTTGAACTTCATTACCAGGAAGTAAAGTGGAGGAAGCTGGGATCCTATGAACACAAGATTCATCTGCAGCCAGGACGGCTGGCCAAGCACTTGGAGGTGAGTGTGGGTTTACAGAATGAGAGATGATGTGGTTCTCTTACGGTTCCGATGTCAGCTTTATTTCTATTGCCAGTACCATTTGTGGTATTTCATCTCCTTGACCCTGCAAAATTACGTGGTTTACTAAAAAGATTTGGCTTGGAGTCAACCAAACACCACTTCTCTCTAGATTTCAACACGAGCCTATCTTCTTATGGCTATAACAGTATACTAAGTTGCTGTGCCAAATTATCACAAATAGTGTGGCCTGAAACAACAGAAATTTGTTCTCTCACAGTCCTGGAGAAAAGAAGTCTGAAATCAAGAGCAGAGTGCATAGAGAATGACTTCCTCCTGGTGAAATTTTAGTTCCAAGTTGAAGCTGAGAGTGTGCAGCATCCACTGTTCTTCCTTCTTCTGGCATCCGCCAGGTGCTGGCATTGCTTGCATTATGGACACATGGCCATGCCACTTTCATTTTTGCCTCCCCCTTTGAGTCTCTCAAAACTCCTTCTGCCTTTTTCTTACAAGAGCATCAGTCAAGCTGAGAGTAGTGGTGCATGCCTTTAATCCCTGAACTCAGGAGGCTGAAGCAGGTAGGGTTCTGTGAGATTGGGGTCATCCTGATCTATATAGCAAGTTCCAGGCTGGCTGGAGCTACCCTGTCTCAAAAAGAAAAATTAAAGAACACTTGTCATTGGATTTAGGAGCCAGGTACCATAGGATGGCCTTACTTCAAGGTCTTTAACTTAGTTACATACCCTGAATACTCTTTTTCCAAGTAAATTCACATTCACAGACTCTAGACACTTGAATAAGATGCCCCTCAGGGAACCACTGTTCAACCCATGAAACTGCTCTTCAGGGTCAGATTATCCCAGGTCTCTCCTTTCTCACCTGTAAAGAAGTAACCCTTACCTATACATGAGTTGCTTAGGGAAATATTTGGATCTTATTATAAGATAAACATGGAAATAGGAGCTCAGTGAGTGTTACAGTCAAGTGCCTTGACTGTCAAGCTGAACCCACATTTCACCATCATCTCTTGCTTTAAAATAGAAGTGCTCTTTCCTTTGTTGGAATCTTTGTGACATCCTATGAATGTTTTGTGTAAAAGGCAGAGCAAAGCCAGAAGTGTCCCAGGCATGTGCACCATACACCTCTGTGCTCTGTAAATGAGAATGTGAAGCAGACAGGCTGGGAATTGCCTGGAGACATAGAAGATGAAAGGGGATTCATGGGCTGGAGAGATGGCCTAGCGGTTAAGAGCGCCGACTGCTCTTACAGAGGATCCGGGTTCGATCCCCAGCACCCATATGGCGGCCAAGAACCATCTGAAACTCCAATTCCAGGAGAACTCCAGTTCCAGGGGAATCCGACACCCTCTTCTGACCTCCGCGGCATTGCACGACACGGGTGCACAAACTTGCATGCAGACAGTACATTCATACACATACAGAAATAAATAAAATTAAAAAAAAAAGAAAGGGGATTCATGTGCCACAGTGACATTTTCAATCCAATGTGAAACTCTACATGACTGAAAAATAATACCCAGTGTTATTCCGTTTTAGGTATTTTAAAATGCCTGAGAATGGATACTTTATAGGTTAAAAAAAAATCTTTATTTGGCTCACCATCCTAGTGCCTGGAGGATTCAAACCTCTTAGTGGCAATAGACTCCTGACTGACTTGTCACATGACAGAGAAACAGAAAGGAGCCAGCTCTGTGCAGAAGGGGAGAGATGGAGGGGGTGACCTTGCTCTATAACAACTTTCTGTCTTGAAAACTATTCACTCCACAAGACCAGCAATTCATCCCTTCTGAGGTGGCATCCCATTCCCTAACGGTAGTCTCGTGTGTGTGTGTGTGTGTGTGTGTGTGTCTGTCTGTCTGTCTGTCTGTCTGTCTGTCTATCTCTGTGTATATGTCTGTGTGTCTATGTCTGTGTGTCCGTGTGTGTGAATGTGATGCATGTGTGTACATGCGTGCATTCACCTGTTTCTACACGGGAAAGATTAGCAGTTAAATTCAGGTATCTTCCTCTAGTCTCTCACCCTTTAGTTTGGTTTGGGTTTTGATTTAGGGGTTTTTTGAGACAGAATCTGTTACTGAACTTGGAGTTCATTATCCAGGGAGCTCCCAGGACCCTCCTCTGTCCACCTCTGTCTTCCGTGCTGGGGTTACTGGACTTGGAGTTCATTAGCCAGGGAGCTCCCAGGACCGTCCTCTGTCCACCTCTGCCTTCCGTGCTGGGGTTACTGAACTTGGAGTTCATTAGCCAGGGAGCTCCCAGGACCCTCCTCTGTCCACCTCTGCCTTCCGTGCTGGGGTTACTGGCACATGCTATCACGCCCCATTTTACTTGGGTAATGAGGATCTGAACTTAGATTCACTTGCTTGCATAGCAGTTACTCATCCTATTGAACTATACCTCCAACCCAAGCCATCTACTGCCACACCAGTGACCAAGCTTCCAGAATATGAACCTTAGGGAGACACACTAACACCATGTTGTGATGGCTTGTGTTCATTGTCTACCTGACAGAATCTAGAATGACCTGGAAGATGGGTCTCTGGGCACCCTGCAGGGGATGATATTGATTACATTCATTGATATGGAAAGACAAATCGTAATTGTGGGTGGGGCCATTCCCTGGGCAAGGGATCCTGAGCTGCATTAATGGAACCATATTAAGACTTTCTCTTTTTTTAATTTATTATTTTTTATGTGTATGAGTGTACTGTCTGCATGTAGGTTTGTGCACCTGTGTCGTGCAATGCCTCGGAAGTCAGAAGAGGGCATCAGATTCCCCTAGAGCTGGAGTTAAAGACGATTCTTAGCCACCATGTAGGTGCTGGGGATCGAACCCAGGTCCTCTGCAAGAGCAGTCAGTGCTCTTAACTGCTGAGCCATCTTTCCAGCCCCTAAATGGAACCATATTAAAGGGAACTGAGTAGCAACTTCCGTTGGCCTTTCTGTTTCCTAATTGTGATGTGATGTGACGGCTGCTGCCAGCTTCTGCTGTCCTGACGTCCCCACCAGCCACTTCTCCCTTCAGGGTCACGGTATTTTTATCACAGATACAAGAAAAGAAGTTAAAACATGCTCAAACTATAGTAGATGGAAAATATGCCCTTGGGCACGTGGCCATAGAAACCGATACGGAGTCACTAGAGAGAGGTTCAGCCTCTGCTGTGAGGTGAATCATATCCAAGACACTTAAAGTGTTTTTAGGAATTATCACAGAACCATGTGGGTTTCCTAGTAACTTTATTTACTTCCTGCTTTAAAAGCCTCTAGCCGGGTGTGGTGGCACACGCCTTTAATCCTAGCACTTGGGAGGCAGAGGCAGGCCGATCTTTGTGAGTTCAAGGCCAGCCTGGTCTACATAGTGAGTTCCAGGACAGCCGGAGCTACAGGGAGACCCCGTCTCAAAAAGACCAAAAAAAAAAAAAAAAAAAAAAAGCCTCTAAAGACTTTTTAAACTAATTTTCTTTTCCATCTCTAGGTGGATGTGTGGATTATTGAGCCTCAAGGAATGAGATTTCTTCATGTTCCGGACACATTTGAAGGCCATTTTGTTGGTATTCCTGTCGTATCTAAAGGACAACAGAAGGTATCGTTTTGCTACCAGCCATCTGAGTAGCCACTAAGTCCTGGTTCTGTTCTTCTGCACTGCACTCTGGAGAGTAAAAACGTGGTCTGGTATTAGGCTGAAGTCGACATCTAAGCATTCATTCCCATTGAATATAATACACAAAGCAACACTCCCAATTGTTTGTTTCATTTTGACCAGTGACTGTCCATTTTTGGAGCCTCATTTCTCACATCATGTATTTGATCAATAGCTAGAGACAGCTTTCAGATAGTGGATTTTTATCAATCAAGAAATATCCAGCTTAATTCTCTTTCCTCAACGTGCAATGACAAGCAACTATGAAGAGGTTGAATTCCTCTAAGGCCATCTCATAAACTCTTTCCTGAGCTGATAGCCATCTCTTCTACGATATTTAGGGGAAATATATTTTTAATCTCTTTTTTAATTAATTTTTTTGGATCTTTTTGAGACAAGGTCTCCCTGTAGCCCCAGCTGTCCTGGAATTCCCTATGTAGACCAGGCTGGCTTTAAATTCAGAGAGATCTGCCTGCCTCTGCCTCCTGAGTGCTAGGATTAAAGGTGTGCACCACCACACCTGGCTATCTATCTATTTTTATGTATAAGTGCTTTGCCTGCATATGCAAGTGCACCTGTGTCATGTAGTGCCTGCTGAGGCCCGAAGGGGGCATTGGGTCCCCCGAAGCTGGAGTTATGGACAGTTGTTAGCCACCATGTGGGTGCTGAACCTGGGTCTCTGCAAGAACAACCAGTACTCTTAACCCCTGAACCATCTCTCCAGCTCCCAAATATCTTTTTTTATTTATTTATTCTTGTATGTGTATGGACATACTGTCTGCATGTAGGTTTGTGCACCCGTGTTGTGCAATGCCTCGGAGGTCAGGAGAGGGTGTCGGATTCCCCTGGAACTGGAGTTAAAGATGGTTCTCAGCCGCCACGTGGGTGTTAGGGATCGAACCTGGGTCCTCTGCAAGAGCAGTCGGCACTCTTAACCGCTAGGCCATCTCTCCAGCCCCCCAAATATCTTTTTAAAAGGCCTGATACCTAGTTGACACAGTCTGTGAGATGCTCCCCTCAAAAGATCTAGCTCGGTTGCTTCCATCAGGAACAGGCCTGCTGGTGCTGCCTGCACGCCCGTAGGTAGCACCTCTTGTCCAGTGTGCACAAGTTGGTACAGCTGCCTACCACTCATTTAGCGGGGGCTAGATACAAAGATCAGCTTCTAACGTCCCTGTCCCTTCCAGGCCCATGTCTCCTTCAAGCCCACAGTAGCCCAGCAAAGAAAATGTTCTAACTGCTACAAGACTGCAGTGGATGGAGAGCTGGTGGTAGTGTATGATGTCAACAGAGAGGAGAAAGCCGGAGAGCTTGAGGTAAGTGTGAAAGGGTTCCAAGAACACCGCTCAGTGGAGGACAAAGAACACTGCCTTGTTGAACAAGCTCCCTGGCTTGTGTGTGGTTTCTAGCTGTGCAGGCGATTGTTCGGGCACAGAGAAGGAACTAGGGTCATGGTTCTCTGATATGCAACTAAGAATTGGCCTTTAGGCTGGAAGAACTAAATAAAAGGGGCAGGACACAGCTCTTGGTAAAGTGTTCCAAAGCATAAAGACTTGAGGCTGATTTCAGAATCTGCATGAAACAGCCAGGCATAGCACCAAGGTGGTGGCTCACGCCTTTAATCCCAGCACTTGGGAGGCAGAGGCAGGCAGATCTCTGTGAGTTCAAGGGCCACCCTGATATATGTTGTAGTAAGATATATATATACACACACACATATATATATATATGTCAACATAGACATAGGGGCTTACTGGGCTCATGATCAAAGGTCATCGTCCATCAAAGCAGAGCAGCAGGAGTGTGAAACACCTAGTCACATGACACCCTAGGCAAGTGCAAAGAGAAATGAATGCAAGTGTGCTCTCTTGTTGGTGCTGAGCTCAGTTTGCCCCCTCCTGCATAGTTTAGGAGCCCCATCTAGGGAATGGTGTGGCCTGGGATAGGCTAGGTCTTCCATATCAATCAACTTAATCAACTCCACAGAAGACATGCCTACTAGCCGATGGTGCATACAACCCCTTACTGAGACTCTTCCCAGGTGATTTAATTGCGACAAGTTGACAATTAAAGCTAACCATTATACACAGTGCTTGTAAGTCCTACTGAGCCCAGTTCCCATAATGGCGGGCCAACTCTAAACTCATCCTTGGGCACCAAGATGGAATCTATTTCTCTGGAGAAGATGTCATCATCTGCTTTATCTGCTTTTTATTAGCTTTAGAGCCCTTTAGTTCCCTGGTCATAGCACTTAGCACACCATGCTAAAAACACTTGTGAGTTCTCTGTATCCTCACTGGCTGGGACCACGGGGGCAAAAGTTGCCTAATTCGCCTTTGGTTCACAGAAGCTTGAGAAAGACTGGCCGGAGTCGCGTGGAGCAGAGTGGAGTAGAAGGGAAGCTCCGCCAGGGGGCGTAGCCTCACATAACAGGAATAAGAGGAGCGCCTGGAGGCCGGGAGGGCTAAAGGCCAGGCTTCCAGGCTGCTCTTGTCTGCGAACACCGCGCCTCCTCCTCCCAGAGCCCACCTCTGCAGTCCGCAGGCCCGCATTCCCTACCTTCCAACATTCATCATCATCTGACTCGCATATATCTTCTATTTTTCAGGTATTTAATGGATATTTTGTGCACTTCTTCGCTCCTGAGAACCTGGACCCAATTCCTAAAAACATCCTTTTTGTTATTGACGTTAGTGGCTCCATGTGGGGAGTTAAGATGAAGCAGGCAAGTACTCTTTGTTTGCTGTGGCCGATGAGAATCGCACCTTCTTTAATTCTCCCTTAACAATGTAATAGTTCAGTGCTCCCTAGTGCCCTACTTTGGGCTAAAACTCAGAAACTGATTGCTTATTGAGGCTGTGAACTTCTCCCAAGGCTGTGAGATTACTGTAGGTTCATTGGGCCGACCCTTCTATCAGTACCCCTTGTAAAAATCCTTTGCTGTCTACCTCCTTCTTCCTCTTCCTTTTCTCAATCTTGTATTCTGTGTCTCAAAATTCACATTTAGAAAAGTCTCACTGCTTCTCACTCTGAGCATGTTTCAGCTTAATGTTTACCTTTATTTTTTTTATTTTTTAATGTTTACCTTTAATACCTTACCATTAGTAATGAGTCACTTTTTTTGTATTTTTGAGACAGGGTCTCCCACTAGCCCCAGCTGTTCTGGAACTCACTATGTACACCAGGCTGGCCTTGAACTCATAGAGATCCACCTGCCTCTCCCTCCTGAGTGCTGGGATTAAAGGCGTGTGCCACCACTCGCAGCTGAGTCACTTTTAAAATTATCCTATGCCTACCATTTTGTGTGTGGTCTATGTGTGTGTGCACACATCAATTCAAGTGTACCTCATGTGTGTGTAGAGGCCAGAGATCCCCCTTGGGGGTCTTCCTCTACCACTTTCACCTGTGTACTTTGAGACGGAGTCGCTTCACTGAACCTGAAACTCACCCTTTTTCTGCTAGCTGCCTAGCCAGCCAGTCTCTGGGGATCTGCATGTCACCTCCCCCAGTGCTGCACACATTGCCACACCTGACTTTAATGTCAGTTCTGAGAATTCAAACTCAGGCCCTCATGCTTGCATAGCAAGCACTTTACACACTGGATCACCTCTCCAGCCTTCTTGCCTATCATTTTATTTACATTGTCATTCCTTGGGGGTAGCTACCCTGTCTCCTGTTCAAAGCTCAATGTAGGAGATTTCCATGATAAATAACATAGAAGCAATTAACAATAAACTAGGAAATTTCTTAATTTACCCATTAAGCCATCTATAGGACCAAGCTAAATAATCATTTACTTCCTTGGACAGCCATTTTTTTTAGTGTATGAGTGTTTTGCCTGCCTGTATGCAAATGTACCTGTGTCATACAATGCCCACAGTGGCCAGAAGAAGGCGGTGGATCCCCTGGAACTGGAGTTACAGACAGTTGTTAGCTGTCATGTGGATGCTGGAAAACAAACCCAGGTCCTCTGGAAAAACAGCCAGTGCTCTTAACTACTAAGAGCCATCTCTTCAGCCCCTAGACAGCCATTTTTGACCACCACATTTACTTACTATTCTGTAAGGAAGCTCAAAGAAGTCCATCTCTCTCATGAGCCCTTCTACCTTGTCCTGCACTAAGAGTCTTCAGGAATGCTGCTATTGATATCTAGGGTGGGATCTTCTTTGCGGGAGAGGGTGGGCTGTCCTGTGTATTTCAGGGCTTTGAATGGCACCCCTGGCTTCTGGCCACCAGACTTCAGAGCAGTCTCCATGTTGATCATGACAATTAAAATAAGCTGAGGAGATAGAACAGTACCTAGGAGAAGTCAGGTGTGGTGGTATGTGTTTGTAATCCCCACCCTGGGGAGGCAGACAGGCCTTGGTTCTCACAGGCTTACCACCATAGCACAAACATCAAGTGTTGGGCCAGTGAGAGACCTTGTTTCAAAAAACAAGGTAAGCCGGGCAGTAGACAGCACCTGGTTAACCTTTGGCCCTCATTTGCAAGTGCATACGCAGTCTTGAGTACATACAAGATGACTTCATACACTACCTGCTGTCTGCTGAGAGAATAGTTGCCCAGTTAAACCTTCTCATTTGTCTTTATTTAATGTGTATGAGTGTCATGTCTGCATGTCTGCAAGTGCACTGTGTTCTGCAATGCCCACAGAAGCCAGGAAAAGGTGTAGGATCTCCTGGAACTGGAATTACAGATAGTTGTTAAACAACAATAACCCACAGCCTTGGGACCAACTGGAATTACAGACAGTTAGTTGTTAGCCTCCATGTGGGTGCTGGGAATCAAACCCCAGTCTTCTGCAAGAGCAGCCAGTGCTCTTACCTGCTAAGCCATCTCTCCAGCCTGTTACCCCAATTAAAAAAATCACCACTGTAGTTGGGCATGGTAGTGCATGCCTTTAATCCCAGCACTCCGGAGGAAGAGGCAGGTGGATCTCTGTGAGTTCAAGGCCAGCCTGGTCTACTTAGTGAGCTCTAGACCAGCTGAGACTGAAAGGAGACTCTGTCTCAAAAAAAAAAAAAAAAAAAAAAAAAAAATCACCACTCCTAAAACAGTTGCTTGTTCACTCCTTTCTTTTTTTCCTTCATTCAGCAAATATGTGTGAAGTGCCTACTATGTGTTGGGCAACATTAAGGAAGTATCTAAAGTTTGTAGTGCTTAACTCACATTTGGATTAGCCCAATTGGACAGGAAACAATTATAAGAAAAAAAGAAGACAGGAAAAAATTTGAGTATTCAAAGTCCAGCAATACATGTCCAGAACACATAAAGGACAGCTCTGGGCAGACTAAAGTGATTTACAAAAGTTTCTTTAAGCTTATCTTGAGTCAGTACTTGCAGGATGACTAGGAATAAGGACAGGTCTTCCTTGCTTCTTAGTCTTAGAGATTATTTAATGTGACTACTTGGTTCTTGTTTGAAACAGACTGTGGAAGCGATGAAAACCATACTGGATGACCTAAGAACTGAGGACCAATTCTCTGTGGTTGATTTTAACCACAATGTTCGAACCTGGAGAAATGATTTAGTTTCTGCTACAAAAACACAAACTGCAGATGCCAAGAGATACATTGAAAAAATCCAGCCTAATGGAGGTGAGGGGGTTTTCCCTAAAACCTACAAGGAAACTTCCAGAAGATTTACTCCTGGTTCACTTAAGAATCATTATTCCTGATGTGTCTACTAGTGTGTTTGTAGTCCCAGTACTTGGAGGACTGAGGTAGGAAAATTGCCATGAGTTCAGGGCTTGCCTGTGCTATATGGGGAGTTCAAAGCCAGCCTGTGCTACATGGCAAGTTCAACGCCAGCCTGTGCTACATAGTGAGTTCAAGTGGACTGTCTCCATTAACAACTACAATAGCAATGAAGAATCATTATTCTTTACATTACTGGTCTTTGCCCATTCTGTAGTGGTCTGTCTTAAATAATATGTTTATTGGTAAGTGATGAACACTGTTTGTGGAAGAAGAAAAACGGATGACTTACACATCTTAAACTATTCCGACATTTTACAAAAAGGCTTATTAAGTCATACTAGCCTTCCTTACTAATTATGTAGCATAAAATACAGCTTCCGCAATGTCTCAGCAGGGTGTTTCAGTTTGGCGTTTCACAAAATGACAGACCTGTGCTTTGCAGGGCTTGTTCATCTCTAAGGGGATGATTTGAAGTGAATAATTTACTGCGCTGGGAAACCTTGATGAATGTGGCAAAATTGGTTACTTTGAAAGCAGCCAGATGATTCTGGTATTGAATAAATTATGCATAAGTAATTAGTAGACAAACCTGAATTCAAGTTGTGTGTGTGTGTGTGTGCGTGTGTGAGAGAGAGAGAGAGAGAGAGAGAGAGAGAGAGAAAGCACATTCTTTTTTTTCACATAAATTTTTTTTATCAAATCTAGATCCATGTCCCCCCCATTCCTCCACACCACCAGAGCTCATGCATTCTGCCAAACATGCTTTTCATCTCTTTCTCAGTCTTTCTCAATATTATCCATGAAGAAGTTGACTGTTTTGAGCAGAAGTTCACTATTTCAGTCAGTTCTTCGATGCAGTCCTTTCTGTTATTATTGTTGTTGCTGTTGTTTCCAATATGCATCACTCCCAACTGAGAAAGCACATTCTATTACTTTAACAGGCACAAATATCAATGAGGCGCTCCTGCGAGCAATCTTCATTTTGAATGAAGCCAATAATTTGGGATTGTTGAACCCCAGCTCAGTCTCACTGATCATTTTGGTTTCTGATGGAGATCCAACAGTAGGCAAGTAACAGTTCAATTTTCTATTGACAAATATTTTTGCTATTGTTTTTTAGGAAAGCAATGTGCTCATTGTGGGAACTCTAATAACGTATGCCCGCATTTCCAAGATATTTGAAACCCCAGGTTCTGCAAGAAAGTCTTCAGACCCAGAAATGCCTAGTTGTGATTGTTTTGTTTTGTTTTTAAGTAGTAGAAGATTGGGGCTGGAGAGATGGCTCAGTGGCTGAGAGCAGCTACTGCTCTTGCAGAAGACCCAGGTTCGACTCCCAGCACCCACATGGTGTTGCAGGGTGAGGTGGCACACGCCTTTAATTCTAGCACTTGGGAGGCAGAGGCAGGTGTATCTCTGTGAGTTCAAGGCCAGCCTGGTTTACAGAGTGAGTTCCAGGCCAGCTGGCTATAGGGAGACCCTGTCTCAAAAAACAAACAAAAAAAAAGTAGTAGAAGATTTAAATTTACACAATGAAAACTAATGAAAGATGAAAGGGATCATAATAGTTATTTCTCTGTTCCTGTGACAAAATACCATAGCCAAGGCAACTTAGAGAAGGAAGAGTTTATTAGGCTTGTGGGTTCCAGAAGGACAAGAGTCCATCATGGTGAGCAGGCATGGCAGTGAAAGTGGTCAGCGCAGGAAGCTGAATAATTTCACCTTTAAGCAGGCACAGGAAGAGAAGTGAGATAGACTGGAAGTGCATGAGGCTAAAGCTCACCCCAGTGAAGCTTCTTCTGGCAAGACCACGCCTCCTAAATCTCCCAAAAACAATGCCACCAACTGAGGACAAAGCACTCAAATACTTGAACCGAAGGGAGACATTCATTCAAACCAATACAGGCATCAAAATAAAAATGAAAATGAAATTCAAAGGAAGCAGTTGAATGAATAGAAATGTGCAAATACAGAACATCTGAAAATAAATGTTAACAGCAATTCCAACAGAGTGTAGAATTCAGGAATGTTAAGTCTCTCATGAATGGTCCAGCCGGGAGTGCTCTTGAGCCTTGTCTCTTCCTCCACAGTCTGGCCGTAGACCGTCAAGGCTAAGCTCTAATACGCTGTTCTAGTACGTTGTAAGGACTATTAATGCATACAAGGGAAATGCATTCCTTTCCTAACTCTAGTCAGGAAAGATGGTAGATAAGAATTGTGGATAACATGTATTTAACCCAGTTCCGGTAGGAATTTAGTCTATTGTTCTCCACATTTCCTCCAGTTGCAACCCAAAAAATGACTGCTTGTCTGGGACAACCTTTAAGTGATAAATGGCTTTGACATCTTCCTATTTCCATTACCTACTGCCATTTTATTTGTGTTTTTCTATGAACAAGTATTGAAAATAATGAATACTAGATGATGTTACAATGAACGTGCTGCCCCGTAGTCAAGGACGGTGTCTCACCAATGCTGCCACACTGAAGGGGACAAAAGTGATTACCAAAATGACAACTGGATTCACAGGCACACCTATCCTACTTTTTAATTAATTATTTATTTATATATTTTTTATACAAGATTATGTTACAAATCAAATCTAGACCCAGGTCCCCTTGCCTACCTCCCACCCCACCAGAGCTCATGCATTCTGCCAAACATGTTTTTCCATCTTTTTCTCAGTCTTTCTCAAAATTCTCAATACAACGATCCTATTAACACCAAGAGGGGCCTGAGTAGTTGTGATATATTTGTGATAGATTCAATGTTCCTCCATTTATGTCTGGAAACTTTCAAAATTTAAGTTTTGAATAAAATCTTAAGGAAGAATAGCAATAGAATTTAAAAAGTTCAGACAGTCCCAGCACTCGGGAAGCAGAGGTAGGTGGATCTCTTTGATGTCAAGGCCAGCCTGGTCTACATAGCAATTTCCAGGCCAGCTGGGGCTACAGGGAGACCTTGTCTCAAAAAGACAATTTAAAAAAGTTAAGACTGGGGGCTGGAGAGATGGCCTAGTGGTTAAGAGCGCCGACTGCTCTTGCAGAGGACCCGGGTTTGATCCCCAGCACCCACATGGCGGCTGAGAACCATCTTTGACTCCAGTTCCAGGGGAATCCAAGACCCTCTTCTGACCTCTGCAGCATTGCACGACACGGGTGCACAAACCTGCATGCAGACAATACATTCATACACATACAAAAATAAATAAATAAAAATTTAAAAAAAAAGTTAAGGCTGTTTCTCACTCTTGTCCTTTAGTAGTGACTCAGTTTCCACACTAGAGTTACTCTCTGGTTACCAGCTTCCTGAGACAATTCATACATACCCGTTTTACTCATGTATGTACTTGCACAAATATATATATATGCATTTATACACAAACATATATGCATGGCTTACATATAAGATACTCTACTTGCATCCTGTTGCCTTTATTTTCCTCCCTAAAAATATGCCTTTGATGGGGCTGGGGAATTGCTATGCAAACATGGGGCCCAAGTTTGATATCCCAGCACCTAAGTTAAAAACTGGGCATGATTGCTGGGAATGGTGGCACATGCCTTTAATCCCAGCACTTGGGAGGCAGAGGCAGGCAGATCTTTGTGAGTTCAAGGCCATTCTGGTCTACATAGTGAGTTCCAGGACAGCTAGGTCTACAGGGGAGACCGTCTCAAAAAGACAAAATAATAATAATAACTGGGCATGATTGTTCATGCTTGTAACTTCAGTGTTTCAGGGAGGGTAGAGACAGAAAGGTCCCTGGAGATTGCTGGTCACCAGCCTAAACAATACAGCAAGTTTTCAGTTTAGTGAGAGACCCCCGCCCCCCGTCTCAAGGCAAAAAGGAAGATGGAGGACCTAATATTCTCGTCTGGGTTCCACAGACTTGCCCACTGCTGTGAGCACCTACACACTCACATTCATGCAAACACACACACACACACACACACACACACACACACAGTGTCTGTGAACATGAAAATAGAAAGAGGCTCATTGAAAAGAGAAAGGGGATTCGCAGGAGCGGGAATGTGTGTGTAGTACTTCCCTGCTCGACTGTCCCGTAATCTAACCAAGTTTATCTTGTGAGTATACATTTAGGTTCTTTCCAGTATGTTGGGATATTCAAATAATGTTGCTACTTCAGGTCAGCATGTGTGAGTATATTTGTAAAACAAAAGGAAACCAAAAAGTTCTAGAATTTAAGTTACTGGGTCAAAGGGTAAATGTATTTTTAATTTTGATACATTTTTATAAACTATCCCCATGGGTTATTCCACAACCTTATCACACTGGTTCCTGTTTGTTGTTTGTTGTTTGTTTGTTTGTTTTTTCTGCCATTGCCAACTTCAGGTGAACTAAAATTGTCCAAAATTCAGAAAAACGTGAAGCAGAACATACAAGACAACATCTCCTTGTTCAGTTTGGGGATAGGATTCGATGTTGACTACGACTTTTTGAAAAGACTATCCAATGAAAACCGAGGCATTGCACAAAGAATCTATGGGAACCAGGACACATCCACCCAGCTCAAGGTAACATTTTTTTTCCTGAAAATCATCCCACTACCCATATCTGACTTCCTCAGAAGACACCTGAACTGAACTCAAATTGTTATTGTATCTGCTCATAAAATTCAGAGAAGTATCCAGGCATAGTAGTACACGCCTTTAGTCCCAGCACTGGAGAGGCAGAGGCAGGTGGACCCCTTGAGACGAAGGCCAGCCTGGTCTACATAGTAAATGCCAGGCCGGCTGGGGCTACAGGGAGACTCTATCTCAAACAAAACAATAAAATTCAAGGAAGTGTTCAGTTGCCTTCTCACACATGCTCCTCCACTGATTTCTGTAGGAGCAGTGAGGGAGATGGGAAGCAGTGATCACGGCCTGAGCTACATGCACTTCTGTAGTCCCCAAACCAAAAGGCCGCATGAAGCCCTCAAGCCCCTACCAGCTCTGAGCCCCATGAGCTCTCGCTTTCTCCTTGAGACAGTGTCTCCTTGTATCCCCAGCTGTCCTGGAACTCACTATAGACCAGGATGGCCTCAAACCTATAAAGGTTCATCTGCCTCTGCCTGAGATTAAAGGCATGCGGCACCATGCCCTGCTTATCTCTGTTGTTTTAAACAGAAAAGTCAGATGCCAGTGAGTGTGGTGGGGACCAGCTTTAATCCCAACACTCAGGAGGCAGAGGCAGAGGCAGGAGGATCTCTGTGAGCTTGAAGCTAGCCTGGTCTACATAGCAAGTTCTAGACCAGCCAAGGCTACATAATGAGATACACACACACACACACACACACACACACACATTATCGTTTATTTTAAATAAAATCACTTTATTCTACTTAACTCACAAGTAAAAACATTACACAGCTAGATTGAGGAAGTCACTCAAACACTTGCCCAGTCCCAAACTCTGTACATCTCAGTGAACTTCTATACAGTTAGAGTGGCCTTTTTTTTTTTTTTTTTTTTGGTTTGTTTGTTTGTTTTGAGACAGGATATCCCTGTAGCCCCAGCTGTCCTGGAACTCATTGTGTAGACCAGACTGGCCTTGAACTCACAGATATCTGCCTGGATCTCCCTCCCAAGTGCTGGGATTAAAAGCATGTGCCACCACGCCTGGCAAGAATGGCCATTTTGGTTTTGTTTGTTTGTTTGTTTTAAATTTTATTTATTTTTTTATGTGTATGAATTTACTGTCTGCATGTAGGTTTGTGCACCCGTATTGTGCAATGCTGGGGAGGTCAGAAGAGGGTGTCAGATTCCCCTGGAACTGGAGTTAAAGACGGTTCTCAGCCACTATGTGGGTGCTGGGGATCGAACCTGGGTCCTCTGCAAGAGGACTCTTAACCGCTAGGCCATCTCTCCAGTCCCAGAATGGCTATTTTGAATCAGTGCCATTTTGCTTAGGATTTTATACTTCCAGTATCAATTATATTTTTATTCACTTATTTACCACAAAAAAAAAACTATGATGAGAATGAAACTAGAAAAAAAAATAGCTCTATTCCCTCTTTCATGACTTGTGTGCTTAGCTTTATGAAATGGAACTCCGACTGATCCCAGCATCAGGGACCATATTTCTAAATAAGAGATCTGGTTCTAATTTGGGTGGTTTCAACCCGGATAACTTTTATTTTTATGTGTTTCCATGGTTTTTTTCATGCTGACCATAGCAAAAGGGGGAAACAGTTGGCTCCTCAATTGTAGGCAATTTCCTATCAACTCCATTATCTCTGTCTCAAAGCTAATGTCTATCATCCCAGAGATCCATGTGAATAAATTAAGAGATATCTGCTAATTATGTGAAAACCCTCAAAGAAAAATACTTTAGATCTAGGCCGGGCGTGGTGGTGCACAACTTTAACCCCAACACTTGGGAGGCAGAGGCAACCGGATCTCTGCGGTTTCAAGGCCAGCCTGGTCTACATAGAGAGTTCCAGACCAGCTGGGGCTACAGGGAGACCCTGTCTCAAAAAGACCGAAAGAAAGAAAGAAAGAAAGAGAGAGAGAGAGAGGGAGGGAGGGAGGGAGGAAGGAAGGAAGGAAGGAAGGAAGGAAGGAAGGAAGGAAGGAAGGAAGGAAGGAAAGAAAAATACTTTAGATCTACAAAAGTATGAAAATAACTTTTTTTTCTGTTCATTGTAGAAATTTTACAACCAGGTCTCTACTCCACTGCTGAGGAATGTTCAATTCAACTATCCCCACCCATCAGTAACTGAAGTCACTCAAAACAGCTTCCACAACTACTTTGGAGGTTCAGAGATTTTGGTGGCAGGAAAATTTGACCCCAGTAAAATGACGGAAGTACAGAGCATCATCACTGCCACTTCGGTACCTCTGTTCCCTGCTTATTCTAAAAATACTAACTGGTCCCTTGGGCGCAGCTGGCCCCTCTGTTAACAAGCTAATGCCCTGCATCCCCAGCATCACCTGTGTAGAACAGAAGCAGGAATCGAAAGAAAAAGTGAAAACATCTCTCCCATCTTTTCAACCACTCTCTAAATCCTCACTTTTCTACCCAAACCCAGTTCCTGTCTCTGGCATTTATGTACCCAGTAGAGGTTCTTCCTTGCCCCCACCAAGTACATGTACAGTAGATGTTACAAATATGAATTAACTGTGATTCTGATCCCCTGGTATCCATCAACTGACCCTTCCACTGTCCAGGCTAACACGGAATTAGTCCTGGAAACCCTGAGCCAGATGGACGACTTGGAGGATTTCCTATCAAAGGACAAGCATGCAGACCCTGACTTCACCAAGAAGCTATGGGCCTATCTCACAATCAACCAACTGCTGGCAGAGAGGTAAGGACAGAAGATCTATGGAGATCCCAAAAGGGCAAAATGTTCATCTAGAATATTGTAACTCAAGGCCGTGGGTGTAGCTTAGTGGTAAAGCATTTGCCTAGCCTGCGGAGGCTCTGGGGAGATTCCCAAGTACTAAAAGCAGAACAACAAAAACAGACATCAGGAAGACATGCACAAAAAGTATTTGGAACCCAAGACAAGTACCAAGTTAACAGAGAGATCAAGTTATTACTGACATCTGCTGGCTCCTAGCACTTTAACCAAAGCTCAGCCACCTCTTTGTTCCTTTCTACTAAAATATAACAAAAATAAGCCATGCGTAGAATGCATTCGTTTTAAGTGTCCAGTTTAATGGCTTTTACACACAATACCTTCTAACCACCATTTACTAGAACTGTGAAGGGTTCCTTGCTCGCCTTCCTTCTTCCAGGGGAAACCATTGTGCTGACATCTAAACCAGCAATTGGTTTTGCCTGATGCTGTTTCACATAACGCCGCAATCGGCGTCTGACTCCTTTCAGTCAATATGCTGCTACTAGACTCAGCCAAGCATGCTGCTGTCCATTTTGTTAGTCCATTTGCATTTACTCTTTCCTTGTTTATGTTTTCTGAGACTGGGTCTCACTATATAGGCCTGGAACTCAACTAGGTAGATCAGGTTAGCCTCGAACCCACGGCAACTGCCTGCTTTTGCCTCCTGAGTGGAGGTATCTGTCACCATGCCCACTTTACATTTACTCTTGAAAACAGGTCCAAAGAGAAATGCATGACTATGTGATTGTGATGGTCACTAGTGAAAGACTCTAATACTCATCCAGGCCACCTCTGGCTTAAGGTGCACCTCAACTCTCTAAGATAAAAACCTTGACCATGTACATCACAATTTCATTGTGATATCTGCTAAAAGTTGTCATTCAAAGGCTCCCACTCCACTGATTAGATCCGATTCTTGGGAAGATATACAAGGTCCCAGGGACTAGGTTATAAAAACTGTAACCATTACATAACTGGACTCACAGAGAAAATCCCTGATTTTAATAGGATTATAAAAAATACACATGTCTCTAAGCTGTAGCTTTGATATAAGCAAGAAATACCCCGACCATTGGACATAAGTATATCGGCTATTCTGAAAGGCGTAGAGATATTTGCTGCTGACTTTGTTTTTGTCTTTCCCAGACAGGGTCTCCCTTCAGCCCCAGCTGTCCTGGAACTCACTATGTAGACCAGGCTGGCCTTGAACTCATGGAGATCTGCTTGCCTCTCCCTCCCAAGTGCTGGGATGCTGCTGACTTTTTAAAAAAAAATTTTTTTTTTTTGGTATTTTTGAAACAGTTTCTCTCATTTAGTTCCAGCTGGCTTGGAGCTCGCTCTATAGACCAGGTTGGCCTTGAACTCACAGAGATCCACCTGCCTCTGCCTCCCGAGTGCTGGGATCAAAGGTGTGCGCCACCATGCCCAGCTTATTATTTTTTTTAATTTTATGTTTATTTATGTGTATTGCTTGCATGTAGGTAGATGTACCTGTGTCATGCAATGCCCTTGAAGGTCCTCTGGATCCCTTGGAACTGGAGTTACAGATGGTTCTTAGCTGCCATGTGGGTGCTGGGGACTGAACCTGGGTCCTCTGAAAGAGTAGCAAGTGCTTTTAACCACTGAGCCATCTCTCTAGCCCTGCTGCTGACTTTTTAAGCCCTGTAAAAAGATTAGTGATTTCCAAAAGTTCAGGGGAGAGAGCAGAGCAGAGAGCACAGAGCATTTTAGGGAAGTAAAATTAATCCATAGGATACTGTAGTGATATGTGATATCTATTTATCCACAAGATACACAACACTCAGATTAAACCTTAATGTAAGCTTCTAATTTATATCTCACTTGTCATGGGTGTACCTGCCCCACTCATATGAGATATCCATAGCTGAGTAGACTGAGTGGTCAGTGAAATGGTTCAGCAGATGAAAGTACTTACTGTTAATCTGAATTTGGTCCCTGGGTCCGACACACGGTAGGAGAAAACCAAGTCCCATAAATTGTTCTCTGACCTATACATGTACCCTGACACACATGCATACACACACACACACACACACACACACACACACACACACACACACACACTAAAACTAAAAACAAATAGGACCCCAGTTCGTTCGCTCTCTGCCCAGGTCTTGCCTGAGTACCAGCAGGGTGTTGGGGGAAGGGGGGCAGGGTATGAGTCCCCTTCAGGTACAGTAACGTTCTTCGATGTCTATTTCCTGAATTTAGAAGTCTGGCTCCTACAGCTGCCGTCAAAAGGAAAATCACAAAAACAATCTTGCAGATGTCTCTAGAGCATCACATTGTGACCCCGCTCACGGCCATGGTGATTGAGAACGATGCTGGCGACGAGCGCATGCTGGCGGACTCCCCGCCGCAGGACCATACTTGCTGCTCGGGTCAGTGCTTTGAACCTGGTGGTCAACAACACAGAACCGCCTTCCTGTCTTATGTTGATGTCTCTCGATATCCCCATCCCATACCTTGCTCCCCCTCGGCTTGTGTCCCCCAAGTGCCCAAGCTTTGTTCCTTCAACCTTGACAGGAGATGAGCACCTGAAATCCCAGAATCCAGAGGCTGAAGCAGGAGGTCTGGGGATTTCAGGTCACTCTGAATAATGTATAGTGAATGACTAGCCTCGGCTTCATAGCAAGACCCTGTCTCAAGGAAAAAAAAAAAAAAAAAAAAAAAGGAAAGGAAAGGCGGGGGAGGGAGGGGAGGTGGAGGAGAGGGGAGAAGAGGGGCGGAGGGGAAAAACCGGGCTGGAGAGAGGGCCTAGAAGTTAGGAGCACTGGCTACTTTTGCGAAGGGAAGGTTCTGTTCCCAGCACCACATGGAACCTAACAACCATCAGTAACCACACAGTAGTTAACAACCACCTGTAACTACAACCCCGGGGGATCTGACGCCCTCCACAAGCATCACACAGGCATGCAAACACTCATATACACATAAAAAAAAAAAAATTTAAGCCGGGCGTGGTGTCACATGCTTAATCTAGCACTCAGGAGGCAGAGGCAGGTGGATTTTGTGAGTTTTTTTTTTTTTTTCTCAGGCTTAACCCTGTCGTCTTACAGATGTGAGTTTCCTAGGCCACGCCAGAGCAACCACGGAGGGACCCTTGGCTTCGAAAGATAAAAAATAATATAATTTAATTTTAAACATTAACTTACTGAAGCTGGTGTGGTGATGCACGCCTTTAATCTCAGTACACACTCAGGAGGTCGAAGGGTGGGCTGGGATATCTTAAGATGTAGTCCATCCTGGTGTACATAATGAGCTCCAAAACAGTCAGTGAGATCCTGTTTCAAAAATAAATAATAAAAATATTTGTAAATTCTATTATTTTATTTTTGTGTATGAGTATATTGTCTGCATGTATTTAGTGCACTCCATGTTGTGCAATGCCTGTGGAGGTCAGAAGAGGACATTGAACTGCCTGGAACTGGAGTTACTACAACAGTTGTTAAGCTTTCACGTGGTGCTTTTCTTCTTTCTTATTTTTTTTTTTTTTCTCTTTTGAGGAATCGACCCAAGGTCCTCTCAAGCATAGCTAGTGCTCTTAATCCGCTGCCCCATTGCTCAGCCTCAAAAATAAAATATTTTTTAAAAAAACAAAACAGAAGAAAAACTTTCACAATGTATCAGCTTCAACAGTGTGAGGGTTTTTTTTTCTTTTTTTTTTGGTCTTTTTTGACGACAGGGTCTCCCCTATAGCCCCAGCGTCCTGGAACTCCCTTTGTTAGACAGGCTGGCCTTGAACTCACAAAGATCGCCTGTCCAAAACAGTAAGACAATTACTTTCCCCAATGTATCAGTCTCACAGGTGAGGTTTTTTTTTTTATTTTTTATTTTTATTTATTCTGTGTGTGTACAATTTACTGTCTGCAAGCACGTTTGTGCACCCGTGTCGGCAATGCCGCGGAGGTCAGAAGAGGGTGTCAGCTTTCCCTGGAAAACTGAAGTTCTCCTGGAATTGGGAGTTTTCAGACGGTTCTCAGCCCCGCATGTGTGGTGCTGGGATCGAACCCGGGTCATCTGCAAGAGCAGTCGGTGCTCTAACCGCTAGGCCATCTCTCCAGCCCCCACAGTGTGAGTTTTTAACCCAATGAAAGCAAAGGGGGGGAAAGCACCCTACTTGAGAAAGAATTCACTACTGAGTCAGGAACTCCGCCTGTTTGTTTATTTATTTATTTTTGTATCTTTTGAGAAAAGGTCTCAACCTATCCCTGGCTAGCCGGAACTATGCCTGTAGACAACGGGGCTTGAACTCACCGAAATCTGCCTGCTTCTGCATTATAAGTGATGGACTAAATGGTGTGAACGCATCATGACTGGAAACTCATCTCCTTTACTAAAGGATCTCTTTTTTTTTTTTTTTTTTTTGGTCTTTTTGAGACAGTGCGTCTCCCTTAGTCCCAGCTAGTGGAAACTCACTATGTAGACCAGGCTGCCCTCTGAACTCATGGAGCTCTGCCTGCCTCTGCCTCCCTAGTGCTGAGATTAAAGGTAGGTGCCACACCCTGGCAATGCTACACTTATGCTCTGGTTCCTGGGAACTTCTGGTTTGGGAAGCAGGGAAAACATATTAATTTTTTCGGGGGGGGGGGAAAAAAGGTTTTAACAAAGACAATCAGAGCGGGGCGTGGTGGTGACGCCTTTAATCCTAGCACTCGGGAGGCAGAGGCAAACGGTCTTTGTGAGTTCAAGGCCAGCCTGGCCTTACAGAGTTGTAGTTCCAGGTCAGCTGGGGCTACAGGGAGACCCTGCCTCGAAAAGACCAAAAAAAATATATATATATATATATATATATATATATCACTTAGTTGGTAAAGTGATTGTTTTGCAAGTATGAGGGGCTGATTGCATTACCCAGCATGCACCTAAAAATCTGGGTGTGGTAGCATGTGGGTGTAATCCCAGCACTGGGAGGCAGGGAGAATCCAGTTTTTGTTTTTGTTTTTGTTGTTGTTTTTTGCCAGCCAGCCTAGCCTAAATCAGAGACACACAGGCCTCAGCAAGAGATTCTGTCTCAGAGCACAAGATGGACAGTTTTTGAGGAACAACACCGATGTTGATATCTGGCCTTTACACACATGTCCACCTGCATGCACACAAGCACATATATGAATCACACACACACACACACACACACACACACTCCATCAAAAAGAGTGTATATGGAAGCTGAGGATCTAGAAACAGCCTTGAAAATGATCCCTGCTTTCTATGTCATGTAGGAAGTTTCCAGAAATGTCCAAGGGTTAAAGAACCTCTGATTTATTAGTTTCCTTCCTTCCTTGGTTCTCTTGTTACACAGTCCTTAGACTAGCCCCCATGGCCAGGAGTGCTGGCTCACGCCTTAAGTCCCACACTCGGGAAGCAGAGGCAAGTGGGCCTGGTCTGCATAGTGAGCTCCAGGCCAGCTGGGACTAAAGGGAGACCCCGTCTCAAAAAGAAGAATAGCCCCTATATACAGGGATCCTCTGAGTTTGTAATTTTGTTCTAGTGAGTGCCAAATTGATTGCCCTCTACCTAGCCAAGAATGGCCTTGAACTCCTGGTCCACCTGCCTCTGCCTCCTGAGTGGGAGGATCACACGCGTGTGCCACTGTGCCCAGAAGTGGTTCATTCTACTGCAGACCCATGTGCAGTCTTGGACACTGCAATAACTATATCGCAGCCTCCTACAGCCAGAGGGAATTAGAGGAGAGAGGATTCTGAAATACAAAGAGGACACACGTAGATTATAACTCATGACACAGTGCTCACTTTGCATGTACAAGACCCTAATTTAGATCTCTAGCTCTGCATTTAAAAACAGTGGGAGAATAGAAAAGCCTTGGTTTAGAACCACTGGTTGGGGAAAGATGGTGTAAAATACGTATCCTAAGAATTGTGTCCAATTTCTATGAAGAGTGCACTGGGGAACTAATGGATGTGGGTCCTTCCCACAGGTGCCCTGTATTACGGCGGCAAGGTTGCTTCTGATTCCATCCCATCTTGGGCCAACCCATCTCCAACACCAGTGATGGCCATGCTTGCAGTGGGAGCTAAGCCTCTTGAATCCACACCCCCTCCACACGTGATAAGAGGTAAAAGCATTTCCTCCTTTTGTTTTCAAAGCCAATATTTTATGGAAGCTCTGTGCATTTCATACAAAATTACATTACAAATCAAATCTAGACCCATACCCCCTCCCTGCCCACCCCCACTACCAGAGCTCATGCATTCTGCCAAATATGCTTTTCATCTTTTTCTCAGTCTCCGTCAAAGTTCTCGATGCAGAAGATTACTGTTTCGAGCAGAAGTTCACCGTTTCCAGTCAGTTCTTTGACACAGTATTTTCTGTTGTTGTTGGTTGTTGTGGTTGCTGTTGTAAGCATTTCCTCCTTTTAACCCGACCAGAACCTGTACACATTGCCATAGGTTCATAAAAATCACCATGTCCTGGGAAACTAGCAGCATCGTCTTCTATTGAAAGCTAATAGCTCTATGCAGTAGCTTGCTATGGCTGCCGTGCAAATATGCAGACCTAGGGCATCTAGATCACACACGTTCATTCATCTCCATTCTGTTGCCTGGAACTCTAAAATCAAGGTGGCTGCAAGGTGGATTTTCATTCTGAGGCATCTTTCCTTGGCTTGTAATTAGCTGTCATGTACCTGGGTGCTCCCATGATGTTGCCTCTCTATGTACTTAAGCAGGAAATGGGGGAGGGGGGAGAGAGGGAGGGAGATAGGGGGAGTTGGTGAGGTGGAGAGAGAATGTGTTCTAGTGTATCTAGGCACCAATCTTATCACTAGGGCCTCATGGAAAGTAGTGACTTGCCAAAGCCTTGTGTCTAAATACCATATCTCATTGAGAGTTCAGTTTCTGTGGATGGATTTGGGGAGACAATTCAATCCCCAGCATTGTTTCCAGCTGCGTGAGATGAACCTTCTGGAGTAAAAGAGATGCTGTTTTCACGGGACTGGACTCATGGAGCATGGTTTCACTACCATTGCAGGCTGCTGGGTTGTTGTTCAAATGTGAAACCACGTATAAGGCAGTACCAGCACTTACTAGCTGCCCAGTGAGTGGCTGTAATTGCTGAGCAGGAGCTACCAGTTTATCATCTAAAATGCGTCAATGTTTCTTGCCTAACTGTATCTGGGAGTGCATGTATGCACATATGAAAAATGATAATGATAAAATAATATATAATGTAATTTTTAAAAGAGGAAAAAAATCTCTTCAAAACTGATTTCTTAAGAGTTTTGATCCATACATGATGGTGGAGGACAGGTAGTTCCGGCACTCAGGAGGCAGAGGCAGGCAGATCTCTGTGAGTTCCAAGCCAGCCTGGTCTACATAGTGAGTTCCAGGCTAGCTGGGGCTACAGGCAGACCCTGTCTCAAAAAAAATACAAAAAGAAATAAAATAATGGCTGAGGATTACCAGTCAGTGGCCAAGAGTTTGCCAGCATGTGCAGAACCCCAGGTTTCAGCTCCTAGCATGACAAAACAGGGAAAAGAAAAATAAAATCCGAGTTTATCTACACAGAACAAACATCATTTCATGGTAAAGGAGACTCAGCAAGGCTTCTGTGTGAACGTGTTAAGTGATCTTACCTTGCTGCTGTGGATTATTATTTGTGGGCCCCAAATGATTTGCTGTTCCTGTCTTGTTGATAGAGCTCCTTATAGCCACATTCCTGAAGAGGAACCTGTGTGGAAGAGTACAGAAAAGGACTCCCAAGGGCAGGGCACTGCTTCGATGTGCAGCGTGTGAGACGCTTACACTCTTTACAGAGTAAAGCGTTTGCAGAAAACTAAAGTGGACTGTCTATTAAAGCGCTCTTCCCAATAAGAATGCAAGGCTCAGGCTTCTTAGATGTTTCTAGTCTCTGCTGTATGATGTAAAGAGGCCACCCTTAAATCAGACGATCTTGGTTCAAATTCTGCCCACGTGATCATGGGCCATATACTGAAACCTCTCTTGGTCTCTGTTAACCCATCTACAATATGGGATTTATACCTGCAGGATGGTTATAAGTTTCTCATACCTGGTAGTTTAATAAACTCAGGCTACTATTGGGCCCTAGGGCCTAAAGAATCTATAGAATTGCTATGGAGATCTTCAATCTACTTTCAGCCTTACCAAAAATTAAGACTATGTGGACTAACTTAAGCTTGAGTTGTATTCTGTTTGCCCAGAATTCTATCAACCCTACATAGCAGAACTGATTGGCTACTGTTTGCCAGATCTGATCAGTGGGATTTGGGTTAAATAAGAGGCCAAAAATAATCCTTGTCCCTCAGAAAACAATTCTTATCAAGCAAACTATCTCAGAACACCATATTTATATATAAGAATGAAAATATTTACTATAATTAAGAAGCATTTTTGTTCTATTGTTTTATACTTTACCAATGCCATCTAGTGCTTAGCTATGACATAAATTGATGAACCAACTGTTTGCTGATTGATCACCTAGTGTGAGCTTGATGGTTTGAGGGATGAGAGGAAATAAAAGGAGCTAATAATGGAGGTCCATGCCTGTGCCGGTGCGCTCAGGAAGCTGTGGCAATAGGATCCAAGTCTGTGGACAGCTTGGGCTACATCGTAAGATCTTATCTCAAAAACTAACAATGAAAAAAGTCATCTTCCTTTTATAATTTTTTTCATTTTCCTTCTATGTTTTTCAGTGGAAAATGATCCACATTTCATCATTTACCTGCCAAGAAGCCAACAGAATATTTGTTTCAATATTGACTCAGAACCTGGAAAAATCCTTAGCCTGGTGTCTGATCCGGAATTAGGTAAAAAAAAATTTGCATTTTACCTAAATAGTTACATAATTGTCACACTTCCCTGTGTTGACTGAGATTCCTTTCTTTTTCACCTTAATAGAAGTTCTATAGTTTTAAACTTTGACACTGAGAAATTACTGAATTATAAATAAATTAATTGTTTCAGGTAATTATCATTCAAAATATATATTCAGAGCATGATAACTTGTAATTTTGATTTAATTACTTTACAATAATATATATATCATGCTTAGCAATAGCATGATATATATATATATATATATATATATATGTCAATATATTACAAGATATATGTTGAAAAATATCAGAACTAAAAATGCATATCATTCACTATCTTTTGTGCTTAAAGCTCTTCCTCAAATAATGAACAAATAGTAACCATGTGAACAATGATGTATTTCCTAAACATGAAACAGCCGGGACACACACACACACACACACACACACACACACACACACACACACACACACCCTCACCAAGCACCCCCAAACAAACACCTCCCANAAAAAAAAAAAAAAAAAAAAAAAAACACTCTAGGGCTGGCAAGGTGGCTCAAGTGGGTAAAGATGCTTGCTGCCAACAATGATGGCCCAAGTTCAATCCTAGGACCCATACTGTGGAGGGGGGCAACCAGCTTCTACAGGTTGTCCCTTGACCTCCATTCATATGTGTGGGGCAGTGGGGTTCCCAGCTGTCTGTGAGAGATGCTGTCGCTAGCCTCCCAGCCTGTGCAAAGCCACTTAGCTCTCACATCGAGCTGCTCATGTGTGGAGCAGCAGGCAGGGGGAGAAGGACTCGGAGGCTGGTCATACCGACAAGTCAAAGACCTGGGAGCTGGCTGCAACAGACCAAAACATTTATTTGCAGGAGTTTGGGGTCTTAAATACCAACATCTGGCAGGCTTTTGGAAAGAATGGGGGTGGGAAGGTGCACGGGAAATTCACAGTATGCTTGCTAGGCGCGAGCGGGCAGAGGTTCCGGTTGTTTTCTGAAACCACGATGCGCTCTTTAGACATCACAGGAACCTAACACCCTTTGTGCAGTTCCTCAAGGCAGGGCTGCAGGGCTGGCTTATCAGTTGGTGAGCAGCAGTGCCTTGACCCCCAGCCTTTGCAGTAGTCGGGACGCAAAGCCAGGCCCCCTTAATGCTCCAGCCAAATGGAACATCAGGCCCCACATATATGCTGTGGCACACACAATAAATAAATAAACATTTATTTATTTATTTAAATTGTCTGTTCTGGAATCATCTAGTCACTAGTTCCATGTGGACTTTCACAGTAGAGTGCTTGTCTCTGTGAAGAAGGGAAGGTCTGTGACCCTCACCCTGGATAAAGAGATGTCCTTCTCTGTTCTGTTGCATCGTGTGTGGAAGAAACACCCAGTCAATGTCGACTTTCTGGGCATCTATGTTCCACCTACGAACAAGTTTTCACCCAATGCACATGGACTATTAGGTAACATGCTCAAGCGGGGCGTGCAGTGGCTGGGATGACTGTGGTAAGAAGATGGGAAGGTGGCAGGTGAGGATGCAAGAGCAGAGGGCTCAGTGTAGCAGGCTGACAGGATGGGGTGGCTGCAACCAGCTGTCCCCTGGATGACAGCATTGGGGTACAGTTTCAGTGACACACATGTGGTAAGAGAAGGGTGAAGCAGTTTAAAATTGATGCTGAGGCTTGGTTTTCTTTTTTTCTTTTCTTTTTTTTATTTTTGAGACAGGGTCTCCCTGTAGCCCTAGCTGTCCTGAAACTCACCCTGTAGACTAGTCTGGCCTTGAACTCACAGAGATCCGAATGCCTCTGCCTCCTGAGTGCTGGGATTAAAGGTGTGTGCCGCTGGCCTAGTCCAAGATTTGTTTTTCTAACTAAAGAGAGGTAACCTGGTTAGGAGGTCTGTGATTACAAACAAGGCTTTTAAGAAGGGTTTGGATATGACATGTGATATCTCAAACCAACCTGTACTTGTGATTTGAACCACCCTCTCCAATGCTGCTGCCAAATGGGCAGTAATTTATTGATGGTCTAGTAGATCTGCCTCAGGTATAAAGGGATCCTGGAGGGAGGATAAAAATATCTCTTGGACCCAATGACAAGCCTTGGATTATTTATTCTTAAAAGTCTGAATTTCATGTCTGTAGGCCAGTTCATGCATGAGCCGAAGATTCATATCTTCAATGAGAGACCAGGAAAGGACTCAGCAAAGCCAGAGGCAAGCATGGAAGTTAAAGGACATAAACTGACCGTCACCAGGTAGGCCTTGAACGCCTAAGACAGTAACAGAAAGGAGAGGAGAGCGAGCAAAACCTCACTAATCGCCATCTCTGCCAAACTCTACAGTTCATTGGGAATAGTCACATACATAACATCTGCCTCAGGACACTTCTGATAGCCCAGCTTAACTTCAAATAATGACCAGATATGTGTGCACACACATCATGAAATGCCATGGTTAATCAACCTAGTTAGTTCCCTCATCTGTATAGTCACAAGTCAGATAACTGAAAAAGTTGAAATCAGAAAAGACCCCTTAAAGCACAGTGCTAGAGGAGGTGTGTCTACTTTTTATGCAAGGGCTTCTTTTTTAACACTTTTTTATGTGTATGAGTGTACTGTCTGCATGTAGGTTGGTTCACCTGTGTCATGCAATGCCGCAGAGGTCAGAAGAGGGCATCAGATTCCCCTGGAACTGGAGTTAAAGACAGTTTTTAGCCACCATGTGGGTGCTGGGAATCAAACCCGGGTCCTCTGCAAGAGCAGTTGGTGCCCTTAACTGCTGAGCCATCTCTCCAGCCCTGCAAGGGCTTCTTTTTTAATATAGGTAACTGAGTGCATTTTTGTGTAGTCTTTCTTACACAAATCACATCCATAAGCTTCATTTCAGAGTGAGAATTTTGACACGTATAATCCATACAGATTTGACTATAAACTCTTTTTATTGTGTGTGTATGAGTGTATTGCCTACATGTATGTGGGTGCAACCATGTATGCAATGCCTGAGGAAGCCAAAAGGTGACACCTGACTCCCTGGAACTGGAGCTGCCATGTGGGGTGCTGAGAACCAAACTCTGGTCCTCTCCAAGAGCAGCCAGTTCTCTTAACCACTGAGCATCTCTCCAGCCCCTGAATGTAAAATTGTTATAAATCCTTGAAAAATTTCCCCAATTTTATACAGCTGTCTCTCTCATGCCTGATTTGATAATCATTTTAAAACATTTTGTCATTTTATTTTCTACAGCAACTACTTTTCCTTATTCAAAATGACGTTATAGACATGCCACTAGCTTCTGCATATTCAAAGCATAACTACAGCGATAGTGAAATCATAAAATTGTATGTGCTACCATAAAATAGACTTGTGAATTAAAACATATTGGATTCAGGCTGAAGAGATGGCTCAGCAGTTAAGAGCACTGGCTGCTCTTGCCAGGGGTTCTATTCCCAGCACCCACATGGCAGCTAACAAACTGTCTGTAACTCCAGTTCCAGGTGATCTGATGCCCTCTTCTGGCCTCCATGGGTATTGCATGACACAGGTGTACTTACCTGCAGGCAGGACATTCATACATATAAAATTAAAGAATTTTTTAAAATGCTTTAAAATGGGCATCTATGAGCACAAAGAAATGGGGAGACCCATTAGTAACAGTATTACTTCATATGAAGCTTCATAAAAGAGTATCTGTCCTAGCACTAAAGGCAAGTCCTGAGTCTCAGTTTCCTGCAAGCACCCGTGACACCTAACTGAAGTTGAGCTGACCCACTTTGTACTTTTAAAGCTCACTAATGACAGTGGTGTGCCACATATTTTTAAAACAGCTTTCTGGTCCTTCTAGTGGAGGTCTTGAATTTGCTCAGAAACAGCTGGTATCACCCTTTAATCCCAGCACTCAGAGGCAGGTGGATCTCTGTGAGTTCAAAGCCAGCCTGGTCTACATAGTGAGTTCCAGGACAGCTGGGGCTACATGGAGACCTTGTCTCAAAAAAAATACAAAAAAAAAAAAAAAGAAAGAAAAGATATGTGCAAGGTGAAGGCAGGAGGTACCGTGTCTTCACTCCTCAGTAGCACAGGTTAGCCTGCAGCACTGGATATTACTTTTGTCCTTTTCACTTGCATTAATTTGCTACTCTTCACCTTGCTAGAATAATCCACATAGAGGGACTGGAGAGGTGGCTCAGTGGTTCAGAGAACATGCTGCTCTTGCAGAGGACCTGGGTTCAATTCCCAGCACCCACATGGCTGTTTCTCACCATCCTAACTCCAGTTCCAAGGGATCTGACACCCTCTTCTGTCCTCTTAGGGCACCAGGCACACACAAGGTGCACATATATACACACAGACAAAACATTCATGCACATAAAAAAAATTAAAAAGAATCCATACAGATCAACTTCTAGAAGGACTATCTGAATTATCTAAGGACACATGGGTTATTCTGTGTCCTGCCAGCAGACTCCGACATCTCATTTACCTTGGGAAGTGGAGAAGGGCAGGGGGTGAGTAGAGATGGCAGTAAGAAGGGCACAAGGAACCACAAGGGAAGGAGGCTGTCTCTTCCAGCCCCTCCTTGATACCAAATGTAGTCTGTTTCCCAACTGTACACGTCACTTCCCTTTTAGAGGCTTGCAGAAGGACTACAGGACAGATATCGTGTTTGGAACCAATGTGCCCTGCTGGTTTGTGCACAACAGCGGAAAAGGTTTCATTGACGGACATTACAGGGATTACTTCGTGCCCCAGCTCTACGGATTCCTCACATGGCCCTAAAAATTTATGGTTTGAGAAATATGCATAAATATACATCTCATCACTTAATGCTTTTTGCAGTTATTTCTCAGTTTGAGTAATTAATAACAAACTTGGCTATTGTCTTGGCTTAGAAAGCCTGCTAACCCACCCGAAGAAAATAAACCTTTTGCAAAGAAGCCTCAGAATTTTGATGTGTTTTTAGATGATGGGGTGGATTAACCATGTGACACACAGGAAGTGGCTTTGATGAGTCCAGCTGCCATTGAAATCAAGGCCAGGATCTGGTTTACTGTGAAGATTCACCTGTTGTTGAATGTCACCTCAGCTTTGAAAATTAAGCACCTGTCATTATGATTATGATTATGATTATTACTATTATACAAGAAGGCCAATGATAAGAAGACTTGGTAAATACAGACAATAAATAGATAGATAGATAGATAGATAGATAGATAGATAGATAGATAGATACTGTGTCATAGTCATAGATGCTTTTTTTTCACCACTATACTAATGAGGAATAGTCATAGATGCTTTGTAACCAAGGGTTCAACTAAAGCCCTCTCATTCCCGATATGGAGAGCCTTGGCAAGAAAGAGTTGTCCAGAAGATTCAGCCAAGATTCTCCATTAGTGTTGGTTACTGAGATCTCTTTCAGTTTTGAGACAGATTCATCACATTTCTTGGGAGGTGAGGGGGAAATAGATTGATTAAAAAGGTGAGCTCACATGATAATGGAGAGGTCAAGTCCAAAATCTACAGCGTGAGCCAATCAATGGTAGAGGAGACCACAAAACCCTGGTGTTCCAGTTCCAGGGCCACCAGGCAGGGAGAGCAGGGCACGTGAAGTCTGCAGGCCATCCACCAAGAATTCTCTCTTGCTTGGGAGGAGACACCTTCTTTGTTTGATTGGATGAAGGCTGCCCACCCATTAGGGAAGACTATCTGCTTTATTCAAGTACACCAATTTCAAAGACAACCTTATAGGAACAACAAAAACAACATCTGGTCAACTATCAGGGCACCCAAGACCCAGCTAAGTGGGCATGTATCAGTCATCTGAAGGCCTTAGTTAAGCAGCCACTTTCTGTTCACTCAGCCATTCTTCACATGACAGTACCACTGAGCAAGTAACTGATACCCAAGGGTGATCACCTAGCCTGGCTGTCCCTGGCACTACTATTTCAAGATCATCTAGGAATCTCATCTACTTCCAGCAACACTAACTGGGTTCAGTGGGTTATTAAAAACAGAGAGGGGGTACTTGAAAGGAAAGAAGATATCCTGGGGAGAGGAGCAAGGTATGGGAGGCGGGACTTGGAGGACATATATATATTAATTATATATATATATACTATATATATATATTCTAATATAATATATTAAAGATCAAAAACATAATGTTAGCTTTAAAAAAGAGAGAAATGGCTCATGATTATTACCAGAGATACCCACTGCATAGTACTCCAGCTACTAAAAGAATTCCCATTCATAACTTCAGATTCTATGAATGAACTATCACACAAATTTAACTTTGTGACCCAGATTCTTCCTTAGCACTCTCTGTAGAACTTTGCTTGAATTTTAATGTCTTAGAAATAGTATCATCTGCAATCAAAACTTTATCTTAGACTTTATTAAAAAACAAAGCAGTAAATGTCCTAAATAGAGGATAGTGACATTTACAAGACACAAAAAACAAGCACCATGTTTGAAGCAATCAGAGGACTCAAACATAGATTTAGGTGGTAGGGTGCAAATAGTTTGAACATTTTAAACTTTCCTTAAAAATATCCATTCCTGCCCGGCATGGTGGTACATGCCTTTAATCCTAGCACTCGGGAGGCAGAGGCAGGTGGATCTCTGTGAGTTCAAAACCAGCCTGGTCTACAGAGCAAGTTCCAGGCAAGCTGGGACTACAGGGAGACCCTGTCTCAAAAAGACACCCCACAAAAAAAAAAAATCAAATCCCAGGGCTAGAGGGTCGTTCAGCGTTGTTACCGAGAAGAGGTTAGTGTCTGCCCCTCAAGCCATAAGCACCTGGGTTTGGGTCCCAGTAACACACATGGTAACAGCCATCAATAATCCCAGTACAGGCATGGTTAACAGCCGTCCATAATCCCAGTACGCCATGGAACAGCCATCCCTAATCCAGTAACGACCGCATGGTAACAGCATCCATAATCCCAGTACACATGGTACAGCCATCCATAATCCCAGTACACAGCATGCGTATCAGCTCATCCATAATCCCAGTACAACATGGTAAAGCCATCCATAATCCCAGTACAACATGGTAAAGCCATCCATAATCCCAGTACAGGACATGGTAACAGCCATCCATAATCCCAGTACAAGCATGGTAACACCATCCATAATTCCAGTACCACATCATGGTAATAGCCATCCATTAATCCCAGTACACACATGTATACGCCATCCATAATCCCAGTACCGCATGGTAACAGCCATCCATAATCCCAGTACATGCCATGGTACAGCCATCCATAATCCCAGTACACGCAGGTAACAGCCATCCATAATCCAGTACACGTAGCGGTAACAGCCATCTATATCCATACGCCATGTAACAGATCATACGTACAGCATGGTAGCAGCCATCCATAATCCCAGTACACACATGGTAACAGCCATCCATAATCCCAAGTACAGCATGGTAAAGCCATCCATAATCCCAGTACACCATGGTAGCAGCCATCCATAATCCAGAACACGCATGGTAACAGCCATCATAATCCCAGTACATGCATGGTAACAGCCATCCATATCCCAGTACACATGGTAACAGCATCCATAATCCAGTACACGCATGGTAACAGCCATCCATAATCCCAGTACAGGCACATGGTAACAGCCATCCATAATCCAGTACTACAGCATGGTATCAGCCATCCATAATCCCAGAGTACAGGCATGTAGCGCCATCCATATCCCTGGTCACACATGGTAACAGCACCATCCATAATCCAGTACGTGCATGGTAGCATCCATCCATAATCCCAGTACAGCATGGTAACAGCCATCCATAACCCAGTACACCATGGTAGCAGCCATCCATAATCCCAGTACACGCACTGGTTAAAGCCATCATAATCACAGTACGCACATGACAGCATCCATTAATCCCAGTACACGCATGGTACAGCCATCCATAATCCCTAACACACATGGTAACAGCATCCATAATCCCAGTAGCCGCGTAAAGCCATCCATAATCCCAGTACAGAATGGTACAGCCATCCATAATCAGTACATGCATGGTAACAGCCATCCATAATCCCAGTACAGGATGGTAACAGCCATCCATAATCCCAGTACAGGCATGGTAACAGCCATTCATAATCTCAGTACAGGCATCGGTAACAGCCATCCATAATCCCAGTAAGGCATGGTAGCAGCCATCCATATCCCAGTTACACGCATGTACAGCATCCATAATCCCAGTACACGGCATGGTAACAGCCATCCATAAACCCAGTACACCATGGTAACAGCCACCCTAATCCCAGTACACACATGGTAGCAGCCATCCATAATCCCATACACGCATGGTAACAGCATCCATAATCCAGTACACACATGGTAACAGTCCATCCATAATCCCAGTACAGGCTGGTAACAGCCATCCATAATCCAGTAAAATGTAGAGCCATCCATAATACAGCCCATAACAGCATCATAATCATACGCATGTAGCCATCCATAATCAGATGCGCATGTAGCAGCATCCATAATCCCAGTACATCAGGTAGCAGCCACCATAATCCCAGTACACGCAGGTAACAGCCATCCATAATCCAGTAGAGGCATGGTACAGCCATCCATAATCCCAGTACAGCATGGTACAGCCATCAATAATCCCAGTACCCTGAGTAACAACAACCATAATCCATGCACGGGCATGGTAACAGCCATACCTAATCCAGTAGCGACCATGGTAACAGCCATCCTATCCAGTACATCATGGTAACAGCCATCCATAATCCCAGTAGGCCTGGTTAACAGCATCCATAATCCCAGTACACACATGGTAGCAGCCATCCTAATCCCAGTACACGCATGGTAACAGCCATCCATAATCCCAGTACGCGCATGGTAACAGCCATCCATAATCCCAGATGCGCATGGTACATGCCAATCCATAATCCCAGTAACGCACATGGTAGCACCATCCATAATCCCCCAGTACAGCATGGTTAACAGCCATCCATAATCCCAGTACCGCATGGTAACAGCCATCTATAATCCCAGTATGCGCATGGTAGCAGCTGTCCATAATCCCAGTACCCGCATGGTAGCAGCCATCCATAATCCCAGTACCCACATGGTAGCAGTCACACCATAATCCCAGTACACCATGGTAACAGCATCCATAATCCAGTACCACATGGTACAGCCATCCAAATCCAGTACACACATGGTAACACCACTCCATAATCCAGTACATAGCATGTAGCAGCCATCCATAATCCCAGTACCACATGTTAACAGCCATCCATAATCCCAGTACGCATGGTAACAGCCACATAATCAGTATCACTGGTACAGCCATCCATAATCCCAGGTACAGGCATGGTAGCAGCCATCACATAATCCCAGTACAGGCATGGTAGCAGCCATTCATAATCTCAGTACAGGATGGTAACAGCCATCCATAATCCAGTACCGCATGGGAACAGCCATCCATAATCCAGTACACATGGTAACAGCCATCCATAATCCAGTAAGGCATGGTAGCAGCCTCCATAATCCCAGTATGCGCATGGTAACAGCCATCCAAAACCCAGTACGCCCATGGACAGCCATCCCTAATCCCAGTACACACATGTAACAGCCCATCCATAATCCCAGTACATGACATGGTAACAGCCATCCAACAATCCCAGTACACCATGGTAGCAGCCATCCATAATCCCAGTACAGCGCATGGTAACAGCCATCCATAATCCCAGTATGCGCATGGTACAGCCATCCAAATCCAGTACACCATGTACAGCCAAATAATCCCAGTACATGCATGGTAACAGCCATCCATAATCCCAGTACCGCATGGTTAACAGCCATCATAATCCCAGTACGCATGGTAGACAGCTCCATAATCCCAGTACCCCCATGGTAGAAGCCATCCATAATCCCAGTACACGCATGGTAGCAGCCACCATAATCCCAGTACACGCAGGTAACAGCCATCCATAATCCAGTAGAGGCATGGTAGCCAGCATCCATAATCCCAGTACAGAATGGTAACAGCCATCCATAATCAGTTACATACATTGGTATCAGCCATCCATAATCCCAGTCACGCATGGTAACAGCCATCCAAATCCAGTACCATGGTAACAGCCATCCATAATCCCAGTACACGCATGGTAGCAGCCATCCATAATCCCAGTACAGGCATGGTAGCAGCCATCCATAATCCCAGTACACACATGGTAACAGCCATCCATAATCCAGTACACGCATGGTAACAGCCATCCATAATCCCAGTACCCGCATGGTAACAGCCATCCATAATCCCAGTACACACATGGTAACAGCCATCCATAATCCCAGTACACGCATGGTAACAGCCATCCATAATCCCAGTACACGCATGGTTAACAGCCATCCATAATCCCAGTATGCGCATGGTAACAGCCATCCATAATCCCAGTATGCGCATGGTAGCAGCCATCCATAATCCCAGTACACGCATGGTAGCAGCCATCCATAATCCCAGTACAGGCATGGTAGCAGCCATCCATAATCCCAGTACACACATGGTAACAGCCATCCATAATCTAGTACATGCATGGTAACAGCCATCCATAATCCCAGTACCCACATGGTAACAGCCATCCATAATCCCAGGACAGGCATGGTAGCAGCCATCCATAATTCCAGTAGAGGCATTGTAGCAGCATCCATAATCCCAGTACAGGCATGGTAGCAGCCATCCATAATCCCAGTACACGCATGGTAACAGCCACCCATAATCCAGTACACGCATGGTAGCAGCCATCCATAATCCCAGTACAAGCATGGTAACAGCCATCCATACTCCCAGTACAGGCATGGTAACAGCCATCCATAATCCCAGTACGCACATGGTAACAGCCATCCATAATCCCAGTACGCACATGGTAACAGCCATCCATAATCCAGTACATGCATGGTAACAGCCATCCATAATCCAGTACACACATGGTAACAGGCATACATAATCCCAGTACAGGCATGGTAGCAGCCATCCATACTCCCAGTACACGCATGGTAACAGCCATCCATAATCCTAGTACACGCATGGTAACAGCCATCCATACTCCCAGTACAATGGTAACAGCCATCCATAATCCCAGTACACACATGGTAGCAGCCATCCATACTCCCAGTATGCGCATGGTAACAGCCATCCATAATCCCAGTATGCGCATGGTAGCAGCCATCCATAATCCCAGTACACACATGGTAACAGCCATCCATAATCCCAGTACATGTATGGTAACACCCATCCATACTCCCAGTACACGCATGGTAAGAGCCATCCATACTCCCAGTACAGGAATGGTAACAGCCATCCATAATCCCAGTACACGCATGGTAGCAGCCATCCATACTCCCAGTATACACATGGTAACAGCCATCCATAATCCAGTACACACATGGAAACAGCCATCCATAATCCAGTACACACATGGTAACAGCCATCCATAATCCCAGTACAGGCCTGGTAACAGCCATCCATAATCCCAGTACAAGCATGGTAACAGCCATCCATAATCCCAGTACATGCATGGTAACAGCCATCCATAATCCCAGTACACGCATGGTAACAGCCATCCACAATCCAGTACACACATGGTAACAGCCATCCATAATCCAGTACACACATGGTAACAGCCATCCACAATCCAGTACACACATGGTAACAGCCGTCCATAATCCCCGTGGATCTGATGCCCTCAAGAGTTCTACTTAGTTTGAAAAAAGAAAATTTATAAACTTTTGTAAAAATACATAAAAAGTGTCTTTAAAAATAAATTCGAAGTACAATTTCACCAATATGGGTTTTAAAAACTTTAGCCAGAGAGATGGGTCAACAGTTTGTACCACACTGCTACAGGTCTCCCTGTAGGGCCAGATGGCCTTGAACTCTCTGTGTAGACCAGGATGATCTCTATGTCACAAAGATCCACCTGCATCTGCCTGCTGAATGCTGGGATTAAAGTTGTACACCAGAATGCCTGGCAGGAATTGATTTTTTAAATTTATTTTTATTTTATGTGTATGAATATTTTGTATGTAAGGGCACTTGTGCGCATGAAGTGCCTTACAGAGGCACTTCATGCACACAAGTGGATCTTTGTGACATAGAGATCATTCTGGTCTACACAGAGAGTTCAAGGCCATCTGGCCCTACAGGGAGACCTGTAGCAGTGTGGTACAAACTGTTGACCCATCTCTCTGGCTAAATTTTTAAAACCCATATTGGTGAAATTGTACTTTGAATTTATTTTTAAAGACACTTTTTATGTATTTTTACAAAAGTTTATACATTTTCTTTTTTCAAACTAAGTAGAACTCTTAACATATCCAACCACATTTGAAAAACCAAGACAGTATCTTTAGACTAATTACAACTATCAAAGGAATGTGATTATTCTGTGACCCAAGATAACCACAGTGCTGAAGAAGCAACGTTACTGCCGCTTAGTTACTAAAAATGGTCAGGGGTGATACATTTTAAAATAATCCAATGCGTGCCATTTTCCTATTTCAAAAATCTTTTAATTTTAATTGTGTTATATGCACGTTCATCTCTTTGGGTGCTTGTGCATGTTTGTGTTCATGCATGTGGAGTCCAGGTGTTCCTCAACTTCATTTTTTTTTTAATTTTTATTTCTAGAAGTTCAGTTAGATGATTTAGATTTTCTGTAGGGCACAAGTAGGAGAATAATAGAAAATTTGAACTGTAGAAGAATAATAGAAAATTGATGGAAAACTTCTTAGTGCTTGGGATTGGGATAGGTGCCCAGGACCACATGTGAAGTCAAGACCATAGCTGGCTCAAGAGAGTGGGAAATCCATTCTTTTTAAAAAAAAATCTATTTATTTTTTATGTGTGTAAGTGTACCGTCTGCATGTAGGTTGGTGCACCCGTGTTGTGCAATGCCGCGGAGATCAGAAGAGGGCATTGGACTCCCCTGGAACTGGAGTTAAAGACGGTTCTCAGCTGCCATGTGAGTGCTGGGTATTGAACCCGGGTCCTCTGCACGAGCAGTCGGCACTCTTAACCGCTAGGCCATCTCTTCAGCCCGTGAAATCCATTCTTAATAATCAGACCTCCCAAGACTAGAATCTTTGAATGACAGAGACCTCCCCGTCCCCAGCATAAACCCTACACAGAGGTAAATCCAGTGCATGAACAACCTGGGACCTCGGGTAAGGGTATGGGGAATGTAAGTGCTGCACGTGAGCACAGTGCCTGCAGAGGGTGTCAGAGCCCTTGAACTGGAGTTACCCATGTTGTGAGCCACCATGGGGGTGCTAGAAACTGCAGCTGTGTCCTCCACAATAGCAGGAAGTGCTCGAACCACTGAGCCCCCTCCAGACCCTTGAGGTATTATTTTTATGTAAATACGAATATGACTCAACACAAAATCATAACCTTACTTAAAACACGTGATTACTCTTGTATTTTTTGTTTCGTTTTGTCTTGTAACCTGACTGCAGGGCTCTCAAGCATGAACTTTGTAGGTGGCATAGTGCTGCAGACACCCTTGGGTTTAATGTGTGGCTCAAGACAATTCGTTGTCCAACATAGACCAGAGAAGACAAAAGGTTGGCTACCCCTCTGACTAAAGGATCACTTAATACTATGATGTGACATCTTTTCTCCAATCTTACCCTAGTGAAAGATACACGACTCCAAAGATTCAGCAAAATCAAAATCATGCTCACCTGAGGGTTTTATGGCTTGTTTGCTTTTTACTGGCTATATCTACTCAGTAATTTTTTTTTTTTTCTGGAATAGCCATTGAAAGGTGGAAAAATTGCTCTGGGTGGGGCTGGAAAGATGGTTCAGTGGTTAAGAACACTGATTGCTCTTGCAGAGGACCGGGGTCCGATTCCCAGCACCCACATTGCAGCTAAGAACTATCTTTGAGCCGGGCGTCATGGTGCATGCCTTTAATCCCAGCACTCTGGGAGGCAGAGGCAGGTGGATCTCTGTGAGTTCAGACCAGCCTGGTCTACATAGTGAGTTCCAGGCCAGCTGGGACTGAGGGGAGACCCTGTCTCAAAAATACCAAAAAAATAAAAATAAATAAATTTAAAAAAAAAGAAAAGAAAAATTGCACTGGGTGATGTAGTGCAAACCTTTAATCAGCACTCAGAAGGTAGAGGCAGGTGGATCTCCGAGTTCACAGCCAAAAGTGAAAAAAAAAAAAAAAAGAAATTAAGCATGCTTCCTTTTGTGTTGTAATGATTTAGCTGTGCAACTACCATTTTTAGGGCTACTTTAGTCAAGTTCATAACTAATTTACAATCAAGGTGACTAGTATTCTAATTCTGAACTTCCATTTGACCAAAGGAGGAATCAGGATATATAGTCAGCAGTCTCTTATATATAGTTAGTAGTGTCAAAGCAAAGTTGGTGGGAATTTTGTTCTGTTTTTTGAGACAGGGTCTACCTGTAGCCCCAGGTGGCCTGGAACTCACTATGTAGACCAGGCTAGCCTTGAACTCACAGAGCTCACCTGTCTCTGCATCCCCAGTGCTGGGATTCAAGGTGTGTGCCACCACACCTGGCTGGTGCAGAGTTGGTTTTTTTTTTTTTTGGTCTTTTCGAGACAGGGTCTCCCTGTAGCCCCAGCTGTCCTGGAATTCACTCTGTAGACCAGGCTGGCCTCGAACTCACAAAGATCCGCCTGCCTCTGCCTCCCAAGTGCTAGGATTAAAGGCGTGCGCCACCACACCTGGCAGTTTTTTTTTTTTTTAACCTTATTTCTCAAAACTCAGTAGCCTGAAGAATTTAACAGCACTGTTTTTTTCCTCGTCATGTTCAAGAGTGAAGTAGCTGATACAAAGTTCCAGTCTATGGGTAACTGGGAACACAGTTATAAATACTTAGCTGATGGGTTAATTCTATATCCTATCATTTCAGGTTATTGTTTCTTCCTTAGAATAAAATGTTTATCCTTGGAGTCAAAATCCATAGTCTAGAATGTTTTTGACTTACTCTGATTCTTTAGAGAGTACAGTTAAACTGAAAATAAGACAAGTAACAGAAGTTCATTTTTTTCTACCCCATTTCCCAAGAGCTCTATTTCTAACCGAGGAAGCCACAGTAGTTACAGCAGTAGAGACCAGAAGGCCTGTTCAGTATAGGACTCTTCCTAGGCACCAGCCCACTTCAGAACTTCATTTTCTCATTCTAATAAAAGGGCAAAAATAACAACTCCCTCACTTATAGGAGAATACAGGGGCTTAATGAGATTATGCCAAAATGCTTTATAACTTACGAAACAGACATCATACTAGCCACTTTGTGTTGAGCATCCTCTGAAGTTTAGTAGTACCACAGGCTTAATATCACATGACCTCTTAATTCTCAGCATAGCCCTGAATGTAGTTTTAGTTCTGTTCAGCATATGAGTTAATAGTGAAAACAGATTGGGTGATTTATTGTGGTCAAAGAGCTAGAAAGGGGCAGAGTCAGCATTTGATCCCAGGGAACTTCCAAGAGAGACTGTACTTTTCGTTTCTGCTCACAGCCAACACAACAGCATTATTTCATATCCCTAATGGTGGTTGAGAGTAAGCACCAGGAGCAGGAAGAATCACTGAGCCACCTGCTTTGACCAAACCCTGGGCTTCATACATAGTAAACAAGTTCAAGGGAAAAACGTGAAGAAGTTTCAGATGCCACCGTACCCAAACTTCTGTTTCCGGGTCCCTTCCACTCCTATGACAGCATGTAAACAAATCACACACGGCACGGAAGAGGAAAATGAAGTGTGCCATTTGCTTCAGTGATAGAGCTGGGAAACAGCAGAACATTCTTTTTAAAAATGCAGGGGGATAAAAAGGTTTTCATAGTCGCTAATTTTTCTCTTCACACAGTAAGACACATTTCTACTTTTAACCTTAACGCAGCCGTATTTTCCCTCCTTACAAACATCATACTCCCAGTATAAAGATTATTTCATCACATTAATCTATAAATTACATCACTAAAAAGGTACTTTATACAAACCAATTTCTAACCTCTTAAATATCCTGCACAATAGATTTTAAGGACTGGAATTGCTCAGAAAAGCAGCACTGCCTCAACTGTAATATGATTTGGTAGTCAGTATTCCTCTCTTCCAGTAAAAAAGGTTTCACAAGCAGAAACACTGGGCTCCTTGTGATTTCATCGATCAAGAGACTGTTTCTGAGCAGCTTCTGAGCACACGTTTCTTAGTAAGCTGATCACAGCTCTGGGATCGTCACTCCTCATAATGGCACTGCCAGACGCAATCATGCTAGCTCTGCCTCTGCACATTTATGAGCAGTGTCAGGACCTACTCCACCATCGACCTCTATATCCAAAGTTGGGAACTGGGTCCTCGGCCAGTGAACCTTGGGCATCATATCTTCCATGAATTTCTGCCCTCCAAACCCAGGTTCTACAGTCATCACCAAGGCCATATCGATTTGATTAGCCCATAGGGCTAAATATTCAACTGTAGTTCCTGGTTTGATAGCAAGGCTAACCTTTATCCCATTCTCCTGAATGTCTTTAATCAAAGCCCCAGGGTTCTCTGTCACCTCAAGATGAAAAGTAATTGATTGTTGATTGGCACCTGCCGCGGCCACTGGCTTTACCCACTGCTCTGGCTTCCACACCGTCACGTGCATGGCAAAGAGAGGGTCCTGGCCCAGCTGCTTTCGGAGGCTTTCTACTACAGGGTGACCACAGGTGATGCTGGGAACAAAATGCCCGTCCGTCCATTACTTCCAGGTGCAGGTAGTCGGCCCCCATGTCAACCATGCGCCGGCACTCGGCCCCCAGGTTGCTGTTGAAGATGGACAGGCCGATCTTGCAGCCCGACGCCATGGTGCCGGTTCCCCAGAGCGATGAACTCACGAGACCTAGGGAGGCCAAGCGCTCAGCAAGGGCTCGGGCCCCTCCCGCTGGTGGGGATTTTTAATTGACTGCTCCATTATCAAGTTTCTCCATACTGGTCTATCATTCCATCTTCAAAACAGTGAACACTGTCCACTTCTAGATAAGATGCATCTGATGTGTACCTGTTCTCGTTTCTCCGTGTCCACATACCAGAAGTACACCATATGATTACTGTCAGCAAAACTGATGGGCAGCAGGAAGTAAACGGCAAAGGGGGAAATGAGCAAGGATTTAGGGATGCCAACAGAGAACTGTGGGAATTTGGTCCCATCCCAGGGCGGCAATGCTAATAATTTTATATGCACTCAGGCAATTTGAAAAAGAGCAGTTTTCACATCCCAAAGGCAATATACAGACTGGAGAAAGTATTTGCAAAAGACCTATCTGATCAAAAATTGTTATAAAAACTCCTAAAATTCATTAATGACCCAATTAAAAAATAAGCTAGTTAGGGGCTAGATATGGCTCAGCAGTCAAGAATGCTTACTGCTCTTACAGAAGACCTGGACTTGAAGGGAGTCTCTAATTTCTTCCTCATGGAAATGAGTTGGTACAACACTGTGAACTCAGTTGGGGGGGGAGGGCTCTCTTACCAAACCAAAGATTTATCACACAATCTAGCGATCACACTCCCTGATAGTCCTGTGAGTAGAAAGCTTCTGTCTGCACAGCATCTATGTACAGGATAGTTAACAGCAGATTTGTTGGCAATTTCCGAAACCTGGAAGTAACCAAGGTGTCCTCTGGCAGGAATGTTATCCAGCGTTCACCCTGCTGGATACTTCCTATGAAGCTCTACACCTTCCTACTGCTGTTTCTCATCCTGACTCTTGACACTTCCACACGAGCATACTCTTCCTGCTGATGGTGAAGTCACTGACCACTGCTACTTTCAGTCCAAGCAAGAGCGCCAAGGGACTGCACACAACCTGCGGCTGCCCACCCCAACTGCTTTCTTTGATCTGTCCAAGTATGGGGAAGTTCTGCCTTTCTGCATCACTAGAGAAAATAGTGCCTTTTTCTACTGATGCTGCTTATAGGTAAGATGTAAGTCTGAGGATCCCAGGAGACATCTAAGTCTTGTAAGTGCCGGGAAACAGCCAACACGGGGAACACCAGGCACAGAAAACAAGCCCTGAGAATCCCAATCACCTCAGACGCCGCTGTGCCTACTTCGTTTCAGTTATGGATTGGACCCTCTGTACCTGCTCACTTTCAGTAACATAAAAGTCCTTTGGGGGGAGTGATAGGCATATGCCAGGAAGATAGAGATTTCAGGGAGCTGGAGATGGCTCAATGCTTAAGAGCACTGGCTCCTCTTGCAGAGGAACCAGGTTCGATTCCCAGAACCCACGTGGCAGCAAAACAACTGAAACTCCAGTTCCAGTGGATCAGATGCCCTCCTCTGACCTCTGGGGCATCGCACGACAGAGTAGTGCACCTATCTATATGCAGGCAAAATAAAATATTTATAAAAAAGATACAGAGTTCAACATTACTAGAATGGTATGTTCTATCAAGCTCCTGCAGTTTTACTTGTAAGAAGTGAAAGCACATGTCCATATAAAGTCACAGGATAAATGTCACAGCAGCAGCATGCACTGTAGCCACAAAGTAGAAAGCACCAAAATGTCCACCGATGAATGGACACACATATGGTATATCCATACAACAAGGAATGGACACACATCTAGGATATCCATACAACAATGAATGGACACACATATGGTATATCCATACAACAATGAATGGACACACATATGGGATATCCATACAACAATGAATGGACACACATATGGGATATCCATACAACAATGAATGGACACACATATGGGATATCCATACAACAATGAATGGACACACATATGGGATATCCATACAACAATGAATGGACATACATATGGTATATCCATACATCAAGGAATGGACACACATATGGTATATCCATACAATGAATGGACACACCTATGGTATATCCATACAACAATGAATGGACACACATATGGGATATCCATACAACAAGGAATGGACACACATATGGTATATCCATACAACAATGAATGGACACACATATGGTATATCCATACAACAATGAATGGACACACATATAGGACATCCATACAACAATGAATGGACACACATATGGTATATCCATACAACAATGAATCCACACATATGGTATATCCATACAACAATGAATGGACATACATATGGTATATTCATACAACAAGGAATGGACACACATGGTATATCCATGCAACAATGAATGGACACACATTGGTATATTCATACAACAATGAATGGACACACATATGGGATATCCATACAACAATGAATGAACACTCATATGGAATATCCATATAACAATGAATGGACACACATATGGTATATCCATACAACAATGAATAGACACACATATGGTATATCCATACAACAATGAATGGACACACATATGGGATATTCACACAACAGACTATTATTTGGTAATGAAATGAAATTCTGCTAGGCACACATTTATACTGTCAGCACTTGGGAGGCAGAGGCAGGAGAATCAGGAATTCAAGATCATCCTGACTACAAAGTCAGTTCAAGCTAGCTTGAGCTACATGAGATCATGTCTCAAACCCACTACCCAAAAAATAAAAAAATATATGAAATACTTCTACATGATTCAACACGAGTAACTCCTGAAAACAGTATGCTAAATGTTAAGAAGCCAATCATAAAAACCCACATTACATATTGTTTCACTTATATTAATGTGTGTAGCTTGTGTGCGCATGCAAATGCCAGAGAATGATGTAGGTGTCTTGCTCTATCTCTCCTGAGATGGGGTTTCTCACTGAACTGGAACTCATTAGTTTTGCTCAGGGAATCCACCCATCTCTTCCCCACCAACACTGGACTGTGGGAACAAGTGGGCATGCTTTGATGTGGTGCTGGGATCTGAACTCGGGTTCTCACGCTTGCACGCCACACACTGTTACACGCTGAGCCATGTCCCCAGCCCCTCCGTTTATATAAAAATGTTCAGAATAGGCAAATGCCCAGAGCCAGGAAGTCGATAATGGTGGCAGAATAAGGGACTGATGAAGAAGGAAGGATTGTGTTTCAATTGGGATGGCTGTACAAGTCTGTGAATAGAATATACTGAAAACCAACGAATTGTACACTTGGTAACTGCAGATGAATTATATCACAATCAAGCCAAGTTTGGCTGTTTCAACTTTAATTATAATTCAACTTTACTGTTCTACTACTGAAAATGTATTTGGAATACATGAAAGACCTCTTCCGATTATATATTCCAAATTATTGTATAAAAAACACTTTATAACACCATTCTTTAATGATAAAAATGCACTGGGGAATTATTACAAAGGGGAAAAAAACAGTAAAAATTACAAAGTTTTGATATTTCAGGAAACATAATTAGATTTTTCTATAAGTTTAGCTGAACAACTGTATAGTAATATTTAAATAGATCCATTTTTTATATAAAATAAATACCCTAACACAGTAGAGTCTCAGAGCGTCTTGGCAAACATCAATTTGATGCTTTAGGGTTTCAACATGGCTTAACAAATTTTCAAACTCAGGCAAGTTTAGATATGTCTTCATATTGAATTCCTTCAACTCTGCGTCCTTTTAAAGGTCCCTACAAATAAAAATAATTTAAGAAAAAGTTAGAAACACATACTAAAAGACAAATAAATAATAGCACACTAATGGACACAAACTATCTGTATCTCCAGTATATCAGAAAGTTAGCTAACATCTTTAAACTTAGGACTTCAAAAAAGAATCATTTCATGGGGCTGGAGAGATGGCTTAGCAGTTAAGACCACCGGTTAGTTGCTCTTGTCGAAGAACTGGGTTTGGTTCCCGGCACCCACATGGCAGCTAACAACCATCTGCTACATGTATGTGATACATGCATATAAACAAAAACCTCACATATATAAAATACACATAAGATAAATAAAACATATATTTAAAAATAAATAATCTCATGGGTATCCTGGGCTACATCACAAGAATATCTCAAAAACAGAAGGAAGAAAAAGGAGGGGGGAATAATTGATGGATCAAGAAATATAGAATTTCTCATCATGTTAACAGTTTTTATTAAGTTAGAAAAAAAAAACATAGTGTAAAATGGAAAATTTAGTCAGACTGATAAATTTCTCAATGTCAGATAACTGAGTTCATTTTGCTTCATGTTTTCTCTCTTCATAGTCTATGTCAGTAAGTGACAATTTCATGGTTGGCATTGTCACAGAAAGAAAAAAAGGATGTTTTTAATGGAATGAAGTGTGAATTTTCTCAAATAAGGACCCCACTTAGGTGCAATATTCTGGAGGGAGTCCAAACTTTCATCAGACTCTCCAAGGAGTCTATTGCTCCCTGAACTATTACTAACAAATGTCATACATATGAAAGGATATTTTGCTGATAGATGAACACACACAGTGAAGCAACAGTACAGAATGCTAAGCAGAATGCTTCCTTTTGAAGACATCTTGAGCCTCACAGATCTGTCAATAAACCATCAGTTCTAAGTTGATAAACAATTTTATTAGCAAAAAGTTCCTATCAATACTGCATAGATCTCACCTACATGAAATTCTTTATTAAAAAGTAGCTGACCTCTGAGGCTCCTGCCCTACTATGACTTTCTTTCTCTCACTAATGAGTCTATTGTAGATGTGAGAAAAGGGACATGTGTATATCGTTTTGTAAGACACACACACAGAAAAGGAACAGATTGAAATATTAAAAGGCATTATCACTGGGCTGGGGGTTATGGGTAATTTTTAAGATTATTTCCCTTTAATTGTATTTGTCAGGTTTGACATGAGCACACATTTTTAGTAATTAAAAAATAAAACTCTTCATCAAGGGCAGTCACTGCGGAAAGCAAGCTGAAGATGCCAAAGGAAGAGGGAGCAACGAGGAGGCCACACTCTCAACCCACAGGGCAGGGAACACAGAAAGAAGGACAGCAAGGCAGCCTTTAAAGTGCGGAGAAAACGTAAACAAACTCACACTTTCAATAACTATAGTAGCTGAAAAAGTCTTCTCATTGATGGATTCCAGGGTACCTTCATTTCCTCTGTAGCCTCCATTTAAAACTAGAATTCTTTTTCCTACAATTAAAAATTTAAAACTTAATGCAAAGAAAATGTTGACTTTTTCCTCTGTCTTATGACAGCAAAATGCATTACAGATTGGACATAATGACAAGCAAAACCCTTCTTTAGAAGTTCTAAATCATAGAACACAAGAAACAAACTCCATAGCAGTCTGAAGTACTCCCCTACCCCACCCCGCCTGTCTCTCTCTCCGTCTTTCTCTGTCAGTGGTAGGAACTGAAATGAGGGCTCTGTGCATAACAGAGAAGTGCTCTCTCACAGAGCTACATCTTCAGCCCCTACTTTGATTATGCTAACATTATTACTTCATTTTTCTCAATTGCTTGTTAGAGAGATTTATTTTCATTTTAAATAACATGGAATATAAGGAACTTGAAGAAAATGTTCAGATACCAGCAATAAAAAAGAATGTTTGTGGGCTGGAGAGATGGCAAAGTGGTTATGAGAACTGATTGCTTTCTCACCCAGCACATACATATGGCAGCTAACCACCATCTGCAGCTCCAGTTCCAGGGGATCCACCACCCTCTTCTGGCCTCTGCAGGCAATGCATAACATGGGTGCACTTAAATACACGCAGGCAGAACACTCATACACATACAATAAAAATAAACTTTTGTTTTGTTTTTATTTTGTTTTTGTCTTTTGAGACAGGGTCTCCCTGTAGCTCCAGCTGTCCTGGAACTATGTAGACCAGGCTGGCCTTGAACTCACAGAGATCCGCCTGCCTCTGCCTCCTGAGTGCTGGAATTAAAGGTGTGTGCTACCACGCCTGGCTAAAAATAAACTCTTTTTAAAGAATATACTAGCTGGCCTGGGCTGGAGAGATGGCCTAGCGGTTAAGAGTGCCGACTGCTCTTGCAGAGGACCCTGGTTCAATCCCCAGCACCCACATGGCGGCTGAGAACTGTCTGCAACTCCAATTCCAGAAGAACTCCAGTTCCAGGGGAATCCGATGCCCTCTTCTGACCTCCGTGGCGTTGCACGGCACGGGTGCACAAAACCTACATGCAGACAGTACATTCATACACATAAATAAATAAATAAATAAAAAAGAATATACTAGCTGGTTGTGGTACTGCACACCTTTAATTCCAACACACCTTTAATTCTAGCACTCAGGAGGCAGAGGCAGGTGGATCTATGTGAGTTCAAGGCCAGCCTGATCTTTATTGTGAGTCCCAGGATAGCTGGGGCTATAGGGAAACTTTGTCTCAAAAAGACAAATAAATTAATAGATAAATAAACAAACTGTAGATATATTCAATATGGGTGAATCCAAAATGATTACAATGAATGAATGTCAAACTGAAAGAAAAACAAAACTCAGCCACAAACCACACACACAGATACAACATACACAATCCCCACACCATATATTATATACAGACACACCATATATCACACATACCACACACCATAAACACGCACACCACACATCATACACTTACCATACACACACACACACACACACACACTCCACATATACAAACACACCATACACACAGCACACAGCATGCACACACACACACACACAGCACAAACACACAAAACCAAGACACATGGCACAATGTTTTTTTGAATAAAATTCTAGAAAATGAATGTAGTGACAGAAGCTGGCCTGTGGCTGCCTAAAAAGCAAAGAACCAGGAGAGGCTGTGAGTGAGGATCAGAAAGAGAAAGGAAAGAGAAGCGACAGTGGTGGTTTCATAGAAGTATTCATTCACATGCAAAACTGGTAAATTACATTTTTACACATATATAACTTATTATAGGACAGTTATATATCAATAAAACTGATTTTTGCTAGTGTATAAGAAGAGCTTTATTCTAGGGGGAACATGAAGGTTGTGACAGGTAGAACTTCCAAGCAGGCATTACCACTGTGCAAGGACACTGGCAGAGGACTCTGGGCCAGAGGCAAACTGACCAAGTAGCTAGCATTTACACTGAGAACTGGACAGGACCCAACAGACAGACAGTCAAGGGAAAAGATAAGTAAGAAAGACAGACTTTGATTTGACTCTCTCAGTCAGCTAAACAAATATTAATAATCCAGCTAAGGCAGTTTATTTTATTTGTAAGTATCTGCGTTTTGCTGGAGAAGAAAAAAATTGTATTCTAAGAATGGAAAATTCATTCTTTCCATAAAATCAGGCTCATCAGAGGACTATATTGTGTCACTTGAAGTCTAATGGGGATCAGCTATAATGACAGGTAGTGTCATCTACAGCCATCCTGTAATGTTCAGAGGAAGCTACAGGCTTCAGAGCAGAACCACTCCTTTTGATAACTGATGATGATGATAAGGTTACCTGGTGCTGGAATTACTGTCTCTAAATGAGTCTGGTCAAGCTTCAGCCTGTCTCCAGAGTCAATCATCTTCACAACAGCTGTGTACCTGTCAATCACTTCCTGGAATGTAAAACGACACTTTTAAATTTAACTTTTTTTTTTTTTTTTTTTTTTTTGTCTTTTCGATGAAGGGTCTCCCTGTAGCCCAGCTGTCAAGGAACTCACTCTGTAGACCAGGCTGGCCTGAATATCACAAGATCCACCTGCCTCTGCCATCCCGAGTACTAGGATTAAAGCTGGTGCGCCACCATGCCCAGCTATATTGTTTAAAGAACAAAAATAAAGAAAAGAAAACACTCCAACTGAAAGAACAGATCCTACAAATAGGTTTCTAGGTTGCATACACAATTTCTCATTCTATGGTTTTATTGTAACATTCAATACAGGTGCTGGAGAGATGGCCTCAGACGGCCTGCGAGATCAGATCTATCCAGTACCACATCGGCAGAAGAACCATCTTTAAGCTGGGCATGGGGTGCACGCCTTTAATCTTAAGCACTCGGAGGCAGAGGCAGTGGATGGATCTCTGTGAGTCAAGGCCAGTCTGTCTACAGAGGCGTCCAGGCCCAGCTGGAATCAGGGAGGACCCGTGTATCAAAAAAAATAAAAAAAAAAAAAAAAAATCAAACACAAAGGGTAGTCAGAGGTTTCATCTGGAAAGAATAAGACTGCTGATTTTCAAATGAACAGAATAAACACAGAACAATTAACATATACACAGGCTGAGTGCTAGAATGAACCTGTATTTAGGAAAGGCAACAGTCAGAAAGGACAGGAATTTCAAACCCACAGGAGCAGCCAAAAGCCAGTCTTGGAGGTAGTACACAAGGAGTACTTGGAGGCATACTGAAGTTGCTTATCTTTAGCGAAGAAAACATGTTTTACTGATTAACTAGCAAGGCGCACACACTGAATTTTTCAAAGTAACAATAATGAGATTTCATCCATGCTCACTGCCCCAGTAAGTAAACAAACCATGGTGAAATACATAAACTATACTTGGAAAATAGCTATTTCTCCAACAGTTATAAAGCCAGATTTTATTTTGTAGAATAATCATAAGCTCAGGCACAAGAGTTCTGCTAATGAGGACTAGTCTTCAAGGGATGAGACAGCTTCAGTTCCTACAAACCCCACACCCCTACATGTGCTCACCTTAACAACACCCTTCTTCTTATGATATTTCTCTCCAAGTTTTTTGGTTATAATTTTCACAACTATTTCCTAGAAAATAAGAAATTAAAATGTAGGAAAAGACATATTTGTTGTTCTAAATCATTACCAAAAAGAAAAATATTGTTTTAAAAAATGCTTGGTTTCCATAGTGAAGGTTTCTTGAGAGCTAAGCCTTATCTGGGGATCTTAATTCTGTTAGCTCATGTCTTTCACAGACAGGATCTTTCTCTTCAGTGAGGACAGTGAACAGTGCCAGCACTGCCACAATGGTGGTGCGTGCGGCCGACAGCACACTGGTGGTGCGTGCGGCTGACAGTGCACTGGTGGTGCGTGCGGCTGACAAGAGACCCAGATGGCAGGAGTCCAATAGGAATTAGGAGCACTGGGCCTTCCGGCTAATGGATGACATTTCTCACAAGACTGTTTTCTTGCTAGACTGCACTGAATTTTTTGACACTGATGGGGGTCACACCAAACCAGTACTACTTTTCTGAGCACCTTGGTTCAAATATGGGAAAACGACAGGCTTATTTCACAGATGTAAGCTCTAGGTTTGCTGTTCTATAGTTTTCATGATTTGGACTAGCTGCCAAAAAGTTGATTATAAAAAATACACTGGTTAACTGTACAAAATATAGTAATTCTACAGCTGAGGCTGCAGGAAATGTAAGAAGTTCTCAGGAAGCCATGCTAAAAACAAAGCTAGTGCAGCTGGAGAGACAGCTCAGTGGTTAAGAGCACTGGCTGCTCTTGCAGAGGACCTGGGTTCAATTCCCAACACCCACATCTCGGCTAACAACCATCCAGAACTCTAGTTCCAGGAGATCTGGTGACTTCTTCTGACTTCTGGAGGCATTGTGCAATGGGTGCACTTACATACATGCAGGCAATACACTCATACATGTAAAATAAAATAAAAATAATAAAATATTTTAAACTACCAACAAAAATTTAGTAAGAACACTAGGAGTAAGATATTTAATACTAAATAAAAAGAAATGTTTAAGAGAAAACTTGGTCTTACTCTTAAGTCTTCATTCTACTACGTCTTTACTTACTGTATTGTGTGTGTGTGTGTGTGTGTATTTGCTTGTGCACAGTGTGCATGCATAGTTCGAGTGTGGAGCTCAGAGGACACTCTCAGGAGTTCTCTCCTTCTACCATGTGGGTCCCAAGGACTGAACAACTGGCAGCGAACAGCTTCCCCCACTGGCCATTCTGCCAGTCCCTACCAAGATTTTCTAATAGAAGCCAACTGTCGCCCAAAACACCTTCTCTGACATAGACAACATTTTTGCACTGGACAGCCCACAAAAGCCCACATAGGTCCATACTCTAGTGATCTGAAGAATGAATTCCATCATTGTTCTTGCCTATAGGACAGGGCTTCAAAAGTTCTATTTCTGAGTTTAAAAACTGAAGTCCTCCAAGTCTATCTCCATAGACTGCTGGGTATTTTAGCAAACAAAAATAACAGAAATTATTTTATAGAAAGAGTGAATACTGAACCACCAGCTGATCATGACTATAATACTTCCAGATGAACTGTGAAAAATATGAATTCAAACAAGATGAAAATGAACAAGTAGGAAAATGAGCATAACTGAAAGTGCAGCCAACAGAAAGAATTTGGAGGCTAATAAGCACTGGGCTGCACTGTCTAACAAGCCCTGGGCTGCACTGTCTAACAAGCACTGGGCTGCACTGTCTAACAAGCCCTGGGCTGCACTGTCTAACAAGCACTGGGCTGCACTGTCTTAACAAACACTGGGCTGCACTGTCTTGTTTTTTCCGTCCACTCAAAACGTGATAGTTACTTTTCCTGTTAGTGTGATAAAGAAACAAGGATGGTTGACTTTGGCTTGGTTTGAGGACACAGTCCACCATGATGGGAAGTCCTGGTGCTAGGGCTTAGTAGTGGTACCACTGCTGCACCCAGTCAGAGAGCAGAGAGTGATGAGTGCTGGCTACTCAACTAGATTTCTCCTTTTTACATTTAAAATTTTTAATTATGTGTGTTTAATTATGGATAGGTACATCCATAGTCCAGAGTTTTCGGATCTCTAAGTGCTGGAGTTCCAGGCAGTCGTGAGCTGCCCATGTAAGTGCTGGGAACCCAGTGGTTTTCTGAAATCACAGAATGAACTTTTCTGCTCAGCCCTCTCTCCAGCCCAGGAAATATGCTTTCCACTTTTAGAGTGTATTGTCCCACTTGAACTAAGCTAATCAAGGTGGTTCCTAATGGGAGGGCAGAAACTACCCTAAGCTAGATAATCCTTCACAGGCAGACAGGCTGTCCAGAGGTTTGTTTCCCAAGTGATTCCAAATCCTGTCAAGTTGCCAATCAACACTGACCATAAGAACACACATCAAAATCACATGGGAGTTGAATACCCCATGAGGTCAGATTACAGTAGTACTGAAGCATAAAGACATTCCTAAGAAACTATAAATTCTTCTTTTTTTTTTTTTGCTTTACACAAAATTTTTATTATATGTTCATAAATATTAAATATATTATATGAATCTATTAATATTTGAATGTTAACTGCCATGACCGGGAGAGCAAACTAGAATAACATGGGATGGTTTTTCCCCTGCGTGTGTTTCACATGCATAGGAAAATAAGACTACGTCCCATGAGGTAATCTGAGTCTTCAATGACCGGCTGCTGGAGGACTAAGGCACTGCACAGTCACTGGGAGCACAGGCTGCAGAACCAGAGTGGTCTTGGCAGAACGGCACCCACACCTCAGTTTGCACACCTGTCAGGTGAGCAGAATGGCCGTGGGAGGACGGCACCCACACCTCAGTTTGCACACCTGTCAGGTGAGCAGAGTGGCCTTGGGAGAACGGCACCCACACCTCAGTTTACACACCTGTCAGGTGAGCAGAGTGGCCTTGGGAGAACAGCACCCACACCTCAGTTTACACACCTGTCAGGTGAGCAGAGTGGCCGTGGGAGGACAGCACCCACACCTCAGTTTGCACACCTGTCAGGTGAGCAGAGTGGCCTTGGGAGGACAGCACCCACACCTCAGCTTGCACACCTGTCAAGTGAGCAGAGTGGCCTTGGCAGAACGGCACCCACACCTCAGTTTGCACACCTGTCAGGTGAGCAGAGTGGCCTTGGCAGAACGCACCCACACCTCAGTTTACACACCTGTCAGGTGAGCAGAATGGCCGTGGGAGGACGGCACCCACACCTCAGTTTACACACCTGTCAGGTGAGCAGAGTGGCCGTGGGAGAACGGCACCCACACCTCAGTTTGCACACCTGTCAGGTGAGCAGAGTGGCCGTGGGAGAACGGCACCCACACCTCAGTTTGCACACCTGTCAGGTGAGCAGAGTGGCCTTGGGAGGACGGCACCCACACCTCAGCTTGCACACCTGTCAGGTGAGCAGAGTGGCCTTGGGAGGATAGCACCCACACCTCAGCTTGCACACCTGTCAAGTGAGGAGAACTCAAGGACCTGGATGAGCTGGCATGGGAATGAACAGAACAAGCAACTCAAGAGCTTACGTTTTCTGGACACCCCAGGCAGGTTCATCTCTGATGACCCACTTCATGATCCTTCCCCTTGACCCTGGGGCCTCCCACTGTGGAGGAAGAGAACCTAAGACAAACTTGCTATTTTCCTGCTCCTGAAGACTTAAATTAGAAAATGGGCTTCTTGGCTGGAGAGATGGCTCAGTGGTTAAGAGCACTGGCTGCTCTTGCAGAGGACCCGGTTTAGATTTCCAGCACCCACATGGCAGCTAACAACTATCTATAACTCCATTCCAGAGGAATCCAACACCCTCTGTGACCTCCATGGGCACTGCATAACACAGATGTACCTACATACATATAGGCAGTACACTCATACACAAAAAATAAAAATAAAATATAAAAAAAGAAAGTGACCTTCTTGGCTTTGAAGATTACTATTAATCTAAATTTTCTAATCATGATATCTAAGTAATGCTTTATTTTCACTCCCCTATTACTAAGTCGGTTTCTTTTTTTAAAATTTATTAATTTTTATTTTATGTATGAGTGTTTTGCCTGTGTATAAGTGTACCCATATATGCAATGCCCACAGGGGCCAAAAGAGGGCATCATATCCCTGCAACAGGAATTAAGGACAGTTGTTAGCTCTCACATGAGTGCTAGGAACTGAACCTAGGTCCTTTGCAAGAGGAGCCTGTGCTCTTAATCACTGAGCCAATTCTCCAGTCCCCCCAAATCAGTTTCCTGCAGAATAACTAAAATACTCTGAAAATTTTCACATCTACAATGGCTAAAATGGGGCATCTATAATTATTTTAAATATTTTTTTAAATTATTTTTTTTATTTTTATTTATTTATGTGTATGAATGTACTGTCTGCATGTAGGTTTGTGCACCCGTGTCGTGCAATGCCACGGAGGTCAGAAGAGGGCGTCGGATTCCCCTGGAACTGGAGTTCTGGAATTGGAGTTACAGACGGTTCTCAGCCGCCATGTGGGTGCTGGGGATCAAACCCGGGTCCTCCGCAAGAGCAGTCGGTGCTCTCAACCGCTAGGCCATCTCTCCAGCCCCTATTTTAAATATTTTTAAGTTACCTTAGTTATTTTAAAGAGATTATTAAATACAAATCCTTGAGCTTGTAAAATTAAAACCTTCCTTTTTTTTCTTCAAAGAGTCTAAATACGTACTTTAATAAACTGTAAGTTGAAACTCAATACCAGTATCCACAATTCTAACTTTCAATCCAATTTCTGAAAACACAACCTTTGTCTGATGGTGATAACTGAAAAGAATTCTAGTCTCAAAGTCAAGATATCCAAAACCACATTCAGCACTAAATCAAAGGCACAGTGCCACCCTCTAAACACAAAGTGACTCAGCCAAACACTCAATGATCCAATGCAAAGAGAAGTTCCATCAATTATAGCTAATCCACAGTGATGACTCATGTCCACTGTCACCTGAGTGGAAGTGGAACCACGTAGAACACTTCTGGGTTTCTGAGGATGTTTCCAGAGACGTTTTAACTCAGAAAAGATGAATATGGGAGGCAGCGTGCCATGGCCTTAGGTACCAGACCAAACAGAGAGAGAAAGGAGGAAGCTAGCTGGGGCTGGCATCTGTCTCTTTGTTTCTGATGGCAGACAGGGTGTAACTAGCTGCCTCATGGTTCCTGCCATCAAGTCTTCATCACCTGAGGTACAGTGCCCTTAAACTATTAAAACAAATCATTAAATTGTTTCTGTTGGGCATTTTGTTAGAGCAATGAGAAAAGTTAACTGATATATCTACTAATAAAATGTATATATATTTGAGAAATTTATACCAGGTACTATTTAAATTAGTTACTAAACAGGAGCTTAGAATTTAAGAGGCTCCTATTGAATACTTACGGGCTGCAGCCAGTAGTCTGTTCGAGCAGTTCTTTTCTTTTCTTCTTCAATCTAGTCAACAGATAAGAAAAAACAGAGCCGGGCATGGTACCGCACGCCTTTGATCCTAGCACTTGGGAGGCAGAGGCAGGTGGATCTTTGTGAGTTCAAGGCCAGCCTGGTCTACAGAGTGAGTTCCAGGCTAGCTGGGGCTAGACATGGAGACCATCTCGAAAAGACCAAAAAACAAAACAAAACAAAAAAACAAAACAGATAAAAGTCACATTTCACCAAAGAACAAAGATACAATTTTTTTTTGGGGGGGGTCTTTTTGAGACAGGGTCCCCCTGTAGCCCCAGGTGTCCTGGAACTTGCTATATAGACCAGGCTGACCTTGAACTCAGAGATCTGCTTGCCTCTGCCTCCCAAGTGCTAGGATTAAAGGCGTGTGCCACCACGACTGGCAAAGATACAATTTTTAAGCTCTGAAAAAAAAAACATCAAGCCAGGCATGGTGGTGCATGACTTTAATCCCAATACTCTGGAGGCAGAGGCAGAGGCAGAGGTAGATGGATATCTGTGAGTTCAAGGCCAGCCTGGTCTACATAGCAAGTTACAGGATACCCGGGGCTATAGGGGGACCTGTCTCAAAAAGACCAAAAAAGAAAAAAAAGAACCATAATTTGTAATTAATTCTGTGTGTGTGTGTATATGCATGTGTAGTGCACATGCGTGAGGAAGCTACATAGCTAGGGTCTTCTCTGATCCCTCTCCATCTTTTTTGAGTGGGAGTCTCATTCACTGGCTGTGTTGTGATAAAGCCAGATTCCATGTGGGAGGTTAAAGGACAGCAGCAGGGCCTCCCTGGTAGACAGCAGCTTGTGCTTTCATTGTCCTCTGAATGAACAGCCCCTGATTGATCTCCTGCCTCTACCAGGGCAGTGGCACAGCTCGTTCTTACAGCAGTCTGGTGAAGCTTCTGGCTCCTTTCTAGAGTTGTTTTTAAATGCGTAAAGTAGGTATGTAGGTTTACAAAGCAAACACTTTTATACGGATGAATTGTTTTTTAAGGTGGTGTACCTCAGTTACACCGACAGCATTTGCCTAGGATGTGGCAAGGCTGTGGGTTTGGTCTCCAGCACAGAAACAACAAAAAATGTGGTCTAGTAACATATTATTTTGTTTTGTTCTTTTTGAGACAGGGTCTCCCTATAGCCCCAGCTATCCTGGAACTCACTATGTAGACCAGGCTGGCCTTGAACTCACAGAGATCCCCTTGCCTTTGCCTGCTGACTGCTAGAATTAAAGGCATCTGCCACTATGCCCAGCTTAAAGATGGTTCTTAACCATCATATGGGTGCTGGGAATTGAACCTGAGTCCTCTGCAAGAGTAGTCACAGCTCTTAACCACTGAGCCATCTCTGCAGCCCTTAATTCATATTTTTCTAAAATTTGTGTGCGTGTGTGTGAGTGTGTGTGTGTGTGTGTGTGTGTGTAGCTCAGAGGACAACTTAAGGGTGTCTTTTCTTTCCTTCCATCATGTGGGTTCCAGGAATCAAACTGGCAGCAGTTGCCTTTGCCTGTTAAGCCATCTAGGTGACCCTGACACACTCTCAGATTTTGTTGGAACATTCTGGATTTCAGATTTGGGGTTTCAAAATCCCCCAAACCCCAAGATCTAAAGCATTTCTGTTCCCAAACATTTCAGATAATATTTATTCTGCAGGGTCAACACTGCCATTTGTTTGGGGGTTTTCTGGTTTTGTTTTTCTTTTTTTAAATTTCTTTTTCTTTTTTTTTAATGTGTATGAGTGTACTGTCTGCACATAGGTTTGTGCACCCGTGTCGTGCAATACCTTGGAGGTCAGAAAGAGGGTGTCAGAATCCCTTGGAACTGGAGTTAAAGACAGTTCTCAGCCACCATTTGGGTGCTGAGAATTGAACCCGGGTCCTCTGCAAGAGCAGTCAGTGCTCTTAACCGCTAGGCCATCTCTCCAGCCCGTTTCTTTCTTTTTGGTGCTAAGGACTGAGCCTAGGACCTCATGCAGGGTGAGCACACTATCCTTAAGACATACTCCCAACCCTAAGTGGGTTTTCCCAAAATCTAATTTGCCCTTTTTCTGGGCACATGGCTGCTGAACTAGAGACTTTATTTGTTCTAGATTTAGTGTGAGCTTCTCTTCTAACCTCCTTCTCCTCCTCTTCCTCTCTCTCTCTCTCTCTCTCTCTCTCTCTCTCTCTCTCTCTCTCCCTCCCTCCCTCCCTCCCTCTCTCTCTCCTTCCTTTTAAAGATTTATATATCTGGAAAACTCTATTTGGCATGGATTCACTTCCACGTTACCAGGTAAGAATGAGTAAGTGGCTGCAGACACCAGCAAGGGTTCTCCACGGTGGCTTTGCCTTGCTCACTCCAGCCTTGGGTCACTTTGAACAACCTTCTCCATTGTCTGCTTAATAAGAGGAGGCTGGAGAGAGACTTCTGGTGCACACTTGACAGTGGCCAGCACTCTCAGGAATGGGAGGTCCTCAGTTCCCGTTTCTCTCCAATCCCAAGCCTGGCTGCCTCCAGGCCCCTTATAGGTTGCAATAGAGCCTTGCACGTTTGTCCCCACGAGAGGAAAGCAATTTTGGAGGACGTCATAAGGAACTGAACTGAAATGCCTCGTCTCTACGCCGAGTGGCTCCTCGCTTGGGCTGGCTTCTCACTTCATCTCCCATCACTGCTGTCCACTGGAGGCTGCGGTCCCTGGATCGGTGCTCACAAGCCTGAAAGGGGCCGGGGCCAGTGCGTAGCCGGAAGCCTTTCTAAACCTTTTTTTAAAATCTTCACCTTTCAGCTGGGTGTGGTGGTGACACACGCCTTTCTTTAATCTCAGCACTCAGGAGACAGATGATCTCTGCTGAGTTCAAGGCCAGCCTGATCTACATATGAATTACAGGCCAGCTGGGGCTACAGGGAGACCCAGCTTCAAAAGGACAAAAAAAAAAAAAAATCCCCAATTTTTTATTTATTTTCAATAAATGGCTAAAGTACTTAACCTTACTTCAACTTGAAGTTAAGTGTCAAAAGGTCTGGGGTGCTCCCAAAGTGTACCTCCATGATTTCAGCCAGTGCAGACTTCTTTTTCTTCTTTTCTTTAGACTGAGCCGAAGGTTCTTTTCGCTTCACTGATGCTGTACTACTCCCTAGAGTCTTCAGTGCACTTGGTCCCAAAGAACTGGTGATAGAAGAACTGGGCTGTTTTATAAGAACTACACACAGACAATGTCTGGTTTATAACACACTGTAACAGTACAGGATAAATACTGCAGGTAACCTGGAGCAGACCAGTCCCCACATGGCTTGTTTGCAGCTCTCACAGACTACCAGCACTGTGGGAACACTGCCCCTGGCCTGTCTGGCCCCCCTCACTCTTCCTTAAACTGTCAGCTGGTGTAATACCATCAGTAAGCAGAGTCACGGGCATATGCTTCAGGGCTGGGAAGGTCAAGGACCCAGCTACTTCCATTAGTGCCTTTAAAATATCATCCCACTCAACTGCAAGGGTTAAATGAGAGCCTTTAAAACAAGTGGTAGGAGGCAGGTACACTGCTGCCAGGTCTGTTTACCTAGTTTTTTTTGTGTATTGGGGATTGAATCCAGGGTCCTGAGGATGGTAGGCAAGCACTCCATCACTGAACTAGACTCCCAGCCCAGTTCTGGGCTTTTAAAGTTGTCAACATGGCACTTACTACTCCTGATTGCCTAGCATTGGGAGGGCACACTCTAAATTCCCCGAGTGCCAACATAGAACTGTTACCAGGTGACCACTCTTCTTCTCATCCTTGACTTCTTCCACACACCCCTAGCAACCTGTCACTGAGGCTTCATTTTATGCCTATAGGTATCTGTATCATTGAGTGCATCTAGCTTTAGATCGACAAGAGCATCATGAATCAACAGAATAACCCATATCCATAAACTTACACCATAACCTCAGAAAAGAAACATTTAGATGAGTCGATCCTATTATCTGTGACACTAGTTACCTGTTAGTATATCAGAGGGAGAATGGTGCAGAATCTAACAGCTTCACTAATGATGCCAAAGCCTGTGTTTGGTCAAGAGGCTCCCTGAAGATACAAGGCATCCAACCCAGAAACCTGAAAAGGTTACCTTATTTGGAAAGGAGATCTTGGCAAGTCAGACTAAATTAAAAGCTTTGAGTTGACAACTCATCCTGAGTGGGCCCTAAAGGCCATCACTACTATTTTAAGAGTGAGGCTCAGGGAGGCTGGACACACAGAAAAGGCCATTTACAATGTAGTAGTAAACAGTACTACAGAGATATAGAAGGAACCATTCAATGGATAGGGATTCCCAGAGGATCACAACCTTGTCTACAAGAAGAATTTAATCAGAATGAGCCTTTCTTAGCTGGGCAAAGCGGGGTGCATCTGAAGTCCCAGCTACATGGGAGGCTGAAGCAGGAAGACCAACTGACATTAGCATGGCAACATGGACAGACTCCATTTCAAATAATAACACAACAAAATTTCCGACAAAGATAGAATCATCTGGCTGCAGGGAACAAAGAAAACATGTACTGCTAAAAAACAAATATACTCGCCTCGCCAGGTGTGGTGGTGCACACCTTTAATCCCAGCACTCAGGAGGCAGAGGCAGGATCTCTGTGAGTTCAAGGCCACCCTGGTTTACATAGGGAGTTTCAGGCCATCTCAGCTACAGGGAGACCCTGTCACATAAAGACCATAAACAAAATAAAATAAGTAAAAACCAAAAAAAACCATCAACCAACAACCACCAAATGAAGAGGCTCCAACCAAGGAAAAGGAGTCACAGCACATTAAATCACTATAATCAGTATTTTAAACCTCTAAAGTTGGAAGACAGCTATTATGACTCACCTTGACTTGGAAGACGTTGCTCCTGATGAGCTACATGCTCCTTTATTCAGATTAAATGTAACTACAAGAAAAAACTGTTATTCAATGTATAGCTAAATGTAGGGGAAATTATAATAAAATTCAGGTAAAATCCCACAGGTAGTCACAAAGGAATTTGCAATCTGTTTACTGAGGATCTTACTATGAAGCCCAGGCCAGCCTGAAACTCCAGATCTTTCAACCTCAGCCTCTTAGTGCTGGGATTAAGGCCTGTGCCACCACACCAAGGCCTATATATGACCACTTAGAATCAATGACATGATACACTCTTTCTGAGGCTACAGATTTCTGTGTAATGCCTTGGCAGGTGCTAGAAACAGGCAGGGCCTTGCACACACACTGTAGTGGCTGACCACACAGGCTGCCTCCTGTTCTCTCACCCCTAGCCAGAGTACCAGCTCTGTGGAGGTATCTACAAGCTTGTCCAAAGTTCAGGGGACATAACAACTTCAGCTCTGGAGTAAATTCTGGTTTTCTAACACAATCAGGCAAAACCTTGGGACTGCTTTCAAGGTGGGTGGGTTGCAGATTTCTGCCCAATGACATCTAAAGGAAGTACACTGGAAGGGAGGCATCTTCTAGGAGGGTCCTCACTCCTAAGGGGCCTCTAGAAGAGAGGCTCACTGCCATCCTTTGGAAATGCTGTCAGGATATGATGCTGAAGTGTATCCAAAAGGCTCCCAGGCCATCTCACCTCTGGGATTCTTACTGTGGCAAGATATTTCTGTATCATTTAAGCTAATTTTTTATTCAATTTTCTTACTTTTGGTGGAAGGCATTCCATCTAACTCACAGCATCCCTTTTCCATTTTATAGATAACAATGTGAATGACAGAGTAAGTATCTTCTTCCCAAGCATACTGTCAGCTTTTAGCAAAGTCAATATGAAAGAATCCATAGATAAAAAAAAAAAAATGAAAGAAAAATTGAAACAACCTTTCTCTTCATCATTTTCTCTGCTTAATTCCGTAAAAACAGGGGTCTCCTAAAAAACAAAATAGTGAAGATTTAGTTTATAGTGAATTAACATTTAGAAGGAGTAAATAATTACTCACTATCTCTGTTGCAAGCAGTTCAGAGGTAAAATTCTAAAGTGACTATAAAGTAATTAGGATACGAACGTGTACTTTGCATTCCTAACCCCAGCATTCATGACACAGAAAGACAGAGAGCCTGAGGCCAGTCTTGGCTACACGGTGAGACTCTATCTCAAAGAAATACAGCAAAAATTAATCTAAAAAACAGGACAGGATGGGCATGGGGGTACACACCTTTAATTCCTTAATCCCAGCACTTAGCAGGCTCATCTCCATGAGTTCAAGGCCAGCCTGGTCTACACAGTAAATACCAACCCAGCTGGGGCTACAGGGAGACCCAGTCTCAAAGACAAACAAACAAACAAATACAGGAAAGGTAAGATGGCCCAGTGGGTAAAGGTACTTGCTACTATCAAGGAAGCTCTACCCTTGGGAACCACCTGGTGGAAGGAGAAAGCTGACTCATGCAGGTGGCTCTCTGACCTTCACAGGACACTGTGGGACATATGTGTGTGTACACACATATATAAAATTAAATAAATGTAAAAAAATTAAAATATTTTTAATAGTTGCTATTCTGTACCAAATTGTGGTAGTTGGCCTATATTTGTATTTGTTATAAATTAAACCAAAAACACGGGCCTAGATTTCTTAAAAATAAATAAATAAATAAATAAAGATTAATAAATAAATAAATAAATAAATAAAGATTAAACCAAAAACAATAAAGAGATGGCAATAAACCTGAGCCAGTCATGGAGGTGCACACCTTTAATCCCAGCACTTAAGAGGCAGAGGCAATTGGATATCTGTGAGTTCAAGGCCAGGCTGGTCTACATAGGGAATTCCAGACCAGGTGAGGCTACAGGGAGACCTCAACTCAAAAAAAAAAAATCCTTGGCTTTATGAAAATATGATCCAGGAATTTCTTTCTTATTGGCTTTACCAGTTAGCTATAGTCCTCTCTCCTGAACACTGCTGTCTTGCCCACAACTACGCCTCATCTACATCAAATTCTAGATGAGCTTTAGCAATATGGAAATAAATATGTAGCCCCTGCATGCACAAAATGTGATGATTGGCACTTTGTAGAGCTGTGAAAGGGAAGTTCCCAGAAAAATCCTGATCCTTGGTTAGCAATGACAGTGAGAGTTTGGAATGCTGTTAATTCCAAAAAGCCTATTTACAATTATTTGGCCCCTAAATAGCCACTTGAAGCCCACCTCAGTTTCAGACCTTAACAACTTGTGACTAATAGAATGTATTAGCCTAACAAAGAAACAGTTCTGTTCCTACCAATCGAAAGGCCAAGAATATCAGAGAGCATCTGAGACCTATAGTAGAATGCCCCCATCCTTGGATGACCTGCCTACTCAATGTATCCACCAATGTATTTGAGCAATGTTGTGATTTATGGCTTTTCTTTTTTCTGTTAAGAAACTGCTTCCACGCTGGAACATGAATTTGGAGTAAGCTGAATCTATGTTCCCAGGCTGAATAAGCTATCTTATCATCTTAAAAAAAAAAAAAAAGAAAACCTTTCATATTATGAGATAATTTAGCATAACTGACTTAGATTAAATAATCAAAACTCATAACTACACCTCTGCAACCTATGAGCTGTGGAATCTCTGTAAAAGGGGCCTACACTGACTCCATTTTGAGTATAGCCACCATTTTAAGCATTTGGGCATCAGTTACTGGAACCTGCCAGGGGAAAGGTCAGCTGCTCAAGTTATACTGGAGACTGACCTTTTCAGGGGGGAGGTCAGCTGCTCAAGTTATACTGGAGACTGACATTTTCAGGGGGGAGGTGAGTTGCTCAAGTTATACTGGAGACTGACCTTTGCAGGGGGGAGGTGAGTTGCTCAAGTTATACTGGAGACTGACCTTTGCAGGGGGGAGGTGAGTTGCTCAAGTTATACTGGAGACTGACCTTTGCAGGGGGGAGGTGAGTTGCTCAAGTTATACTGGAGACTGACCTTTGCAGGGGGGAGGTCAGTTGCTCAAGTTATACTGGAGACTGACCTTTGCAGGGGGGAGGTCAGTTGCTCAAGGCATCAAGAAAAGCTAATAAAATTTAAACTTGTTAAAAATAACCGTTGGTGGGGTTGGAGAGATGGCTCAGCAGTTAAGAACGCCGACTGCTCTTGCAGAGGACCTGGGTTCAATTCCCAGCACCCACATGGCGGCTAAGAACTATCTTTAACTCCAGTTCCAGGAGACTCCGATGCCCTCTTCTGACTTCCGCGGCACTGCACGACACGGGTGCACCAACCTACATGCAGACAGTATACTCATACACATTAAAAAATAATAATAATAAAATAAAGATAACCATTGGTATGTGAGAGTAGGTGGGCTGACCTAACCATGAGTGGTAACCCTGCTATTATTCAATGAGGCTAGAGGTTGCCCAAACCCTGCTAAAATTCCCCTAGATCTTGTATAAAAGGCCTGGGACCCAAGTTATGGGGATCGGAGCCCTTTTCCTCCCACCCCAGCATGCTGGTTTACTTTTTCCTGAAATAAAGTCTTGGTTTTCCATCCTTTGGTGTGTCTGGTGTGGATTCTCAGATCCTAACGTCTCCACCTGTCTTATCATCTTCCTTAAGGCTCAGTTACTTGTCCTTAGAACATGGAAAATGTACATATGTAAGAGTCATCAAAAGGGGGAAGGAGTTGAATAGAGGAATCATTCAGCATATTGCTTACCATAGTCGGTATCCTACAAATACTGTTGGTTTAACTGATTTTAAAAAGACGAACCCTGACAGGACCCTGCACTCATGAACACACAGCATCTGTGCCTTCCTACACAAGACAGCCAGAGATCAAGCACGGAGTAGGAAGGGGTTTATGAACCCCACCCCTAATTGAGGGGCTATGCCCAGCTGATGGCCTGGGGAGGGGGGTACAGGGGTGGTCAGTTTTCTTTAAGGGTGTGGTTCCTGGTAGGTCCACCACACTCCAGCATCTGGCCCCACACCCATGAGTGCATGAAAAGCACAGATCAGCTGTTCTAAAAAGACATGAAGAGGTAACCTTCCTGTGGGGGGGGTGAGTTAGGGGAGGAGTGGGGTGCGAATATGATCAGAACACATTGCATGAAATTCCCAAAAAATTTTTAAAAATTAAGATCTCCATCACACCTAGTTAAAATATTTTTCAGGCAATGGGATTATATGTTTTCATAAAGAGAGACAAAACAGCTGGGCATGGTGGCACACGCCTTTAATCCTAGCACTCAGGAGGCAGAGGCAGGCGGATCTCTGTGAGTTCAAGGCCAGCCTGGTCTACAGAGTGAGCTCCAGGCCAGCTGGGACTAAAGGGAGACCCTGTCTCAAAAATACCAATAAATAAATAAATAAATAAATAAATAAATAAATAAATAAATAAGAAAGACAAAACAGCATAATCTAACTTATAAAATACTAGATATACTTAAATGTAGATGAAGAAACAGGGGGGCTGCCAGTAGGGTTTCCCTGCCTTTTAGGGTAAAGACATTATTTGCATCTGAAAGTAAAAAATACCTGAGGTTTAAACTGGTAATCTGCTTAAATGGCAAAGTATTCAACATATGAGCCTTCTCATTTTCTGTAAAAGATTAAAATATTTCAGGCTAGGCATGGTGGCCCATGGTTCTTATCCTAGCACTTGGCAGGCAGAGGCAGGCCTCTGTGAGTTTGAGGCCAGCCTGGTGTACATATCGAGTTCCAGGACAGCTGGGGCTACAGGGAGACCCTATTTCAAAGAGACTAACTAAATAAAATAAATAAATATTTCCTTTACAGGCAGCAGGTGAAGTTTTTAAAAGAGAAATTCAAGAAAATTCGGGTTATAATTTTAACCAAGAGTTTAAACATTATCATGTCTTAACATAAGCTGAAAATTCTAAAGATCCTCTGAACATGTGTGTATTAATGTAATTAATGCCAAGATATATACACAACACACACAAGCATTTTTCCCCTCTCATACACTTTTCTTTTTTTTGGTCTTTTAGAGACAGGGTCTCCCTGTACCTCCAGGTGGCCTGGAACTTCTTGTTTTGTAGACCAGGTTGGCCTTGAACTCACAGAGATCTGCCTGCCTCTGCCTCCTGAGTGCTGGGATTAAAGGCATGCACCACGCCCAGCCTTCCCTCTCATTCATTCTTATCAAGTTCAACACACATGGAATAGAAGTGGAGTCAAGGGCTGGAACAACTCAGTGGTGGAGCGCTTACCCAGCATCCCTTGCACTGACCGAAAAGTTGATTTATAACTGAAAACAGGCCAAATGTTCCTCAGCAGAAGAATGGATAAATTGTATTATAATCATAAAGTGGGCTACCACACACTAGCTTTTTAATTTTAATATGCTTATGTTTGTCTGTGTGAAGGCATGAACATGTGAGGGCAGGTGTGTATGAGGGTGTCAGATCCCCTGAAGCTAGTTATGGGCAGTTGTGAGCTGTCCAATGTGGGTGCTGTGAATAGAACTCTAGTCCTCCTAGAGCATTCCATACAAAGCCATTGAGTCTACACATTTTTTTTTTTTTTTGTCTTTTTGAGACAGGGTCTCCTTGTAGCCCCAGCTGGCCTGGAACTCACTGTGTAGACCAGGCTGGCCTTGAACTCACAGAGATCTGCCTGCCTCTGCTTCCCAAGTGCTAGAACTGAAGGCATGCACCACCACACCTGGCTACACATTAATTTTTTTAAAGGGTGTCTAAGAAGATGGTGTTTAACCTGATTACACACTGCACACATGCATCAAAATGTCATGTGATACTTTCTTAATATGTATCCTTTAGAATTCTTGTTTTTATATATCAGCTTTAAAAATTTGGACAGGGGAAAAGTGAGAAGGCTTAGGGGTTAAGAGCACTGGCTGCTCTTGAAGACCTAGGTTCGGTTCCCAACACCCAGATAGTAGCTAAAAGCTGGCCATAACTCTAGTTCTAGAGGATCCAATGCCCTCTTCTGGTCTCTATGAGCACTGTAAGTATGTAGTACACTTACATTAACACAGGCAAAACACTCATACACAAAAAACTTAAATGATGTCAATCGTGGTAGTATGCCTGTAATCCCAGCCCATAGGAGGCTGGGACAAGAAAAGCCTTGCAAGTTTGAGAACAGTGTAGACCACCTAGAAAGACCCTGTCTCAAAAAAACCAAAAACAAAGCCAGGTGTGGTGGCACAGGCTTTTAATCCCAACATTCAAGAGGCAGAGACCAGGGGATCCCCATGAGTTCCAGGCCAGTATGGTCTACATACTGAGTTCCAGGCCAGTATGATCTAGATACTGAGTTCCAGGCCAGTCAGGACTACAACGTTTCAAACAAACAAACAAACAAAAAAACACAAAAAAAAATTTATGTAGAAGTTCACTGAACTACACTTTGTTGTATTGTGACCTAGACCTCAAAATCACTTTTTTCAATTAAAAAAGTGCCGAATAGCTAACAGTTTCACATACAGAGCAGGTTATAATTCCTGCTCACACACAATTGTTAGCAGACAAGTCCCATGACATCTGTTCACTGCACACTCCCATCACCCAGCAGCATCCTGGCACACAGACATACCCAGAACTATTTCCTGGAATAAATGATGGATGTTGTTATTGACACCTGAAGCCTGACCATTACCTCCCCGTTTCTCCACCTGGCTGTCACTCACTGAGTCTTGTAGCCTCCTCAACCCAATGCTCTTGTCTCCTTCACAGACTCTTTGTCTTCACTGGGCTGGAGTAACTGCTGGACACACGTTTATCTCCAGCGCTGCAGTAACTACAATCACAGGAATGATCTATCCATTTATCTTCCCATTAGGTCCTGTCTGCATTTTAGAGATAAGGAGACTGAGTTTCAAAAGATTATTTACTATAAGATGAGGAACGAAACCACGGTTTGTTTCAACTCCAAATCCTGTGTTTTTATACCCTGCCATGGTCTTTCTTCTCCTCATTAAGGAAAATTCAATACTTCCCAAGGAAGCAATTTCACTGCTTTCAACTTTGCATGTCACCTTGAACAGCGCTTTGCCCACCTGTTCTTTCCCTTCCAGACCTCTTCTCACTTGTTCCTCGATAAATTTGGCAGTCTTCTCTTCATCATCCAGGTCTTGCTTCTTCTTTTTTTCAAGTTCCAGTTGCCGGCGAATGGTCTCTGGGTCCCTGTCTATGTACTGGATGTACCAGCCTTTTGGTGTCTCATCTACTTTACACAAGCCTAAAAAAAAACAAAGAGCAGACATCATAACTTTTTGTACACAACCAAAGCAAGATGTAAACATGTTTTCGGCTTTGAATATTTACTCATTCAGTCGAGTATAATCAAATATATTCAAACACAAATTTCTGAAACACATGAGGGTTTCGTACTTATACAGCTATACTGAGGCAACATTTAAGCAAGAAAAACACATAAGAAGTATCTTAACGTAGCAACTGTTCAACTATATTTAATGTTTTTAATAGCCAACGAATACAGAATGATCCATTGATTTAAAACAAAATAACCTAACACACTGAATAAGCAAAACATCAACTCAAACTGTCTCTCTTGTCTTTTTTACTACTCATATGAAGCTTAGAAATGGAAAAAAGAACCGAGAGTGATGTTGCATGCTAGTAATCCCAGCACTTGGGATGCAGAGCCAGACGGACCTCTGTGAGTTCAAGGCCAGCCTAGTCTATATAGTGAGTTCCAGGACAGCTGGGACTACAGGGAAAAAAAAAAAAAAAAAAAAAAAAAAAAAAAAAAAATCTCTGGAGGACAGAATCTAAGTTTCCTAAAAAAGAATGAATATAAAGTTGGAAGCAGAGGCTCAGGCCTATAAACACAACCCTGGGGAAGGCTGAAACAGGACAGCCGTGAGCTGAAGGCCAGCTTGGGATACATAATGAGTTTCAGGGTAGTCTTGGCTACTGTGTAAGCCTTTGTCCCAACCAACCAAACAACCAACCAACCAAGCAAACAACTAACAAATAAATAAATAAATAAATAAATAAATAAATAAATAAATAATAAATAAGGAAGGGAGGAAGGAAGGAGGGAGGGAGGAAAGGGAGGGAGGGAAGGAGGGAGGGAGGGAGGGAGCGAGTGATGGAGTTAGGTGTAGTGAGTATTTCGTTAATACTTCGCGGGGCTTGCCCTACAAAAAAAAAAATAGGACTTGTGCCAAACTACACTTTCCGCTAACTTCATGGGGGGGGGGGGAGGAGGGGGGGAGGAGGGGGGGTCTAGGGGGGGGGGGGCTAACTTATAATTTGTTGTCTCCGCACTCAGTCCCCATGGGTTCACACAGATTTTCAAGGATGTTAGATTCCTCTCAGTGGTCGAAAGTCCAGGTCCATTAGACTGGCTAATGATTTTGATAAACCTAGATAGGAAGTAAAGGTATGGGTTATGGATATGGCAGTGTCCCCAAGAAGTATCTTTGTTCAGAGAGCACGGTCTCCCGCTGAGTGCATTAGTTTAATGGAACCACTGAGGCTGGCCTACACTTTGTGGAATCAATCCAGCCCCTGGCAATTCATATGGTTGGTGCTCATGGAGTGGGAAGCGGGGAACGAGATGGGCAGGGGCTGGCTGGAGCCCGGAAGGCTAGGACAGTGCTCTGGAAGGACGCCTCATAACTGGCCCTAATTGCTTTCTGCTGAAATGCTGCATTCTAGCTGGGCGGTTTCACTCGGCATGAACCACCCAGCGTGAGGGTTCTGCCGTCACCATGGTGTCCCCGAAGCAGATTAGGAAAAGCCAAAGTAGTACCACGGGGACCCGAGTTCTCTCAGAAACTTGCAGAACTTTTCACTGCTTTCCAAATGCCTTGGCCAAGGATGATTATGCTTAGCGTATATTTGGTCAGCATTAAGACAAAGGTACCACCAGGGGGCGGGAGAGATAGGCCTAGATTTTAAGAGCACTGAACTGCTCTTAGCAGTAGGGACCNGGTCCCTACTGCTAAGAGCAGTCAGTGCTCTTAAACCTCTAGGCCTATCTCTCCAGCCCCCTGGGGGTACACTTTTCTTATGTGACAAATATACGCTAAGCAAAATCACCTTGAGATGAAGCAGGAAAGTTCTGCAGTTTCTGGAGAACTCGGGTCCCGTGGTACTACTTTGGCTTTTCCTAATGCTTCGGGACACCATGGTGAGGCAGAACCCTCACGCTGGGTGGTTGCATGCCAGAGAAACCGCCCAGCGAATGCAGCATTAAGCAGAAAGCAAAGGGGCCAGGATGAGGCGTTCCTTCCAGAGCACTGTCCTGTAGCCTTCGTGCTCCAGCCAGCCCCTGCCTCTAGTTCCCGCCCCTCCATGAGCACCACCACATATGAGCCCACGACTGGATTGATCCACCAGTGAGGCCAGCCTCAGGGTCCAATAAATCAGCACTAGCTGGAGACCGTGCTTTGAACAAGATATTCTGGGGACACTGCATATCCAAACCCATAATACTTCTATTTAGTTTACAAATCATTAGCAGTCTAATGACCTGACTTTGACCACTAGAGGAATCTAACAATCCTTGAAAATCTGTGTGACACCCATGGGGACTAGATCGTGAGCCCAAAGTTAGTATAATATTGACAGTCTCTCCCCCTTTCCTCCCTAATTCACTTCCCTCACTCCTCCCCCCCTCCTCCCCCCCCCCCCATGAAGTTAGCGGAAAGTGTAGTTTGGCACAAGTCCTATTTTTTTTTTTGTAGGGCAAGCCCCGCGAAGTATTAACGAAATACTCACTACACCTAACTCCATCACTCGCTTAAAAAAAAAAAAAAAAAAAAAAAAAAAAAAAAAGAAAAGTACCCCAAACAGAATGAACATTTCAAAGATAAATCTTTGCACTGTTTAAAAAGTATTCTAGATGGGCATGGTGGGTCTGTAATGTGTAAGCCCAGCACCTGGGAAGCAGAGACAGGCCAGTCTGGGCTATAGAAAACCCTGCTTCGGGGCTGGAGAGATGGCCTAGCAGTTAAGAGCTGACCGCTCTTGCAGAGGACCCGGGTTCAATCCCCAGCACCCCACATGGCGGCTGAGAACCATCTCTGACTCCAGTTCCAGGGGAATCCGACGCCCTCTTCTGACCTCCACGGCATTGCACGACACGGGTGCACAGACCTGCATGCAGACAGTACATTCATACACATACAAAATAAATAAATAAATAAATAAATAAATAAATAAATATTTTAAAAAAAGAAGACCCTGCCTCAAAAACAAAACAAAGTAAAACAGAATTCTGAATGAGTATTCTAGATACTGATTATTCAACTATAATAAATTTAACTATGGAATAGACAGAGCCTCCTTCAGGCTTCTAATTGCCCTATGTATCACTGTTTTTACCATGAATTTAGACAGAAACTGACAATGACTTCACTCCTGATTATACCCACAAAACACCTGTTCGACACTCCCTTCTTACCCTCTCTGCCCAGCCACTTAGTAAAATCAGTCAGTGTCTCCCACTGAGTGGCATTCATATGGATGTGCTCCCGGTGGCTGATGTATTCATTGTAGACAATGTTGTTGTGGACTCTCTTAGTGCCTAAGAACAAAATGCAACATGTTCAGCCTGAGGTCATTACACAATAATAAAGTTGTTATTTGTACAATACTTAAGATGTTTACCAAAACGTCTCCTGAGAAGTTCTAGAAAGTCATTTCGAAATTCCCTATTGAGGAAAGAAAGGACAACATTAAGGTACTTTCTATAAATATATAGTGCTGTCTTCCTGAAATTTAAGCAATCATAAACTCAATGACCAAATGACACATGAAACATCTATGTCACCATTTGCTATAAACCTTTAAGTGAGCAAGGAAAGAATCTCACGGATTAGCATTCAAGGACTAAGGAGTCAGCTTGAAGTTGAAATGCTGCCTTTGACTCTAGAGAGGGTCCCTTGGAGAGTCTTTGTGCCAATGAACATGGCATAATACCATCACTCTGTCTAGGTGAACAGAATACACATCATAAGCTTCAAGCAATTCCAATAAAGTGAGATAAAAAAGAATGTAAAAAAAAACAAGCAAATTTGAGGGAGATTCGAGAAGTGACTTTAATCCCAGCAGTGAGGTATAGCTGGGACTCTCATAGGTAAAAAGTAAGGCCGGGCCATTCCCAGCTAACGCAGCCATGAAAGCCTGGTATGTTGAGAAATTATTGGCCAGGCATGGTGGTGCATGCCTTTAATCCCAGCACTTGGGAGGCAGAGGCAGGAGGATCTCTGTGAGTTCAAGGCCAGCCTGGTCTACAGAGCAAACTCTAGGCCAGCTGGGACTAAAGGGAAACCCTGTCTCAAAAATACCAAAAAACAAAACAAAACAAAACAAAACTTCAGCTAATTCTGTACACATAATGGTTTATGGACCTTTGCATAAAATGGGAATTGGAGAGGCCAAGGCTACAAGCTGGCAGACCAGTGAGGAATCATGAAAGTGATTCAGGTGAGAGATGGTGAGAACCATAGTTTCAAACACATTATGGAGGAGAATGGACAACAGGCGACTCCAAGTGGAACTGGAGTGCCTCTTAGCTGACAAGAAGTAGGTCTGGGGGAAGAATACTGAGTTCCATTTTAGAAATGCTGCCTCTTAAGAGAGCTTAAAGAAATACACGGTAAAGATGTCAAGGGGAAAAAAATCTGTAAGTCAAAACAGATGTCAGTAATGAACATCAAAATTTAGAAGAAATCTGACCATAAAGGTAACAGTTAAAAGAAGAATTTGACTTGTGGAGACTGTGGAATGGGATGAAAACATGTCAAGGGGGCACCTTGAAGAACGTTCTGGTATCTGATGATCTGAGAGAGGAAGAAGAAGCACAACAGGAGTGGAAGTAGAAGGCCAGGAAAGAACAGGACAGGACTCAGCAAGTCAGAGCATCATCCACTGAGCAGACCAGGAAGATGAGGACAGAAAGCCATGGGCAACTCTCCAGGAGGCTCAAGGGACAGCCTACAATGACAGCAGGGTGAATGGGAGGTGGCAAGGAAGGCAATGAGGGTCTAGCTCTTGCTAATGTTCTTCCCCAGGGAGCCAGAGAGATGGCTCAGCAGTTAAGAGTACTAATAGAGGACCTGGGTTCAATTCCAGTACCTACATAGTAGCTAACAACAATCCACAATTCCAGTTCCAGGGGAACCAACATCCTCTTTTGACCTCCTTGGGCTATGAACAACATGGGTGCATTTACACACATGCAGGCAATGCACATAAAATTATATATAATATATATATATTTTTAAAGTTCTTCTCCAAAGTGTGACACATGTGTCTGTCAGCATTCAAGATGGTTTGCAGGTTTGTAGTAGTTCATAGAGAAAACTATTTTTGCCTTTGTCACAATGCTGGGGATTTTTTTAGACAGGGTACCCCCATAGTCCCAGGTGTCCTGGAACTCACTATGTAGACCAGGCTTGCCTTGAATTCAGAGAGATCCGCCTGCCTTTGCTAGGATTAAAGGCACGCGACACCATGCCCAGCTGTCACTATAGGTTAAAACTATAGTTTTTGCACTGATAGTTTAAAAGCAATGGAAGGAAACTAGGCTTGGTAGCAGACACCTGACACCCCAGTACTTACGAGGCTCAGGCAAGAGGACTGCTGTGAGCCTGAGACCAGCCCATACTTCATTGTGAGTACCAGGTCATCCAGGGCTTTGTAGGAAGACCTGCTTCCATCCCTACCCCAACCCCTGCCAAATAAGAAGTGGAAAAAGATGGAAAGTAAGCCTGCCAGCACTTAGCCCAGCAGTCAAGGTCACAGGCTGGGAAAGCACACATCGGTGGATGTACTCTGCATGATACAAACCACCAGAAAACCAAGCTAGCCTCATCTAGCATGAAGGTCCTTGAGGAAGAATAAAATGTATTAACGTTTTTGGCTGTATTAAGTCACAACATTGTGATAAAATGAGAATTATTGATAAACAGCTGCTGCAGCTGTGTAAAGTAGCTGCCATGAGAAAAGCACCTGTGCAACTGAGCTGTGAGCTGAAATATTAAATATTTTTCACAGGATGCAGCAGCGTGATGCCTAAAAAGGACAGTCTTGGCTCTTACATCCATTTAGATCAAGAATGGTGCCTAAACTGTTCTGAGAAACTGTTCCTTCAGATTTCTCCTGGAATTGCTCTTGAACAATGGCCTTGATCTATCTTTACTGAAACAGTACATTGGCATTAAATAGGGAACGAGGGACAGACTTTGTTTTATGGGGGATTTGCCCTTTCTGACACCGGCTGGTCTAGAACAGCACACAGAACCACAAACAGAGGAGATCAATCTATTCCCACCTACTGTATGCAACACAAAGGGGATATCTCTTGCTTTTAATGACTATGACCTCAGTATTTTCACAACATGCACATATACATATATACATTATTCTGGGTCAAGGGCAAGAAGTCCTTGGATTAAGGATATGTGTAAATGTTACAAGAGGAGGCCTAAAAAGTTCATTTATTATAACATGCTAAGATAGTGTTAAATGATCTCTTTTGGTTACAAGACTAGGACTCCGCCAATTAGAATTCTGGCAAGTAGTACCTGCCTCTGTGAACTCAACACTGCTCCCAATGCACGAAATATCTGTACTGCTATTAATCAATATGACTGGATGACACTCTATTATAAAATGGTCACCATTTGTAAGGCTTGTATAACTCAATAAATATTTTTCAAAAGGCTAACATACATACATTGCAAAATCATGCATGAATACAGCATCTATTCAGAAGATAGACCATTGGATTTCTCTTTTTTTTATTCTTATTTATTTATTTATTTATTTACTTCTGTATGTGTATGAATGTACTATCTGCATGTAGGTCTGTGCATCCGTGTCATGCAATGCAGTGGAGGTCAGAAGAGGGTGTCAGATTCCCCTGGAACTTGGAGTTAAAGATGGCTTTCAGCCACCATGTGGGTGCTGGGGATCAAACCCGGGTCCTCTCCAAGAGCAGTAGGTGCTCTTAACCACTAGGCCATCTCTCCAGCCCAGACCACTGGATTTTAATGCAACAGGTAACAGTATACAGGCTCACTGACCTGAAACTACTTTATAACCACTTTTTGTTACTATTTACTTATTTTTAATTAATTAATTAATTTATTTATTTTGAGACAGGGTCTCCCTATAGCCCCAGCTAGCCTGGACTCTCAGAGATCCGCCTGCCTCTGCCTCCCAAGAGCTAGGATTAAAGGCGTGCGCCACCACACCGACTTATTTTTATTTTATGCAAATGAGTATTTTGCCCACAAGTATAAAGTGCATGGTTATATACGATGCCCACACAAGCCAGAAGAGGGCACTAGATCCCCTTGAACTGGAGTCATGGATGGTTGTGAGATGCTATGTGGGGCTGGGAACCAAACTTGGGTCCTCTGCAAGAGCAGTCAGTGCTCTTAACTGCTGAGACATTTCTCTAGCCCTACACATTGTATCTTGATGTAGTTAAAAAGAACAGTATTTCAATTTACTTGAAAAGATAATTAAAATATTGCCCCCCCTTTTATGTGTTCAAAAGCACCAAGGTTTGGCAAGGACAGGAGTGGACCCCCCCAAACACGGGGAAAGGCTTTCAGCATCCTCTCCCTGCACTATCAATGACCAGGGCACAGGCAGCCCACAATCACTTTCGAATACCGGGGCAAAATATTGCCACCCTTTCTAACTTGCATCTATGTAAAAGCTGAATTTCCTTTATGTGGTTCAATAAAAACATTTCATACCAGAAGGAAACAAATCAGCTGCCTTTGAAGTGAGGCGCTGAACAGGTTTGTAAAAATGTACATAAAATACAGGCATTTGTATCTGGAAAACATACTGAGGTTTTTGAGGGTTTGTTTTTGTTTATTAAAAATCTCTGCCATGGCCGGGTGTGGTGGCGCACACCTTTAATCCTAGCACTTGGGAGGCAGAGGCAGGCGGATCTCTGTGAGTTCAAGGCCAGCCTGGTCTACAGAGTGAGCTCCAGGCCAGCTGAGACTAAAGGAGACCCTGTCTCAAAAATACAAAAAAGAAAACAAACAAACAAAAAAGGAGCGCAGACTGCTCTTNTGGGAGGCAGAGGCAGGCGGATCTCTGTGAGTTCAAGGCCAGCCTGGTCTACAGAGTGAGTTCCAGGACAGCTGGGGCTACAGGGAGACCCTGTCTCAAAAAGACAAAAAAAAAAAATCTCTGCCAGGTATTGTGGAACACACCTATAATCCCATCATTTGAGAGGCTGAGGAAAGATTCAGTTTAAGGCCTGCCTGGGCTGCACAGCAAGATCCTATTATACAAGAAACAAACAAACAAAAACGACTTATTTGTGTGTGTGCTGTCCATGCATGTAGGTATACATGTGGGCACACATGTGTGCGGGCTATGCATGCACATATATACATGTGGAGGCTAGAGGCTGACAGTGAGTGTCTTCCTTGATTGCTCTCTACTTTGGCCTCTCATTGAACCTGGGGCTCACTGCTGCAGCTAGTCTAGCTACAGCCAGGCACCTGGCCCTGGGCACCTCCTGCTTCTGCCTCCCAAGTGCTGGGATTAAAAGTGTGTGCCACCATGCCCAGCTAACTTTTTTTTTTAATTATTCAATTATTTATTTATTTGTTTATTTATTTATTTTTCCGGCTAACGTTTTTAAAAGGATTGATAGGGGCTGGAGAGATGGCTCAGTGGTTAAGAGCACAGACTGCTCTTGTGGAGGACCTGGGTTTGATTCCCAGCATCACATGGCAGGTAACAATTATAACTCCAGTTTCAGGGGATCAGACACCATCTTCTGACGTCCTCGGACACTGCACGCCATGGGTGCACTTACATACACGCAGGCAGTTCACTCATACAACATAAAAAAAATATTTAAAAAGAAAAAGAGCACTGGCCGCTCCTACAGAGGACCTGGGTTCAAGTCCCAGCACCCACATGGCAGCTAACAACCATCTTTTTTTTGGTCTTTTTGAGACAGGGTCTCCCTGTAGCCCCAGCTGGCCTGGAACTCACTCTGTAGACCAAGCTGGCCTTGAACTCACAGAGATCCGCCTGCCTCTGCCTTCTAAGTGCTAGGATTAAAGGCATGCGCCACCACACCCGGCTGCAAACAACCATCTTAACTCCAGTTACAGGGGAATTCGATGCCTTCTGACCTCCATGGGCAATACATGACACAGGTGCACCTATCTACAATCAGGAAATAAACTTGCACATTAAAATAAAAATAATAGCCAGGCGTGGTGGCGCACGCCTTTAATCCTAGCACTTGGGAGGCAGAGGCAGGCGGATCTTTGGGAGTTCAAGGCCAGCCTGGTCTACAGAGTGAGTTCCAGGACAGCTGGGGCTATAGGGAGACTCTCGAAAAGACAAAAAGACCAAAATAAATAAATAAATAAATAAATAAATAAATAAATAAATAAATAAATAAATATTTTTTTAAAAAGAGCACTGGCTGCCCTTGCAGAGGACCTGGGTTTGATTCCCAGCAGCCACATGGCAGTTAACAACTGTCAACTCCAGTTCTAGGGGAATCTAATATCATCTTCTGACCTCTATGGGCATTGCAAGACATGGGCATACTTACATACATGAAGGCAATACATTCATACACATAAAATAAAATAAATAATATTAAAAAAATAATATTCTGGGGGCTGGAGAGATGGCCTAGCGGTTAAGAGCACCGACTGCTCTTACAGAGGACCCGGGTTCGATCCCCAGCACCCACATGGCGGCTGAGAACCGCCTGAAACTCCAATTCCAGGAGAACTCCAGTTCCAGGGGAGTCCGACACCCTCTTCTGACCTCCGCGGCATTGCACGACACGGGTGCACAGACTTGCATGTAGACAGAGTACATTCATACACATACAGAAATAAATAAAATTTAAAAAAAAAAAATAAATAAATAAAATAAAAAAATAATATTCTTACAAAAAAAGGAAAAAAGGATATTCTTAAAATTTCTCAGAATTAATTTCTATATATTTGATATATATAATCCAAGTAAACAAAGGATCTTTGAAGGCTTCAATCAATTTTAAGAGTATAAAAGAGTCCTCAGAAAATATCTAAATGCAAAAAAAGAAAATATCTAAATGCATATAAACAAAAAGACTGAACAAAGACTATCAGTAATGACAACAATGAACAAATCTTAATTATCACTAGATACTCTTCTGAGCCTTATCAAAATATGAGCTCACTCAATCTTCTTCCATGCATTATGAAGGACCCTACCAGTTTGTGAGAGTGCTGTTTGCAGTGTCCTCTTTTTTTTTTTCTTTTTTAAATATTTTTATTTATTTATTTATGTGTATGAATGTACTGTCTGCATGTAGGTTTGTGCACCCGTGTCGTGCAATGCAGCGGAGGTCAGAAGAGGCTGTCGGATTCCCCTGGAACTGGAGTTAAGACGGTTCTCAGCCGCCATGTGGGTGCTGGGGATCGAACCCGGGTCCTCTGCAAGAGCGTCGGCGCTCTTAACCGCTAGGCCATCTCTCCAGCCCCTGGAGTGTCCTCTTACCAATGAGCAGAAACAACTCAAGTTGCTCATCTTCAGGTAGAGCCCTAGATAGAGAAGGTTCTGCGGTCAGGCAGTAGACAACAATGCCTGTGTTCTCAGGGACAACTCTTTTTTTTTTTTTTTTTGGTCTTTTTGAGACAGGGTCTCCCTGTAGCCCCAGCTGTCCTGGAACTTGCTCTGTAGACCAGGCTGGCCTTGAACTCACAAAGATCCACCTGCCTCTGCCTCCCAAGTGCTAGGATTAAAGGCATGCGCCACCATGCCCATCAGGGACAACTCTTAGAATGGAGATTGAAGTAGAAGGAAGGAAAGACAATTTGTTATGAGAAACACTTCTGTAACCATTTCATACTGATTAATTTTTAAAAGAAACACCACACAGTGAAGCCAAAACCATGTTACCACACACAGGATAACAGATCTACAACATATAAAACACTATTAAATGTTCAACTGAATAAAGTGTAAGAAATAAAGATTATCTTTTAAGTTACTTACTCTGAAAAATAATCCATAAACTGCTGAGGATTTTCTGAAGCCAGCAATAACTGTCTCTGATGAGATTCAGACATACAATGACATTTGAAGCCATTCTACAGAAAACAGAAAGGTGGTAAGTAAATCCTCATTCACAGCATCTCAATGGAGCCTAAACAGAAGTAGTTAACTAAGCCCCACAAACCTGCTCTTCAGTGATAAATGACTTTTTAAAAATTTTTTTCTTTATTTTTGGATGTGTATAAATATACTGTCTGCATGTAGGTTGGTGCACCCGTGTCGTGCAACGCTGCAGAGGTCAGAAGAGGGCATTGGATTCCCCTGGAACTTGAGTTAAAGACGGTTCTCAGCCTCCATGTGGGTGCTGGGGATCGAACGTAGGTCCTCTGTAAGAGTGGTCAGTGCTCTTAACTGCTAGGCCATCTCTCCAGCCCCAATAAATGACTTTTAAAACAATCACACCCCTAGATGTAACCACTCTCCACTATCTGTGTGGGGTTTATGCATGTATGCTTGCTTGTGCATGTGTGTACATATATGTGTTATGTGGGTGGAGGTCAAGATCACCAGGTGTCCTTGTCTAGGGTTCCACACCACAGCTGTCCAGACACATCTCTCAGTGTCTCAGTGAACCTAAAGCTCACAGGTAGATTCAAGCTTCAGGAATCCTCCGTCAAGATCTTTACACGCCTGCTAGGAATCTGAACTCGGGTTCTCAGACTCGTGAGGGAGCTCTTCACGGAGTCAGCTGGCTTGCGAGCCTCCAGTTGTTTATTTTCACTTTCCATAGAGTTGAATCTTGCAACTCTCCTAATCAAAGAGCAATCTGAGATCAAAGAGTCTGAAAACTAGTGCTGTAAAACACAGACATTAATAACAAATGTGACTGGGCAGTGATTTCAGTTTTTTTGTGATTCAATTTAATCAATTCTTACTGAACACCTACTTTCTAGAGTGTTGTGCAAGATCTTGGAAAGAAAAAATGAAGCAAAATAGCTCATTACTGAGTTTCTACCACAGAAATTATTCTCACTCATTTTCTTCTATGTTAGCTTATTAATGAAAATACACTGATGCTTATTATATAAAATTTATGAAATATATTATGTACTTTTTTTTTTGTCTTTTCAAGACAAGGTCTCCTGTAGCCCCAGCTGTCCTGGAACTCACTCTGTAGACCAGGCTGGCCTTGAACTCACAGAGATCTACCTGCTTTCCAAGTGCTACGATTAAAGGCGTGCATCACCATGCCCGGCCATATATTATGTACTTGTAAAAATTATGGTAAGAATCATTTAAGTTGGGGCTGAACAGATGGCTCAGTCGTTAAGAGTGATTGCTGCTCCTGCAGAGGACCAGATTTCAGTTTCCAGCACCAACATGGCATATTACAAACATTTATAACTCCAGGTCTGTGGGATATGATGCCCTCTTCTGGCATCCACAGGGAATGCACACATATGGTACACAAACACACATGCAAGCAAAACACTCATACACATAAAAATAAAAATCTTTAAAAAAAGGAAATGTGGTATCAATCTCATAAATGAAAAACCAGTACTGTTTTTCATATATTAAGAAACAAATCAATAAAAATGAAAAAAGTTATTAAATTCTAGAAACTGAAAGAAATGGTTTGCTGTGGGTCAACAGGACTAGACAGCTAGTAGAGGTGACTTCCTGGCTCCAACCTTCCTTCCTCTCAATTTCTATTATTTCGAGACAAGAGCAGAGGAACTTAAAGGAGCCAACGCCCTCCCCACCCCAGCCCACCTGTGAAGTGGGGCAGGCAAATGAATGTCTCTGAGGACAAATGGCCAGGATCAAAAAAGCCTCTTGCAGTTAACAGAAAAAAATAGTAATTTATCCTTTTCCCACAGGAACTTCATTTTGGCGTAAATGTAAGGATAATCAAATAGTTCCAATTGGGCTAGAGAGATGACTCAGAAGTTACTGCCCTTGCACAGGACCCAAGTTCAGCTCCTAGCACCCATACTGGACAGCTCACAACCCTCTGTAACTCCAGTTCCAGGGGATCCAACATCTCTGGCTTCCATGGGCACCTGCACTCACATGTACATAACCACATGCAGATAAGCATAAGGAAAAGTGATAAAAATAAAATCTCCTTTAAAATTAAAAAATATTCACAATTCATGAATAAAAACTAGTTTCTATTGAGTATAGCAGATAATAAATGCAGGAAGAATTAGAAAAATAACAACCCCTGTGAACTGAGTCACTGAAACACACAGATAAAGAGCTGTGGTGCCAGGCCTGGTGGTGTACATCTATAATCCCAATACTCCATAAGCAGAGGCTAAAAAGCTAGTAAGCTAGACACATGGGTGTGATTTCAAAGCTTTAGTCCACTGTTTTTCTCACAGAGGGGAAATGGTCCTTTTTTAAAAAAATTTATTTATTTATTTATTTATTTTTAAGGGATTCACAATATAAGAGCACGGTTGTTTTCAGATCACATTAACGTTGCTCAGTTTGCCATACAACTAGGTAATTGGCACTAGCATCCACAGGTGAGGGATAGTATTCGTCCTTTGTTTTTCTGGGACTGTGTTACTTCACTCAGCATGATGTCTTCTAGCTCCAGCCATTTACCTGCAAAGTTCATGATGTCATCTTTCTTTACTGCTGCATAGAACTCCATTGTATAGATGTACCACACCGTCTCTATCCACTCGTCTGTTGAGGGGCACTTGGGTTGGTTCCAGCTCTTCTCTATTGTGAAGAGAGCTGCAATAAACATGGCTGTGCATGTATCTCTGTGGTAAGGAGTCTTGTGGGTATATACCCTGGAGTGGTATGACTGGGTCAGGTGGCAAGCTCATTTTGAGTCTTCAAGGGTTCTCCACACTGCTTTCCATAGTGACTGTATGAGTTTACATTCCCACCAGCAGTGGATGAGAATAGTCCTTTTTTTTTATTTTATTTATTTTCGTATGTGTATGAATGTACTGTCTGCATGTAGGCTTGTGCGTCCGTGTTGTGTAATGCTGTGGAGGTCAGAAGAGGGTGGATTCCCCTGGAACTGGAGTTAAAGACGGGTCTCAGCCGCCATGTGGGTGCTGGGGATTGAACCCGGGTCCTCTGCAAGAGCAGTCGGTGCTCTTAACCACTAGGCCATCTCTCCAGCTCAAGAACAGTCCTTTTTTT